>JARHVA010002143.1:0-317500 GCA_037957365.1 Torreya grandis
GGGAAGAGAATAACAATTAGGTATTTGGAATATAAGTGGTAATGTCCCATGTAAATTAGATAAATATTAACACATTCATATATGATAGCAAATATGTGGGATGGATTCACCATTTGGGCTTATTGTTGACTTTACGTTGTGGGTTGTGTGTCATTGTGTTTAGTGTTGGTAAGTTTTTTAAGACCATGTGGGTTAATGTATACTTTAGCCAGGGTAGTCAAGCTTGGGTTAAGGATGGATTTAAATGAACTTATAGTCTTGGCTGATGAGTGAAAATTTTGACTATGTCAGAAACTACTTGACTTTCTATTCTTCCCCTCTTTCCCCAAAAAATAATTTACTTAGACTTTAGTGTTAATTGGGCTGAAAGTCCCATATGCATAATCAGTAAACTTGGGGACCCCATCCCTTTAATAATCAAGATTTATGCCCTAAATAAAATAAGAAATTATTAGACTCTTTTTTGTAAACCTATCTATGGGTATCGAGACCAATCTCAATTTCAAAGCATGCACATAGACTTATTCAAGACTTTAACCCTTGATTAGGTCTAAAAAATTAGGTTAAAAATCATTCAAATGTTTAATCCAAACTTATTCCAAGACATTTTAAGTCTTGGAAATATAATTTTCAAAAAGTGACAATTTTAAAAAACCTTTCAAACTTGAAAACCTGGATAGGTTTATCGAGGGTAATTTTGAGACATTTTAGGTTTTTAATGATATTTTGAGTATTTGGAGTGAATTTTTGAAACCATTTATTTCGATAAAAAGGTGATTCTAGTTTAGATATAATGTTTCATTTTATTTTCCTATTTCTAATCGTGCTTAAACATGTTGATGTTTTTGTAATAAATTTTATTATTAAGGCATTTAATTGCATGTTATTAACTTGTTTTGGGGACTTTTTTATGAAAATAATAATGAAAGTGGTGGGACTGGAAGGAGAATGGAGAGTAAAGAGGTAGTTAAGATAAATTATAGTGGTAGGTGGCATTTTGGAGGGAAAATTCTTCCCCTTGAAAAATTGAACACACACACACACACACACACACACACACACAAATACATTGAATTTTATTGTAATAGGGTTGGTTTTTCTTCTCCCCATAAGAGAGTTGGAGCCAAATACTCTTTTTTTCATGAAATTTAGTACTTTGATATGTTAATCTCTTCCTCAATATCCTTCCCTATCAATATTCTACCAAATTTATGATTTTACAATTGTAATGGGCTTCAAATTTGATTATAAAAATGAAACACTATGATTAATAAAAGATTTGGTATTATTTATCTTCAATCTGTGAATTTAATTTATGGTTGTTATTACTTCCTTATTTTCTCTCATTAAAATCTTGAATTAGCTTTGTATGTGATTTTGTGTGTTTTGGTTTGATAAAATGTTGATTTATGGAGTACATATGATCAATAAATAAAATTTATCTTCATTATTGAATGACTTTATTTCCTCTTTTTCATTATTTTGTCATTTTTTATCAATCTATTAATCTAGGTTTTATCTAAATGTAATCCATATGAAGGTCTATTTTGATTTTAAGTAATGTTCATTATCATAAATTCACTATTGACTGATTAATAATAGAATCAAATAATGAATGTATAAATCAAATGTAAACTATTCAAAACCAAACATTAACATTGATTTATTAGGCACATAGAATGAATGAGAATGAATGCTCTATCACTTTCAAAATATATAGAAAACCCACATTAAAAAAACTTGAAATTGACATTGCCCATCAAATTTTTCAAGCACCCAAATCCCATTAAAATAAATTTTGAAATTCACACTAGTAAGCCCCTTGACTAGAATAGTCCATGATGACCAACTGAGTGAAAGCAATGTGCCATAACCTGATAGAAATAGAACTTGGAATGACCCACCTTACAGGACTCCTTTCAGGAGAAGATTGACAAGATTCACTGCCCTAATAGCTTAACATTAGTGAGCCAGACCAAATGACACATTAATAGTTATGTTCAAGGGATTTAAATCGAGCCTAATTTCCTCTACCATTGAAATAATTGAATCTTTCATTAATTTTATAATTAAATTAGGCCTAATGAACCCAAAATCATATTTTATATAGTCAAAATTATGTTCTTGGGCTCAAACTCACCAAAATTTCACTACTATATTCATTATGTCCCTTGTGTGGTAGTGTATAGATTGACACATTACAATTTAAAATATAAAATATAAAATTTTAAATGTGAATAGATACATACATAAACATAAAAATGTATACATAGATCCATTTGTTTTTTGTGCTATGTCAAAGTAATGATTACGGGTTATAATGCATATGAATTATGATACATGTAATTTCAAAAACCATGAATTTTGTATTGAAAATGGATTGGATTCCCGAACCTAAGGTTTGGACCTACAAACACAGTTGAATCTAGTTTTTTGATAGAAAAAAATAAAATATAATTCCCATCATAAAAAATACTATGAAGTTCAATGAAAAATTTCATAAAATTATTACTATGATTTTAAGCACACTTTCCTCTTTTCAAATATATGAGTTTTTTAATTCATAGACTATTTTAAGGTTTTCATCTATGTTGATTTATAACTATGGCTTTTTAGGCTACTATAAGCTATAAATATACATGATAGATATATGTTTAGGTATTTTTTTCATTGATCCAAATGAAAAAATATATGTATGTAGGTTATAAACTAGGCCTAATTATATATACAATTAGAAAAACTAATTTTTATTTTTGTGATGTAGTTAGAGGGGTGTATGACTAACTATATATTTTTTGGTCAATTTTTAGATCTATTTACTTGTAAAATTAATTAAAAATATGTAGTCATTAAATTTTAAAAATTATACATGCCAAAAACTAGATGATCTTATCTAAATTTCCACGAAAGGGTTTTAAACAATACTAAACAATGCTAAAATATTAAGGGGTTGCATGGCTAGCTATTTACTCCATTTTTTTTAAAAAAAAGAGTTCATATTAAAATTTTATATGTTTGACCTATTTATACTTAACCATTTAAAAAATAAATAATGTTTTATAAACTAGACTCAAAATCACACAATTCATGTTCTAATACCATCTTGAAATTTTGAGTGTAGCCATCTTAAATAATCTATAAATTTTGATATTTCTCAATTTTCAAAAAAAATGTCCATGGGTAGGCCCCTTTTTTCCTCCAACTTTCTACACTTACCCACCAAAAAATCATAATGGCCTTCATGAGATCTAAAAGTTGTTTTATGGATACATTCATCTCTAATCCAAATTTGATGGTAAATAGAATGAAGATCTAGTTTTGTAAAGTAAATAACCCCATCTAACTCATCTTGCAAATCATCAACTAGTGTGATTTATGAATTATCTTTGGTAGTACATTTGTTGACTTATCTATAATTTAGGCACATCATCCAAGTATCATATCTCATACCACCTCGACCACTAGAGATGAATATGAACTTTCACTATGTTTAATAATATTATCCTCTAACATCTCTTATAATATATTTTAAATCTCACTCTTTTGGGAATATCGATATCTATATGGTCTTATGTTTGGCTGTTGAATATTAGGGAGAAGTTTAATAGCATGGTTATGATCTCTTCTTAGTGGAAGGAATTTTGGCATTTCTTAAAAAAAGGTTGAGTGGTCATGAAAAATCCTTTGTAAATTAGAATGTGTAGAGGTCTTTATGTGTTTAACTTATATGGATAACAACCATGTGAAAAATTCTTAAAAACCTTTTCAAATAATATTATACATCTAATGATAAATGAAAAAACTATGGATATTTTACTCATAGTCCTCTTAGTTCAAATTTTATTTCTTTAGAATGAAAGTGCATGAACAACTCCTATAAAATCATCTCTATTGTGCCTAAGGTCATGATCAATTGAATTCAAAAGAAAAATATAATCCACCCATGGGAATAAAAAACATAAGGTAATTTAACTTGTAGTCTCCCATCACCAATTTGATAATATGGAATTTATCGTAATAATTGACTACGCTAACATCTATAACTATGTCTTAAATTTTTGAAGCTAGGCAAATAAAATAATTCATGTGTGATAACAACTTATTAATAATGAAATTATGTGTACTCCATAATTTTATCAACATGTTCACCCTCCTTTTCTTGGGGAAAAAAAAACTTTGAGTGTTTGTTGAGTGTTAATACTAAAAATTGCATCACATGAGATAATTGGTTGGGATTAATCATATTCTAATTTAGCCACTGTTAGTGCCCAAAATTGCACTGAAGCAATTAATCCCTTGTTAATTTTAAACACCTATGTCCTTATCCAAATTTTTGATTTCAACTATTCATGTCAAAGGTCAAGATTTATGTTGAATAGGCTAAGTGCTAATTTGGTCTTTGCTTAGTGTGTATAAGTCTTCATTTGTTTTAGGAAAATGTGTTTAGAGTCTATCAGGGAAAGTGTTCCATAGAAAGGATGAAGAATTATTTATTTAAAAAAAAAATTCCATGGTAAAAATTCCATAGGTCTATTTACTTCAAGCATTTTTGATCTGAGCAATATTTCAGGTGACAATTCGGGCAACGATTCTACCGCAATTGGTGACAGAACTTCTAGGAGCCATAACTTTTGCACCATAGCTCTATTTGACTCCCTGTTTGACCCATTGGAAAGATATAAATGAGGGGAACATTGTGAGATGACACAATATTTGATATCTGGGTTTTAATCCCTAAAAAATAAATAGAATTTCCCTAAATTTTAATTTTAATAGTGCAATTTAAAAATAGTAAGTTTCTAAAAATAGTAATTCCTCGAATGTTGTATTGTTGTAAATTATGGAAGTAAAACCACTTGATCTCCCTCAAGAATTGTGACCTTCCACATCCTCATCCTACCTTAAAAATGTGTTTAAATAAAGATGTAACCTATAATGGAAATCAGACAACTCTTCTCATAGATAAGCATATGTTTTGATCTGCAAATTTGTTGAATAAAACATCTCTTCTTAGAGATAGCATTATTGTTATTGTGTTGTTCTTATTTATTGAATTATCTCTTAACCAAAGCTTCTGAGTTTTGGATCAGTGGCATTATAGTAGTTTGTCTTTAGATTGTATGATCTTGGGGATGAGGTCAGATTACAGGAAGCTTGGGTGGAAAATAGAACTAGTAAACTATCCCATTGGAACATATGAAGATCTGTATATAGAGTGGAAATAACTTTTCCAATGTAAGCAAAAGTATATTTAAGATTAAATTGTATTCTCCCATCACCAATTTGATAATATGGAATTTATCAAAATAATTGACTATGCTAACATCTATAATTGTGTCTTAAAATTTTGAAGCTAGGCAAATAAAATAATTCATGTGTGCTACCAACTTATTAATAATGAAATTATGTGTACTCCCTAAGTTTATCAACATGTTCACCTTAATTTTCTTAGGGAAAACAAAAACTTTGAGTGTTTTTTGAGTGTTAATACTAGAAATTGCATCACATGAGATAATTGGTTGGGATTAATCATATCAAGGTTCTCAAATATCATGGTGGACTACAATGGTATATATGGGGGAGATGGAACTCTTCAATTTGTAAACCCTCAGTGAGGTATACAAGTTTGTGGTGAAGATTAAGCAGAAGCACAGAAGAGTGAATATGAAGAGTTAGCCTTCAAAATGGAAAAGTGACAAAGAAGGTCAAACATGGGGCCAAAATTGGAAGAAAAAGGAAGGGAAGACTGAGAAATGGTGTGATTAGCATAAATCTAGAATGCACTCCAAAGAAGAATGTTGAGCCATCAAATCCCTACTTTTTGAGTCACAATCATCAACATCTACTACTCTACTTGATATATAACCTATAGTCAAAGAGGATGAAGAAGATATTGTAGATGCTGAGCGCGATGCCATCGTTACTCTATCATAGACCCATGAGAAGAGGCTAGATGACAAGAAAAGGTTATTTCACTCTAAATTATGGGTGAAAGGTAAGCCTTTGCATTTCATTCTTGATAATGAGAGTCAAAAGAATTTAATCTCTCCTAATGTTTTTAAAAGCCTAAATTTATCCATGAAGCCTCACCTAAATCCATATAGTATTGGATGGTTGAGTCCAGGGAGAAACCTCCATGTCACCCACCAATGTCTTCTCTCATATGAAATAAAACCTTTCTAAGATGAGGTCTTATGTGATGTGGTCAATATGGATGTTTGTGGTGTACTCTTTAGCTAACCATTCATGTATGATTGACATGGCATCTATAAATCAAGAACTCTAAGGATCACCCTCACTCTTTTATCACTGTGCTATAGGGTACCAGAGGTACCACCTTCTACATCTGTCTCCCTGATTAGTGCCAAGAAATTCGTTCTCATGGTGGTCAAGCCACAAGAATCCAAAAGGGATAATGTTACAACCTTGACTACAAAAATAATATAATAATAGAAGAAAATAGATAAAAAGCTAAAGAATTTCATAGACTTCCATCCATAGATTAATGGTCAGATAGAAATGGTGAACAATTAGGTCATACACAGCTCCACAAAGCACAGTCCATTCCAAGTATGCATTGGAAATCAAAACACAACTACCACACTTGATGACAAATCTTGATATAATGGGAAACATTGCTTCTCAAGGAGGGAGGAATGATTTGGGCAACATTTCAGGTGACGGTTCTACCCCAATTGGTGGTAGAACTTTTTGGAGCTATAACTTTTGCACCATAGCTCCATTTAACTCCCTGTTTAAACCGTTAGAAAGATAATAATGTGTAGAATGTCATGAGATGGCACAAGATCTACTCAATGGGTTTTTATCCTTGAAAAATAAATGGAAGTGCCCTAAATTTTAATTTTAGTAATGCAATCTAAAAATAGTAAGTTTCTAAAAAGAGTAATTCTTTGAATTCTATATTGTTGTAAATCATGGAAGTCAAACCACTTGATCTCCCTTGAGATTGGTGGCCTTGCACATCCTCCTCCTACCTTAAAAATGAGTATAAATGAAGATGGAAAATGAAATAAAAACTAGACATCTCTTCTTAGAGATAAGCATGTGTTTAGATCTACATATTTGATGAATTAAACATCTATTCTCAGATATAGCATTATTGTTATTGTGTTTTTATTATTTCTTGAATTATATTTAAACCAAAGATTCTAAGTTTTGGATCAGTGGTATCAGAGTGATTTTTATTTAGAGTGTATGATTCTAAGGATGAGATCAGACTATAGGAAGCTTGGGTGGAAAATATAACTAGTAGACTATCCACCTGTTCTCTCTAAATAACCTCAAATGGTAGACAACATCGAGACATCTGATCCTTTCAAGGAAATGGTGAATGAATCCCTCCAAAAATAGCAATCATAGATGCTACAAAATTTTTGTCAAATTCTCTAATAAATCTCCATGGAAAATTTTGACTCCTCATCTACACCCCCACATCATTTTAGTGCCCCAACAGTCTTTAAGGTTTAGGTGAGTTTTGATATCCCTACATTTGAAGGAAAAATCAATGCTGATGTATTAGAAAATTGGTTGGATCAATTGTCTTCATATTTTTTTGTAAATAAATTCACTAATAAAAAGATCACTTTTGCTCTTTTGAAAGTTTCATTGCATAAAAAAAATTGGTGGGAAGTGTACAAGAAGAGATTCAGTATAGATGATATTGGCCTTGAGGTGGAACCTACCTAGGATGATTTCATAGAAGATGTAAACAAAGAATACTACCCCATTGGAGAATATGATGATCTATATATAGAGTGGCAACAACTTTGCCAAGGTAAGGAATAGTCTGTTCAAGATTACACTAACTTTTTTCATTCTCTATTTATGAGATTGGGCATCCAAGAAAGTGAGAAACACAAGGTTCTCAAATATCATGGTGGACTATAATGGTATATATGAAGGGAGATAAAACTCTTTAATGTGGAAACCCTCGATGAGGCATACAAGTTCATGGTAAAAATTAAGCAAAAGCATGGAAGAATGAATATGAAGAGTCAGCCTTCAAAATGGAAAAGTGACAAAGAAGGTCAAACACGGGGCCAAAATTAGAAGAAAAAGGAAGGAAAGAATGAGAAATGGTGTGATTACCACAAATCTAGAATGCATTCCAAAGAATAATATTGAGCCATCAGTCCCTACTTTCTGAGTCACAATAATCAACATCTATTGCTCTACCTAATACATAACCTATAGTCAAAGAGGATGAAGAAGAGATTTTGTATGATGAGCTCGATGCCATCATTACTTCATCACAAACCCATGAGGAGAGGTTAGATGACAAAGGAAGGTTGTTTCACTCTAAGTTATGGGTGAAAGGTAAGCCTTTACATTTCATTCTTGATAGTGGGAGTTAGAAGAATTTAATCTCTGCTAATGTTGTGAAAAGCCTAAATTTGTCCATGAAGCCTCAGCCAAAGCCATACAGTATTATATGGTTAAGTCTAGGAAAAAACCTCCATGTCACCCACCAATGTCTTCTCTCATATGCAATAAAACCTTTCCAAGATGATGTCTTATATGGTGTGGTGAATCTAGATGCTTATGATGTACTCTTGATTCAACCATTCATGTATGATCGACATGGCATCTATGAATCAAGAACTTGAAGGATCTACAAATTTGATGAATAAAACATCTCTTCTCAGAGATAGCATTATTGTTATTGTGTTTTTCTTATTTTTTGAATTATATTTCAACCAAAGATTCTGAATTTTGGATAAGTAGTGTTAGAGTGGTTTTTATTTAGAGTGTATGATCTTGAGGATGAGGCTAGATTATAATAAGCTTCAGTGGAAAATAGAACCAGTAGACTATCCACCTATTCACTCCAAGCAACCTCAAATGGTAGACAACATCAAGACATCTAATAATTTCAAGGAAATGGTGAATGAATCCCTCCAATAGTAGTAAGTGCAGATGCTTCAACAATTTTCCCAAATTCTCTAACAAATCTCCGTGGGAAATTTTGACTCCTCATCTACACCCCCACATCATTCTAGTTCCCCAACACACTTCAAGGTTCAGGTGAATTTTTATATCCCTACATTTGAAGGAAAAATCAATACTAATGTAGTAAAAAATTGGTTGGATTAATTCTCTTCATATTTTTTGGTAAATAAATTCATCGATAAATAGAAGATCACTTTTTATCTTTTGAAAGTTTCATTGCCTCTAAAAAATTGGTGGGAAGTGTACAAGAAGAGATTCAGTACAGATGATATTGGCCTTATGGTGGAACCTACTTGGGATGATTTCATAGAAGTTTTAAAGAAAGAATACTACCCCATTAGAGCATATGATGATCTGTATATAGAGTGGCAACAACTTTGCCAAGGTAAGGAATAACCTATTCAAGATTACACTAACATTTTTAATTCTCTATCTGAGAGATTGAGCATTCAAGAAAGTAAGAAACACAAGGTTCTCAAATATCATGGTGGACTATAATGGTATAAATGGGGAAGATGGAACTCTTCAAATTTTAAACCCTCAGTGAGGCATACAAGTTTGTGGTGAATATTGAGTAGAAGCATGGAAGAATGAATATGGAGAGTCAGGGTTTAAAATGGAAAAGTGATAAAGAAGGTCAAACATGGGGCCAAAATTGGAAGAAAAAAGAATGGAAGGTTGAGAAATGGTGTGATTACCACAAATCTAGAATGTACTCCAAAGAATAATGTTGATCTATCAAATCCTTGCTTTTTTAGTCACAATCATCAACATCTACTACTCTACCTGATACACAACCTATACTTGAAGAGGATGAAGAAGAGTTTGTAGATGCTGAGCCTAATGCCATCATTGCTTCATCATAAACCTACGAGGAGATGCTAGATGACAAGGAAAGGTTGTTTCACTCTAAGTTATGGGTGTAAGGTAAGCCTTTGCATTTCATTCTTGATAGTGGGTGTCAAAAGAATTTCATCTCTGCTAATGTTGTGAAAAGCCTAAATTTGTCCATGAATCCTCACCCAAAGCCATATAGTATTAGATGGTTGAGTCCAGGGAGAAACCTCTGTGTCACCCACCAATGGCTTCTCTCATATGCAATAAAACCTTTCCAAGATGAGGTTTTATGTGATGTGGTCAATTTAGATGTTTGTGATGTAATCTTTGGTTAGCCATTCATGTATGATCAACATGGCATCTATGAATCAAGAACTCAAAGGATCACCCTCACTCTTGGAACATGGTGCTATAGGGTACCAGAGGTACCACCTTCTACATCTATGTCCTTGATTAGTGCCAATAAATTCATTCACATGGTGGTCAAGCCACATGAATCCAAAAAGGCCAATGTTGTAGCCCTGACTACATAACCAACACAAAACTAGAAGAAAATAGATAACAAGCTGAAGAAGTTCACAACCTTCCATCCACAAACTAATGGTTAGATAGAAATGGTGAATAATCAGGTCCTACATAGCTCCACAAAGCATAGTCCATTCCAAGTATGCATTGAGAATCAAATCAAAACATAATTGCCACTCTTGATGACAAATATTTATTCAATGGGGACCATTGCTTATAAAGGAGGAAGGAATTATCTGAGTAACAATTTGGGTGATGTTTCTACCCCAATTGGTGGTAGAACTTCTGGGAGCCATAACTTTTGCACCATAGTTCTGTTTGACTCCCCATTTGAACTGTTGGAAAGATAAGAATGAGGGGAACATCGTGAAATGACACAAGCTCTACTTGGTGGGTTTTGACCCCCAAAAAATAAATATAAGTTCCCTAAATTTTAATTTTAGTAGTGCAATCTAAAAATAGTAAGTTTATTAAAATAGTAATTCCTCAAATGTTGTATTGTTGTAAATCATGGAATTCAAACCACTTGATCTCCCTCAATATTAGTGACCTTCCACATACTCATCCTACCTTAAAAATATGTATAAAAGAAGATGTAACCCAAAATGGAAAAAAGACATCTCTTCTCAGAGATAAGCATATGTTTGGATCTACAAATTTGATGAATAAAACATCTTTTCTTAGAGATAGCATTATTGTTATTATGTTGTTCTTATTTATTGAATTATTTTTTAACCAAATCTTCTAAGTTTTGGATCATTGGTATCAAATCAATATATCTTTGGAGTGTATGATCTTAAGGATGAGGTTAGATTACAAGAAGCTTGGGGTGGAAAATTAAACCAGTAGACTATCCACCTATTCACTCCAAATAACCTAAAATGGAAAACAACATCAAGACATCTAATACTTTCAATGAAATGATGAATTAATCCCTCCAATAGTAAAAAGTGTAGATGCTACAATAATTCACCCAATTTCTCCAACAAATCTCCATGGGAAATTTTGGCTCTCATCTATATCCCCACATCATTTTAGTGCCCCAAAACCCTTCAAGTTTTATGTGAATTTTTATATCCCTACATTTGAAGGCAAAATCAATGCTAATGTAGTAGAAAATTGGTTGGATCAATTGTCTTCATATTTTTTGGTAAATAAATTCACTGATAAAGAGATCAGTTTTGTTCTTTTGAAAGTTTCATTGCCTATCAAAAATTGGTGGGAAGTGTACAAGAAGAGATTGAATATGGATGATATTGGCCTTGAGGTGGAACATACCTAGGATGATTTCATAGAAGCTATAAAGGAATAATACTACCCCATTAGAGCATATGATGATATGTATATAGAGTGGCAATAACTTTGCCAAGGTAAGGAACAATTTGTTCAAGATTACACTGGCATTTTTCATTCTCTATCTATGAGATTGAGCATCCAATAAAGTGAGAAACACAAGGTTGTCAAATATCATGGTGGACTATAATGGTATATATGGGGGAGATGAAGCTCTTCAATTTGGAAACCCTCAGTGAGGCATAAAAGTTTATGGTCAACATTGAGCAGAAGCATGGAAGAATGAATATGAAGAGTCATCGTTCAAAATGGAAAAGTGACAAAGAAGGTCAAACACAAGGCCAAAATTGGAAGAAAAAGGAAGTGAAGACTGAGAAATGGTGTGATTATCATAAATCTAGAATTCACTATAAAGAAGAATGTCGAGTCATCAAGTCCCTACTTTTTGAGTCATAGTCATCAACATCTACTACTCTACCTAATAAACAATGTATAGTCAAAGAGGATGAAGAAGAGATTTTATATGTTAAGCTTGATGCCATCATTTCTTCATCATAGACCCATGATGAGGGGCCAGACAACAAGGAAATGTTTTTTCACTCTAAGTTATGGGTGAAAGGTAAGCCTTTACATTTTATTCTTGATGATGTTGTGAAAAGCCTAAATTTGTCCATGAATCCTCACCCAAAGCCATACAATATTGGATGGTTGATTCGAGGGAGAAACCTCCATGTCACCCACCAATGTCTTCTTTCATATGCAATAAAACCTTTCCAAGATGAGGTCTTATGTGATGTGGTCAATCTGGATGTTTGTGATGTAATATTTGGTTAGTCATTAATGTATGATCAACATGGAATATATGAATCAATAAATTTAAGGATAAACCTCACTCTTGGAACATGGTGCTACAGGGTACCAGAGGTACCACCTTCTACGTATGTCTCCCTGATTAGTGCCAAGAAATTTGTTCTCATGGTGGTCAAGCCACAAGAATATAAAAGGGCCAATGTTGCAGCCCTAAATACATTAAAAAAAAAATAGAAACAAATAAATAAAAATATAAATAATTTCACATCCTTCCATCCATATACTAATGGTCAGATAGAAATGGTGAACAATCAAGGCCTACATAGCTCTACAAAGCAAAGTCCATTCTAAGTATGCATCAGGAATTAAATAAAAACACAAATGCCACACTCGATGACAAATGTTGATGAAATGGGGACCATTACTTCTCAATGAGGTAAGAATGATTTGAGCAACATTTCAGGCAACAATTCAGGTGATGGTTCTACCCCAATCAGTGGTAGAAGTTCCAAGAGCCATGACTTTTACACCATAGCTCCATTTGACTCCCCGTTTGAACCATTGGAAAGATATGAATGAGGGGAACATCATGATATGGAAAAAGATATGATTAGTGGGTTTTTACCCTTGAAAAATAAATGGAATTTCCCTAAATTTTAATTTTAGTAGTGCAGTCTAAAAATAGTAAGTTTCTAAAAATAGTAATTCTTCAAATTTTGTATTGTTGTAAATTATGGAAGTCAAACCACTTGATCTCCCTCAAGATTGGTGAACTTACAAATCATTTTCCTACCTTAAAAATGTGTATAAATAAAGATGTAACCCAAAATGGAAATCATACATCTCTTCTCAAAGATAAGCATATGTTTGGATCCGCAAATTTGATAAATAAAACATCTCTTCTCAGAGATAGCATTATTGTTATTGTGTTGTTATTATTTCTTGAATTATCTTTCAACCAAGTCTTCTATGTTTTGGATCAATTTTGCCCATAGAAAAATCCTGATAAAAATGTATTGCTTTAAGAAAAATGTAAAGTCTAATTTGTTTCAGGAGAAATGTTTATATAAAAGGCCCAAAGGAATTCTGTTAGACATTTTTCCATGGAAAAATGGCTAAAGGTGCTCAAATGAAACAGAGAAAATTTTTCAGGAAGAATGTCTAAGTAAATTTTTAAATAATTCTCCTGATAAAAATCTAAAGACAAAAATGTCAAAGACTAAAATGCCGAAGATAAAAGTCTCAATGGTAGTCTTACAGATGTCATTGATAGTCGTACAGACATCATTGATGTTCATGTGGATGTCAAAATTAAGCTCAACCATTATCCATTAGGAATTAAACTTGACAGTCACATGGATGTGATTGATGATCACATAAAACATTATGTGATGGGCATATGAACATCAAATTTAACCCATGATGATTATCTATTGGGCTTTAAATTTGATGGTTGCATACCCATCAAAGATGTTCACATGAACATCAAATGATGGGTGTGTGAACATAAAATTTAAGCCATGGTAGATAGCTAATGGCATTTGATCCTTTAGATCTGGATTGATGGTCCACATTCTATCGAGCTTTAGGATCGATGGTGTAAGTGAGAGCTGACTTGTCAAAGGATTTGGGCCAAATAAAGAGCATCCATGTGGTGAAATAATGTTTGGCTAAGGTGAGGTTGACTATATAAAGCATATATTTCCCATGGATTCTCTAGGTGACATGGTTTTAGGGCTCACAATAAAATCTAATGTTAAGGAGATGTCGATAACCCATAGAGCTACCATGTGGCATGCTCACATTCATCATGCATATAATGATCTAGCATTACCACATAGGAAGATGGAAATTTTAATGGAGCTCAAGGTAGATGTGGTAGCTTTTAAAACCTCTTAGGATGATTAAATGTCCTTTAATAACTTTGGAAGGCTAGAGTTTTTGATGATAGATGGTAGTTTAGATAAGCCTACAGTGAAGTGCTTTATTGATGAATGAAAAGCTCAATTACATATGGAGATAAGTAATGTTGAGGTAAGTTTAAATAAAAGTTATTGGTGAGAAGATGTGACATGGAAATTACACATAAGCATGCATGACACATTCAAGGAACCTGTGTAATGTAGTTACTGGATCTTCTACCACTGATAGCAGCTTAACAATTTACAAATTACAAATTTGTGAGAGGGGCTAGGGTTTGACCAAACAAGTCAAAGGTTGAAAATAATGCACTTTTTCATTAAAAAATATGAATGGAACCCTAAAAATGGCCAATTTTGAAAAGGTAAAAGTGTTAAAATGTGAAAATATAGGTTGGAGCTAAAAACAAAGTAAAAGTTAAAAATAACCTAAGTCTTTTAGATTTTTTATTATTGTGCTTGTCTAAGCTCCTCCATGGAAGGCAATTTTAGGTTTTCAAGTCCAACATGGTACACTTAAAAAAATATCACTCAAAGGGCCATGCATCTAGAATATTCCCAAAAAATCATTGCAAGAGTAGGTTATTCCATGGCATGCATAAAAGGTAGGGCAATTGTATATGGGGTTTGAGTTGTACAAGTAAGTGGTTCAATGCATCTTTACATAGTTACACATAAAGATAAATGGTTTGTTTTCCCTCCCCCATAAATATTCTCCTTATAGATCATTTTAAATCATTTCTAACCAAGAAATCAAGTGTTTTTTTTAAATCTTCATCATTCCTTGTAAAGGCAGTTATAACAATCATTTTCCTTACAAATACATGAAGATTATAAATGTGGCAAATTATTTTTTCCATCTAAGAGCATCTTAGTGGGACTTTATAAATTGCATATTTTAAATGGGTAAAAAATGTATAAATAGAGGGCTTCTCCTCTATTCAAGAGTTTGGTTGGCCATTATGTTGGTTGTTGTTGGTATTTGTTTTTCTCTATGTTTGGGTTCTACAAAAAAAAATTGGGATCCATTACTGTGTGTAGATCTTTTCTCTCTTTCTAAGATGGTTTTAGCTGTACAACCATTATCAAGCTTTGATAGCATGTTTATGTCTCCCTAGTCAAAAGAGAAACCTCACCATGCTTGTCCCCTTGGCAACATTTTGAAAATTGATGAATGTAATATTTCTTTTCAAGTTAATGAAATTGTTTTTGGTTCTATGCTATTTCCAATTGATGAAGTGTAGTAATACGTTTTACAAGTTCTATTGATTGGATATTTGGGTTTTTTTTCATTATTGGTTATCATTCTAAGCATAGATCTAGATTATAAACTCTTTATACATGATTTTGGGATATTTTGTTGAATAACTTGTTAGGGCACCCTAGGTTTATGATGTTGATAGGGAAAAGTATTTGAAAGCTTAGTTTTAGTGTATGTTATAATATTTTAGGGATTATTTGGTAGTTACTTTAACTTGCATTTGAGTCTTTTATACATATTTACAAAGGATAATGTCATGAATATTTCAAGATACCCCATTATCTAAAAATTGCTAGCACAATGCCACACCCTTCCTCTTTATTATTATCAAACTATCTTACCCTATCTTACCCTATAAATAATACCCCTTGTTGCATATCATAAGTGTTATTTTCCCTAAAAATGAATAAAATATTTCCTATATAACATGTGTTTTCAATTTTTTCTGTAAATACCATCATTGCAATATTTTATTTAGCCATATATTGTTGAAAATTCTTTAGAATAAAGGTTGCATGCAGTTTCCCATCTATCTTTAGTAGCTTGTAAATAACTTAGAGCATTTGTGCATTCCTTTTGACAACCCTTCTTAGGTTGAGTGTGAAATTTTGGTTGTGCCTTGGTCATATTCATTTTTGTTTTGTGTCAAAAATCCCCATGGAGGTTGAATTGAAAAATCACTCCATGTGATCAAGATACCCCATAGGTCCTCTCACCTTGGTTCAAGCAGAGCTAGAAGTAGTAGGGAGTTGAACATACCATTTTTAGGTTCCTCTTAGTCATTTTATTCATTTATTTTATTCTAGATGCAAACCCTTCCCAAAATACAATGACCTATAATTGGATTTATTATATTTTCTTGCTATTTTCTTTCAAAGTGTGAAAGTTAGAGTGTTAGAGTTGTACAACTGGGAACCAACATGCTTTTGGTGTCATTACCTAGGATAAGATAATAACCTTGGAAATTGTGTTATTAGGGACTCTTTTAGAGAGTTTTTGTCATGTTTTAAAGTTATCTACTTATATTTGTATTAATTTGATTATTTTTCATTTGTCAATGTCATCATGCAACTAATGTCATTATTGGGGACTAAACTAAACTCCTTAGTCACTTGTATTGTTGGGGACTCCTATAGAGAGATAGATATGTAATATTGTAGAGAGGTATAAGTATTTCAAGTTTTAAGGTTATCTACTTGTTATTTTCTACATTCACACTATCTTTGTCATCAACATCACAACACTCCACTAGGGATGTGCTAGGAAGTTTTAAGCCTTGAGAATTTGACTTCTACTGAATTTATTGTAAAGAGTTGTTATCATTGCATGTTGGAAGGTGTTTTTTCCCTTTTGAAAATTATTCTAAAGATTTTAGTGCCTTTGATTTTTATCTCATCATTAACTTTAACAAAGTATGTTTTCAACATGTATCACTATTAGTTTGTGAATTGTTATATTTTAGAACTTTGATTCTAGTGGTAACTCCAATTTTATCACCTAGTTTCAAGAAAGATCAGTGCCTATTTTGAATATATTTTTTAACCTTCATCTTTGAGTATATTATTTTTTTCAAAATTGGAAGGATTGGGATCATCTTTTAAAGGTGACCCATCTAATAAAATTTTCTCACCATTAAGTTTATACCAAAGATGAAGGAGACAAGTTTGGAAGCCTGTTGAAGGGTAAAGCTCAAATACTAAGGGTTGTCAATATTCTTATAATTTTGAAATATTTATTGACCCTTATGTTATTGAGGACTATCATATCTCTCTTATTAATTATGAATCCTATAATCCCTTCTACTATCTAGCTCCTTCTCAACCAGCTAAATCCCCTCCTAGGTGTGAACCACAAAGTCCACCTCATTCACCCCCTCATATCCCTTTTCCATTTATTATTGAGACTAAAATTGAACCAATCGTGAGGCATAGGGACCCAAATGAGAATGAATATCCTATATTATATATTCCTAAATTTAGACCTATTAATTTTGATGACATGGAAGGTTATCCTAATGAGTCCCAAATGAAGTAAGGAAATGCCTTCCAAAGTTTCAAGGGAATAATATAGTGAGTGGTGATGATCACTTGAGGTATTTTCACAATATCATTTCATATTATGAGGTTGAGCATGAAAATGGGTGCAATAAGTTTTTTATGCACATGATAGAGGAAGATGCTTATAAATGGTTCAATTCTCTTCCTAATGGATGCATTGATTTATGGGAAGAAATGAGGAATGTTTTCAAAATTTAATATGGTGATAGAATTGATCCAAGATTCCTTTTAGATTAATTTGAAAACATAAATAAGAACCCCAATGAGTGTGTTTAGGAATTCAATACATGGTTCAATACTAATATGATGTGGATACCCAAAAACATCAGACACAATGATACAGCGTGCTTGATAAATTATTGTGATGCCTTTGACAAGAATGTTGTGTACTACTTGAGGGATAAGGATCCCATGAATGTCTAATTGGAATTAAATATGACTATCCAAATTGAAAACAACATAAAGGCTATGGGAAATCCCATGAATAAGTGGGTTGATGTGAGATTGGTCATTCCAAAAAAGACACGGTCCATAAAGACAACCAACCTTAAGGAGACTGTTACAACTTTGGCCTCTATTGTCAAAGAAATTTCATACAAGTTGGCTGGAGATGAAAATGGGATCCATCATGTGTCTACCAGTCAAGAGATGGATCCAAATATAAATCAAACATAAATAAGGCTTAATTTCCACCATGGATATAATGGAATAGGGAATAAGCATGAATGTGAAGAAACAATAGATAAAAACTATAATAGAGGGGATAGAGAAGAAGTACCTAATCCATTAAATACCAAGGAGAATATGATAGGTTGTGACATTGATATTGATTGGTGTGAAAAGTGCTTCCTTCCACATACTCCTTGTGATAAAACTAAATTGATTTATGAAAATGTAGATGAAATTGAATGTGTCCTCTGAAGATGATATTTTGATGTTCAATTGTTAAAATCCCTAAAGCAAGATGTCTGCCTCCATGGAAACTCTAAGTGTTGGTACTGTTAATAAATTCTAGAATGTAGTCAAAAGGGTAAGTGTCCTAACTTACAAATTTTATTATGATTTTAATATGTCACAAGCATATGGATTACCCATTTATGATTTCAATTTTTTAAGATCATTTATGATTAAAAATATGATGGGAGGACTCTGTCAGTTGAGGATAAGAAGATGCTAATTAACGCAGTAGGTGCCCAAGAGAAAGAATATTTCTTGCAAAGCAAGTATGAAAATGCTACTCCTCAAGACATTACCCCTACAAATCCAAAGTCATGAGATGAAAGTAAAGAAGCTAATAGAACTAAAATAGTCCCAAAGGATTCCAAAATATCACCTATTTCCCAAGGTGCTAGACCTAGAGGTCTTCCTGCTAAGAATAAGGTACCTTTGCTATCTAGTATTCCTGAGGGTGTGAATGATGTTAAACAAAATCCACCTTTGAATGTTGTTGTTAAAAATTCCAATTCATCCTAGCCTACTCCAATAAAGGCATTAAGTTATTTCATCCCAATTGAAGGTGTTGTTACCCTTCCACCATATACTCCTCTTCCTCAGTATAGAATATGTGATATGTCCCACATGTTGAGCCAACTAAAAATCATCGTACCACTTGTTGAATTATTAAAAATACATGAAGATAGGAAGAGAGCATTTGAGTACTTGAAAATTGGTGAGAAATTAGTTGAAAATGAAATTGAGTTACCCCAAACACCCTTGGAAACTAATGAATAATATAAAGAGATTGTTGAACCTACTTCATAAGTGTATTTGGGGACTACATTGGTACAAAGTCAGCTGAATGTAGATCTATTTTATACAACCTTATTGATCAATGGTATGATTATTCATAACTACATGTTTGATTTCAGTGCTTCTTACAATGTGATGCTCTCAAGTATCCTAAATGAGCTTGGGGTGAAGATGACATCAGCCTTTGGCAAGTGTTATGCCATGAACTCATGAGAAGTTATAGTTGTTGTAAAAGTCAAGGGTTTGGTGGTGTAGTTAGCAATACATATAGGTAAGTATTTGAATATGGATGTGGTAGTTATAGACTGCCTACCTAAGTGAGGGATGTTGCTATCATGAAAAAGGGTTTGTAGCATGGGTGGAAGTATATAGATGGACATATCTTATGACACCATTACATTAGAGGGTAAGATGGTCAAAATTTATAGAGGGCCAAAGATGCTACACGCAATTGAATATCCAAAACATGCTCTCAATGAAGTGTTGTACACAAATATTAACTCAGATAGCTTTGTTGGGAATATTGACATTGTTGAATAATGTATTGCTTTTGATGTTGAACTTGAAATTGAAGGAGTAGTTTGGACTATGGGATTTGATGGGGATTGATCCAATATTGGAAACGGGTCTAGGTTTGTTTTCTATGCCCCTAGTGGTAAATGTTTTAAGTTTTATTTTCAAATTTATTTTGAGTACATGAATAATACTGCTAAGTATGAGACACTCTTTCTTGGTTTAAGGATTGCTCCCAAATATGGAAATAAAAGTTTGATTTTCAAGGGTGATTCTAAGTTAGTCATTAAATAGATTCATAATGTTTATGCCACCAAGAATAAAATGTTGAAATAATATTGGAATGTTACTTGGGATTTTCTTGAATTTTTTAATGCATTCAATATTTTTTATCATGATTTAAGTTTTAATGAAGAAGATGATGGACTCATAGGTTTAGGTGATCAGTTTGATATTGAAAATATGAGCCCTCATTATCAGTATCAAGTGGAAGTGCTTATCAAGCCTTCAGTCCCAAACAATGTTCATTATTGGTAGGTATTTGATGTTGATGATCATATTATAAGGTTTAAAAATTATGAAGTTGAGTTCCATGATCAACTCATAGAATTGGAATCCATGGTTTAGGTTTTTTAAGGAAATGACACCTTATTTGGGAAGGAAATTATTTAGGTGAAGACAAACATGCTCCCTAGAGGATTGGTAAGCTTAAAATCATCTTTTGATGGAGTAGATAGAATCAAGACCTGAGACTCATTTATTTCAAAGTATGTGAATGAGTGTGATTTGGGTTCTCATGAGAATCCAATAAATTTTTGGTTGGGTACTCACCTAAGTGCAGCTGAGAAGAAAGATTACATGCAACTACTTAAAAGGTACTAGGATTGTTTAGCATGATCTTATTCTGAGCTAAAAGCATATAGGGAAGATTTGTTCCAACATGTCATCCCATTGTAGCTTGATAGTAAGCCTTTTAGGTAGAAATAAAGACTTATTAACCCCATCTTGGCAACCAATATGATGGATGGATAAAATAATTTGAGGGATGGTGGAATCATTCAACCCACAGGTATTCATCATGGATTGAAAATTTAGTCCCTATGAGAAATAATAATGGTGATATCTGCTTATGTGTCGATATTAGGAATTTGAACAAAGCTTCTTTAAAAGATAATTATCCCTTAACCAATATGGATAGCCTATTGTAGAGTGTTACAAGATCAAAGATGTTATATACTTTAGATGGTTTCTGCACATACAACCAGGTTGTGGTGAAAGAATACAAGAGACCCAAGACCCTGTTCATAATGCCTTGGGGTACATATGTATATATGAGGATGCATTTTGGGTTGATGAATGTTGGTGTAAAGTTTCAACGAGATATGGATATCACTTTTGTAGGGATAATTAACTAGTTCATTAATGTGTGTTAGGATGACATTATTGTGTACTCTAAGACTAGATAAGAACATTTGGAGCATTTAGAAAAAGTGTTTATCAGATACATGGAGTTTAGAATTTCAATTAATTTGAAGAAGTGCCACTTTGAAGTGAAAAAGGACAAGTTGCTAGGACATATAGTGTCTAAGGATGGTGTCATCATTAGCCCTGAAAGGGTTGAATCCATTGAAAAAGTGCCTATCCCATAGTCTAAGAAAGGAATTTAGTCTTTCTTTGGACAAATTAACTTTGTAATGAGGTTTGTATCTAATTTTTTAAAGATTACTCTACCTATTAATTTCATGTTGAAGAAGGACTAAACCATCAAATGGGAGGATAAGTCCATGCAAACATTCAATGACATAAAGGGAGATTTAAATTCTACTCCTATCTTAGCTAGCCTAATTACACAAAGCCATTCAAGATATTCTCTTTTACATCATACAATATTGTAGTTGTTTTTCTATTCAAAAAGAATGAAGATGATCATGAGTAGATCATAAATTTATTTAACAAGGATATGCAAGGTCTTGAACTAAACTATACCATCATGGAAAAGAAAAATTTTGATCTCTTGAAATTTGTCAAGACATTCAAGCCTTATATGTTGAGTTCAAATGTTTTTGCTTATGTCCTGCATACCATGGTGAAGGACATATTGACTTAGACTAAAGTATCTAGCAAGAGATGTAGGTGGGTCAACAAGTTGCAAGAGTATGATATAGATATTTAGACCACCAAGTTAGTGTAAGGGATGGATCTTGCCAAGATAATGGTTGATACCAATTTGCATGTTCTTGAGGTAAATAGTGTTGTTTTCAATGTTGATGATTTTTTGAGTTAATTTAACATTGTATCTATGGTATAGAGACATTGTCTATTGCCTAAAAATTCTAAATTTTCCCCATGACTTGGACAAAAATCAAAGAAAAGTTCTAAAAATTGTGTCCCAACAATACCTTTTGATAGAGAGTCAACTAGCATGTAAGAATCTAGATGGGGTTCTCCTAAGATGTGTGCTAGAAAAACATACTGCTGACTTGATTGAAGACTTCCATAGTGGAGTGTGTAGTGGTCATTTTGCACCTAAATTCATATCTCATAAAATTCTAAGAGATAGTTATTGGTGGCCATTGATGTTTAAATATGTTTCTTAGATAGTTAGAAAGTGTGAGAAGTGTCAATGCTTTACTAGGAGAATGAAAGATTTTATTTCTCTTCCCTTATAACTTGTGATGATTAAAAATCCATTTAGACAATGGGGAATGCATTTTATTGGAGAAATTATTGATTCATCAAGAGTTAAATATACATGGATACTAGTTGCAACAAACTACTTCACAAAATGGATTGAAGTGAACCCTACAAGGAAGGCAACACACCAGATAGTTATGGATTTTTTGTTAAATCAGATCATTTGTAGATTTGGTGTGCATGTCAAAATGATCATTGATAATGTCAAGAGCTTCAAAGCTAAACCTTTAGTGGCATTATGCAAAGAGTATTGGATTGAATTGACCTATGCTTCCAAATACAATCCTCAAGGGAATGGGTAAGTAGAATCAGGTAACCAAAACTTACTCAAGATCATTACAAAAACATAGAAAGAAAATAAGAAGAGGTGGGGGGAATAGATGAAATTTGACTTATGGGATGATCATATTATGCCTAAGAGAGATATAAGCAAAATCAATTTTGAGATTGTTTATGGAGCTCAAGTAGTTATGCCTATGGATTTATAGTTTCCCACCTATCATCTCATGTAGGAACTATAAGATGATGAGCATATCAACCACTATGAAAGTAGGATGAACCAAATTATTGAGCTTGATGAAATTTGAAGACAAGCTCATGAAATAAACCTTAATTTCAAATAAAAGATGAAGAATATATTTGATAGGAAGGTTACTCCAAAGAATTTCCAAGTAGGTGATCTGGTCCTACTTTGGGATAGAATGCATGAGAAGAAAGAAAAACATGGAAAATTTGATGCCTTGTGGATGGGTCCTTATTCCATATACTACTAGATTGGGGAACACACCTATTTCCTAAGAGACTTAGATGGTGAAATACTAGGGCTTCCAGTCAATGGTAAGCATCTGAAACACATCCTTGATTAAGTTCATCACTTGTGTACATTTTTATATAGTGTATAGTTCATCTTTCTATTGTCTCATTACTTCGTTCCTCCTTTGCTTTGGGTTTTATTTGTATAGTTACCCTTCATGTTTTCTATCATGTGTTTGTTTTTTAATCCTCCTAATTGTTTTTTGTTAGTCTACCATTATTTTTTTGAGATTTCATGGGTCTCTATTGATATATTGTTAAGTCTTGACTCCATGGCCTAAGGGATTGACACTTGGTCTTACATTTTAGGGTTCTTTGCACACTCGTAGGGGGTGTGCATCCTCAAGAGAGAGCCAGTTTTAGTGATCAAAATTACACTAAAGTAGTTGAGCCCTTGTTAAGTTTAAACACCTAATTCCTTAGCCAAATTCTTACTTTCAATTGTTCATGTCAAAGGTCATGTTTTATGTTGAATCAACTAAGTGATAATTTGCTCTTTGCTTAGTGTGTATAATCCTTAAATTATTTTGAGAAAAAGTGTTGAGTCTTTTGGAGAAAGTATTCCATAGAAAGTTCAAATACTTATTTGTTTTCAACTTTTTATCAATGGTAAAGAGTCTGTAGGTCCATTTCCTTCAGGCATTTTGCCTGCATAAAAAGCTTGATAAAAATGCATTTCTTCAAGAAAAGTGTAAATTATAATTTTTTTAGGAAACTTTTTTGTATAAAAGGCCTAAAATAATCTCATCAGACATATTTCATATAGAAAAAATGTTGAAGGTGCTCAAATGCTTCAAAGAAAATGTTGCGGGAAGAATGTATGAGTAATATTTGAAACAATTATTTTGACAAAAAGCCTAAGAAAAAAATGATGAAGACCAAAATGCCATAGACAAAAGTCCTGATGAAAGTCTCATGGGTGTCATTGATATCCATGTAAACATCATTGATTATTTAATATAAATCAAAATTTAGCTCATTCATTATCCATTAGGGATTAAATTTGATGAGCATGCATACGTCATTGATGGTCACGTGAACATCAAGTGATAGGTGCATGAACATAAAATTTAAGCCATGATAATTATCTATTGGGGCTTAAATTTGATGGTTTCATGCCCATCAAATACATTCATGTAGATTTTAAATGATGGGCACATGGACATCAAATTTAATCCATGGTAGACATCTAATGGCATTTGATCCTTGGGATCTGAATCGATGGTTTGTGTTTTATATATCTTCAGGATTGAAGGTGCAAGTGAGAGATGACTTGTCAAAGGATTTGGGCCAAATAAAGAGCATCCAAATGGAAAAAGGATGCTAACCTAAGGTGAGGTTGATTTTATAAAGTGTATACATCTTATGGATTCTCTAGGTGCATAATCTTAGGGCTTGTAATAAAAGCTAATATTAAGGGGATATCGACAACCCATAGAGATACCATCTTGTATGCTCGCATTCATCATGCATACAAAGATATATAATTTACACATAAGAAGGTGGAAATTTAAATAGATCTCAAGGTATATGTGGTATCTTGTGAACCCTCTAAGGATGATCAAATGTCCTTTGACAACTCTGGAAGGCTATAGGTTGTGATGATAGATGGTAGTTTAGACAAGTCTATAGTGAAGTGCTCTATTGATGAATGAGAAGCTCAACCACATATGAAGAGACAAGTAATGTTAAATTTAGTTTAAATCAAAGTTACTTATGACTATACGTGACATAGAAATGCCACATAGGCATGCATAACACATAGTTAATGATAGCAACTTGGTAATTTGTAAATTGTAAATTTTTAGGAGGGTCAAAGATTTCCAAAATAAGTCAAAGGTTGAAAATAATGATTTTTTTCATTATAATATGAAGGAAACCCTAAATAAAGGCTAAGTCCAAAAATTAAAAAGTGCTAAAATGTGAAAATACAAGTTGGAGCCAAAATAGAAGTAAAAGTTAAAAATAACATAAGTCTTTTGCATTATTTATTATTGTGCTTGTCCAAACTCCTCCATGGAATGAAATTTCAAGTTTTCATGTCCAAGGTGGGACACTTCAAATAATATCATTTGAAGGGCCATAGATTCATACTATCATCTATCATCACAAACTCTAACCTTCCAAAGTTGTCAAAGGACATTTGATCATCCTTAGAGAGTTCACAAGCTACCACATCTACCTCGAGATCCATTGAAGTGTCCACCTTATTATGTGTAAATGATAGATCCTTATATAAATGATGAATGTGAGAGTGCTACATGGTAGCTCGGTGGGTCCTCAACATCCCCTTAACATTAGCTTTTATTACGAGCCCCAAGATCATGCCACCTAGAGAATTTGTGGGATTTATAAGATTTATATAGTCAACCTCACCTTAGGCTATAATCATTTTACCATGTGAATGTTCCTTATTTATCCCAAATCCTTTGACAAGTTAGTCGTCACTCACATCATCGATCCTAAATCTTGATTAAATGTAGACCATCGATCAAGATCTAAAGGATCAAATAGCATTGGTTATCTACCATGGCTTAGATTTTAAATCCATGTGTCCATTATTTGACATCTATATGAATGTCTTTGATAGTTGTGTGACCATCAAAATTAATCCCCAATAGATAATCATCATGGATTAAATTTTATGTTCACACACCTATCACTTGATGTTCATGTGACCATCCATGATGTTCATGAAACTATCAAATTTAAGCCCTAATAGATAATAGTTGAGATTAATTTTGATGTCTGCATGACCATAACTGACATATACATAGCTATCAATATCATCCATGAGACAGTCATTGGGACTTTTATCTTTGGCATTTTGGTCTTAGGTATTTTTATCTTAGGTTTTTTGTTAGGATAATTGTTTTAAAATCTACTCATACATTCTTTCCAAAACATTTTATCCAAATCATTTGAGCACCTTTGACCTTTTTGCCATAGAAAAAATGTCTAATGAAATTCCTTTGGACCTTTTTTACAAATATTTCTCCTAAAAAAAATTAGACAATACACTTTTCCTGAAGCAATTCATTTTTATCGAGCTTTTTGTGTGAGAAAAATGCTTGAAGGGCAAGTGCCCTTCAAACTTTTTGCACAAGTAAAATGCCTAAAGAAAATGGACCTACATACTTTTTATCAAAGACAAAAAGTCTGAAATAAATAATTCTTTGGTCTTTCTACAAAACACTTTCCCTGATAGACTCTAAACACTTTTGCCCAAAAATAATTAAGGCTTATACACACTAATCAATGACTAAATTAGCACTTAGAAAATTCAACATAAAACTTAACCTTTGACATGAATAGTTGAAATTAATAATTTGGCTAAGAAATTAGGCATTTAAACTTATTAAGGGCTCAATTGCTTTAGTGAAATTTTTGTCACTGACACTGGCTCTTGCTTGGGGATGCACACCCATTGTAGGTGTGTACAAAACCCCATAATGTAAGTCTAGGTGTCAATCCATAATGTAGGTGTGTAAATAATTTATCAATAGAAACCCATGAAATCTCAAAAAAATAATGGTAGAAGTTTTTTGGTTCCTATTTATATACCTCTAACACTTGACCTTGCACACTTTGAAACAAAATGGCAAGCGAAGATGAAAAACCCAATGTTATGTCATTGTATCTAGGGAAGGGTTTGGAATCTAGAATAAACCAAATAGATAAAATGACTAAGAGGAACCTACAAAGGCTATGGTTATCTCCTTGCCACTTATGGCTCTTCTTGAACTAAGGTGAGAGGACCTACGAGGTAGCTTAGTCATATGGAATGATTAAGAAATTTAACCTTCATAGGGATTTTTGACACAAAACAATAACAAAAATGATCAGGGCACAACCAAAATTGCACACTCCACCCATGAAGGGTTTTCACAAGGAGTGTGAAAATTCTCTAAGTCATATACAAGCTACTGAAGATAGATGGGAAAGTACATCAACCTTCATTCTAAATAATTTTCAATAACAAAAGGGTTGAATAAACTATTGCATTATTGGTATTTAAAGCAAAAAATACAAACACATGTTATATAGGAAATATTTTATGAATTATCAAGGAAAATAACACTTATGATATGAAACTAGGGGTATTATTTGTAGGGTATGATAAGGTAAGATAGTTTTATAATAATAAATTTGGAAGGGTGTGGTGTTGTGCTAGCAATTTTCATAGAGTGAGATATCTTGAAATATTCATGGCATTATCCTTTATAGATATGTAGAAAAGACTTTAATGCAAGATAAAGAAACTACCAAATGATATTTGAAATATTAGAACATACATTGAAACCTAAGCTTTCAAACACTTTTTCCTATCAACTCCCTAAACCTAGGGTTCCCTAACAAGTTATTCAACAATATATCCCAAACTCATGTAGAAAGGGTTTATAATCTAGATCTATACTCATAATTATAAGCAATAATGAACACAATCCCAAATATCCAATCATCAGAACATGTAAAACATATTACTGCACTTCATCAATATGAAATAGCTTAGAACCACAAACATTTTTATTAACTTGAAAATAAACCTTATATACACTAGTTTTCAAAATGTTGCCAAAGGGACAAGCATGGTGAGTTTTCTCTTTTGACAAGGGAAACATAAACATACTCTCAAATATTTCTAATGGATGTATAAATACAACCACCTTAGCAAGAGGACAAGATCTACACACAACAATGGATCCCCAAAAAATTATGTAGAACCCAGACTTAGAGAAAAATAAAGACCAATAATAACCAACATAATGACCAACAAAATAGCCAACCAACCTCTTGAATAGAGGATAATCCCTATATTTATACATTTTTTACCCATTTTAAATATACAATTACCAAATTCCCACCAAGATGCTCTTAGATAGAATAAATACTTTTCCACATCTAGAATCTTCATGTATTTACAAGGAAAATGATTGTTGAAACTACCTTTACAAGGAATGATGGAGATTTACAACAAACCCATTGATTTAGTGGATGAAAATTATTTCAAATAATTTGGTAGGAGAATATTCATTGGGGAGGGAAAACAAACCATTTGTCTTTATGTGTAACTGCCTCAAGATAACCTAGACCACTTGTTTGCACAACTAGAACCCCCTGGATAACTGCCCTTCCTTTTATGCATACCATGGAACAACCTACTCTTGTAATGATTTCCTAAAAATATTTAATATCCATGACCCTTTAATTATCTTATTTGGAGTTGTCCACCTTGGACTTGAAAACTTGTAATTGCTTTCCATGGAAGACCTTAGACAAACACATTAATAAAAAATGCAAAAGACTTAGGTTATTTTTAACTTTTACTTCTTTTTTGGCTCCAACATGTATTCTCACATTGTAGCACTTCTACTTTTTCAAACTTGGCCATTTTTGGAGTTTTTTTCATATTTTTAAATGTAAAAATACATTATTTTCAACCTTTAGCTTGTTTGGGCAAACCCTGACCCATCTCATAAATTTTCATTTTATAAATTGCCAAGTTATTATCAGTAGTAGAAGCTTCGCTAACTGCATTACATAGGGTCCTTGAATGTATCATGCATGCCCATGTGGAATTTCCATGCCATGTATGCTAAAAAATAACTTTATTTTAAACACACTTGAACATTACTTATTTTCATATGAAGTTGATCTTCCTGTTCATCAATAAAGCACTTCAGTGTAGACTTGTCTAGACTACCATCTATCATCATAAACTCTAGCCTTGCAGAGTTGTCAAAGTGCATTTGATCATGCTTATAGGGTTCAAAAGATGAGACATTTTCCTTGAGCTCTATTGAAATTTCCACCTTCCTATGTGGCAATGCCATGCCCTTGTATGGATGATGAACACAAGCATGCCACATGGTAGCTCTGTGGGTTCTCAACATCACCTTAACATTACCTTTTATTACAAGACCCAAGATCATGCCACCTAGAGGATCCATGGGATCTATATGATTTATATCATCAACCTCACCTTAGGCTATAATATTTTCACCATATATTGCTCCTTATTCAGCCTAAATCCTTTGATAAGTTAGCTATCTCTCATACTATTGATCCTAAAACTTGATGGAACACAGACCATCAATCTAAATCCAAATGATCAAATTCCATTGGTTGTCTACCATGGATTAAATTTGACGTTCTCACACCTATCATTTGACATCCACATGAACATATTTAATGGGCATGTGACCATCAAATTTATTCCCCAATAGATAATCACCATGGATTAAATTTGACATTCATATGCCCATCACTTGACATTCACATGACCATCAATGATGTCCATGCGATCGTCGAATTTAATCCCTAATGGATAATGATTGAGAGTAGTTTTTACATCTACATGATCGTCAATGATGTTTATATGGCTGTCAATGATGTGCATGAGATCATCATCAAAACTTTTGTCTTTGGCATTTTGGTCTTAAGAATTTTTGTCTCAAGATTTTTGTCGAGATATTTTTTTCAAAATTTACTCAAACATTATTCCCATAACTTTTTTATCTAAAACATTTGATCACCTTTGGAATTTTTACCATAAACAAAATGTCTAATGAATTTTATTTTGGCCTATTGTATAAACATTTCTCTTGAAACAAATTAGACTTTACACTTTTCCCAAAGTAATGCATTTTTATCAGGTTTCTTGTTTGGGAATAATGCCTGAAGGGCAAGTGCCCTTTGAACTTTTTACGTTGGTAGAATGCTTGAAGGAAATGCACTTATAGACTTTTTGCCACAAAAAAAAATCCCAAACAAATAAAACTGTTAGCATTCATGTGGAACACTTTCCCCGATAGACTCTAAACACTGTTGCTCGAAATAAATGGAGGCTTATACACACTAAGCAAGGACCAAATTATCACTTAGCTAATTCAACATAAAATTTGACCTTGTACATAAAAATTTAAAATAAATAATTTGGCTAAGGACTTAGGCATTTAAACTTTATAAGGGATCAATTACGGTAGTGAAATTTTGTGTATTAAAATTGGCTCTCACCTGAGGATGCACACCCCTTGAAGGTGTGTAAAGAACCCCATCAAAAGGAGCATTTTACCAATCCCTTAGACCAAAAATTTAATACTTAATAATTTATCAATAGAGACCCATTAAATATCAATTAAAAAAATGGTATAAGTGTGTTGGTTCCTAATTTTACACTTTTAATGCTCATCCTTGCACACTTTGAAAGACAATGGTAAGCAAAGATGAAAAACCCAATGATATGTCATTGTAGTTGGGGAAAGTTTTGGAATTTATAATAAACCAAATGGATAAAATGAATGAGAGGTGCCTACAAAGGGTATGGTCAACTCCCTGATACTTCTGGCTCTACTTTAACCAAGGTGAGAGGACTAATGGGGTAGCTTACTCACATGGAGTAATTATGCAATTCAACCTCCATGGGGATTTTTGGCATAAAACAAAAACAAATATGACCAGGGCACAACCAAATTTGAACACTCCACCCAGAAGGGTTATCAAAAGGAATGCATAAATGTTCTAAGTCATATACAAGTTGCTTAAGATAGGTGAAAAAGTGCATGTAACCTTCATTCTAAAATAGTTTCAACAATAAAGGGTTGAATAAAATATTGCACTAGTGGTCTTTAAATCACGAGCTACAAAAACATGTTATATAGGCAAGATTTTATGCATTTATAGGGTAAATAACACTTATCATATACAACAAGGGACATTATTTGTAGGGTAGGATAGGGTAAGACAATTTGATAATAATAAAGAGGAAGGGTTTGGTGTTATGTTGGTAGTTTTCAGACAGTGGGGTATCTTAAAATATTCATGGCATTATCCTTTACAGATATATATAAAAGACTTGAATGCAAGATAAAGTAACTACCAAATGATACCTAAAATATTAGAACATACACTGAAACTAATATTTCAAACACTTTTCCCTATCAACTCCTTAAACCTAGGGTACCCTAATAAGTTATGCAACAATATATCCCAAAATCATGTAGAAAGGATTTAGAATCTAGATATGTGCTCAAAATGATAACCAATAATGAACACAAGCACAAATAACCAATAAATAGAACTTTTAAAACATATTACTTCACTTCATCAATAGGAGATAGCATATAACCACAAACATTTTCATTAACTTGAAAAGAAACCTTACCTACATTAGTTTTCAAAATGTTTCCAAGGGGACAAGCATGGTGAGTTTGCTCTTTTGACAAGGGATACATAAACATGATCTCAAATATTTCTAATGGTTGTATAGCTATAACCACCTTAGTAAGAGATAAAATATCTTCAGACAATAATGGATTCCAAAAAAATTCTACAAAACCTAGACTTAGATAAAAATAAAGCCAATAACAACCAACACAATGACCAACACAACGGCTAACCAACCTCTTGAATAGAGGAAAAGCCCTCTATTTATACATTTTTTACCCATTTCAAATCTGTAATTGCCAAAGACCTATAAATATGCTCTTAACTAAAACAAATTCTTTGTCATGTCTAGAATCTTCATGTATTTGCAAGGAAAATGATTGTTGTACCTACCTTTACAAGGAATGATGGAGATTTTCAACAAAACCCTTGATTTTTTGGCTAAAAAAGATTTTAAATGAGATTTAAGGAGAATATTCATGGGGGATGGTAAACAAACCAATTGTCTTTATGTGTAACTGCCTGAAGATGCCCTAGACCACTTACTTACAGAACTAGAACCCCCTAGATAGCTACCCTTATTTTTATGCATGCCATGGAATAACCTAATCTTAAAATGATTTCCTAGGAATATTTTGGATCCATGGCCCTTTGAATGATCTTATTTGGAGTGGCCCACCTTAGACTTGCAAACCCATAATTTCCTTCCATGGAGGAGCTTGGACAAGCACAATAATAAAAAATGCAAAAGATTTAGGTTATTTTAAACTTTTACTTATTGTTTGGCTCCAACCTATATTTTCACATTTTAGAACATTTGAATTTTCACACTTGGCCTTTTTTAGGTTTTCCTTCATATATTTTAATGTAAAAATGCATTATTTTCAACCTTTGACTTATTTGGGTAAACCTTGGCCCCTCTCACAAATTTTTAATTTACAAATTGGCAAACCATTTTCCATGGTGGAAGCTTTACTAACTAAATTACATAGGGTCCTTGAATGTGTCATGCATTTTTATGTGGCATTACCATGTCACGTCTACTCACTAATAACTTTACTTTAAATTAAACTAAACATTACTTATCTCCATATGTGGTTGAGCTTCTTGTTCATCAATAGAGCACTTCACTGTAGACTTGTCTATAATACCATCGATCATCACAAAATATAGCCTTCTAGAGTTGTCAAAGGACATTTGATCATCCTTAAAGGGTTCACAAGATACAACATCTACCTTGAGCTCCACTTAAATTTCCATCTTTCTATGTGGCAATTCCAAATCCTTGTATGTGTGATGAAGGTGAGCATGCCACATGGAAGATCTATGGGTTCTCAACATCCCTTTAACATTAGATTTTATTGCAAGCCCCAAGATCATACCACCTAGATAATTTATAGGCATTTTGTTCTTTATACAGTTAACCTCACCTTAGGTTATCATCCTTTCACCATGTGGTTATTCCTTATTCAACCCAAATCCTTTGACAAGTCAACTCTCACTTGCACCATCGATCCTAAAGCTCAACAGAACATGGACCATCGATCCAAATCTAAAGGATCAAATGCCATTAGATGTTTACCATGGATTAAATTTGATGTCTGCATGCCTGTCATTTGGCATTTGCATGGATGTCTTTAATAGGCACATGACCATCAAATTTAAGCCCCAATAGATAATCACCATGGCTTAAATTTGACATTATCGTACCTATCAATTTACATTCACATGACCATCAATTATGTCCATGTGACTATCAAATTTAAGCCCTAATAGATAATGGCTGAGCTTAATTTTTACATCCACACAACCATCAATTATATTTGTGTGGCTATCAATGACTTCATAAGATTGTCATTGGGACTTTTATCTTTGGCATTTTGGTCTTCAGCATTTTTGTCTCAGGCTTTTTGTCAAGATAGTTATTTCAAAATTTACTAGGACATTCTTGTCGCAACCTTTTTATCTGAAGAATTTGAGCACCTTTGGCATTTTTTCCATGGATAAAATGTTTGATAGAATTACTTCAATCCTTTTATACAAATATTTCTCCTAAAACAAATTGGACTTTACACTTTTCTTGAAGCAATGCAGTTTTAGTGAGTTTTTTGTGCAGGTAAAATTCCTGAATGGCAAGCGACCTTTGGAATATTTTTGTGGGAAAAATGCCTAAAGGAAATGGACCTATGGAATTTTTGTCATGGACAAAAATTCTAAAACAAATAATTCTTCAGCTTGTCTATGAAACACTTTCACTGGTAGACTCTAAACAGTTTTTCTTAAAATAAATGAAGGCTTATACACACTAAGCAAAGACCGAATTAACACTTAGCTGATTCAACATAAAAATTAAATTTTGACATGAATAGTTGAAATTATGAATTTAGATAAGGACTTAGGTGTTTAAACCTAACAAGGGATCAATTACTTCATTACAATTTGGGCACTAACACTCACTCTCACCTAAGGTTTCACACTCCCTATAGGTGTGTGAAGAACCCCAAAACGTAAGACCAGGTGCCAATCTCTTGGGCCATAGAGTCAATAATTACCAATTTAACAATAGATACCCATGAAATCTCAATAAAACTATGGTATAAGTGTGTTGGTTCTTATTTCTACACCTCTAATGCTTGGCCTTGCACACTTTTAAATAAAATGGCAATAAAGATGAAAAACTTAATGATTTGTCATTGTAGTTAGGGAAGGGTTTGGAATCTAGAATAAAACCAATGGATAAAATCACTGAGAGGGACCTACAAAGGGTATAGTTAGCTCCCTACTACTTCTAGCTCTAACTGAACCAACGTGAGAGGACCTATGGGGTAGCTTGCTCACATGGAGTGATTCTATAATTCAACCTCCATGGGGATTTCTAGCACAAAATAATAACAAATAAAAATAGGATAAAGACAAAATTGCACACTCCAACCAAGAATTCTTATCACAAGGAATGCCCAAATTCTCTAAGTCATATACAAGCTACTGAAGATAGATGGAAAAGTACATGGAACCTTCATTCTAAATAATTTTCAACAACAAAGGGCTGAATAAAAGATTACACTGTGAGTCTTTAAAGCATAAACTAAAAAAACATGTTATATGTGAAATATTTTATTTATTTTTAGGGTAAATAACACTTATGATATGCAAAAATGTGTATTATTTGTAGCTTATGATAGGGTAAGATAGTTTGATAATAATAAAGAGGAAGGTCATGGTGTTGTGTTAGCAGTTTTCAAATAGCGGGGTGTCTTGCAATATTCATGAAATTATCATTTGTAGATATGTAGAAAATATTTGAATGAAATCTAAATAAACTACCAAATGATCCTTGAAAGATTAGAACATGCAATGAAACTAAGCTTTCAAACACTTTTCCCTGTCAACTCCATAAACCTAGGGTGCCCTAACAAGTTATTCAATAATCTATCCCAAAATCATGTAGAAAGGGTTTATAATATAGATATATGATTAGAATTATAACCAATAATGAACACAATCCCAAATATCCAATCAACAAAACTTGTAAAACATATTTATGTACTTCATCAATAGGAGATAACATAGAACCATAAATATTTTCATTAACTTGAAAAGAAACCTTACATATATTAGTTTTTAAAATGATACCAAAGGGACAATCATGGTTAGTTTGATCTTTTGATAATGGAGACATAAACATTATCTCAAAACTTGTTAATGGTTGTGTAACTACAACCACCTTAGTAAGAGAGACAAGATCTACACACAATAATGGATCCCAATTTTTTTAGTAGAACCTAGACTTAGAGAAAAACAAAAACCAATAAAAACCAACACAATGACCAACACAAATGCCAACCAAACTCTTGAATAGAGGATAATCCCTCTATTTATACATTTTTTACTAATTTCAAATCTATAATTGCCAAAATCCCCTGAAGATTCTCTTAGCTGGAACAAATCATTTGCCATGTATGGAATCTTCATGTATTTGCAAGGAAAATGATTATTGTAACTACCTTTACAAGGAATGATGGAGATTTGAAACAAACCCCTTGATTTCTTGGTTGGAAATGATTTAAAATGAGCTAGAAGGATAATATTCATGGGGGAGGGAAAACAAACCATTTATCTTTATGTGTAACTTCCTGAAGATGTTATGAACCACTTGCTTACATAACTGGAACCCCCTGGACAACTGCCCTTCCTTTTATGCACACCATATAACAACCTACTCTTGTAATGATTTCCTAGGAATATTTTAGATCCATGGCCCTTTGAATTATCTTATTTACAGTGGTCCACCTTGGACTTGAAAACCTGCAATTTCCTTCCATGGAGGAGCTTGGACAAGTATAACAATTGAAAATGCAAAAGATTTAGGTTATTTTTAACTTTTACTTTTTTTGTCTCCAACTTGTATTTTCACATTTTAGCACTATTTCCTTTTCACACTTGGAATTTTTTAGGTTTTTCTTCATAATTTTAATGAAAAAATGCATTATTTTCAACCTTTGAATTGTTTGGGTGAACCTTGGCCCTCTCATAAATTTGCAATTTACAAGTTGCCAAGCTACTATCAATGATGAAAGCTTCACTAACTACATTTCACAGGGTTCTTGAATGTGTCATGCATGTCTATATGGCATTTGAGCTTCTCATTCATCAATAGATCACTTCACTATAGAATTGTCCATATTACCATCTATCATCATAAACTCTAGCCTTCCAGATTTGTCAAAGCAAATTTAATCATCCTTAGAGGGTTCACAAACTGACTCATTTTCCTTGAGTTCTATTGAAATGTCCACCTTCTTATGTGGCAACACTAGATCCTTTTATGCATGATGAATGTGAGCATGCCACATGTTAGCTCTGTTGGTTTTGGACATCCCCTTAATATTAGTTTTTATTATGAGTCCCAAGATCATGTAACCTAAATAATTCATGAGCTTTATACACTTTATATAGTCAACCTCACCTTAGACTAGTGTCCTTTCACTACATTGTTGCTCCTTATTCAACCCAAATCCTTTGACAAGTTAGCCCTCACTCATGTTGTCGATGTTAAAGTTCAATAGAACATGGACCATTAATCTAGATCGAAAGGATCAAATGTCATTATCTACCTACCATGGCTTAAATTTGACATTCACACACCCATCATTTGATGTCTATGTGAACAAATTTGATGGGCATGTGACCATCAAACTTAAGCCCTGATAGATAATCACCGTGGCTTAAATTTAATGTTCACATGCCTATCACTTGACATTCACATGATCATCAATGATGTCCACCTAACTATCAAATTTAATACCTAATAGATAATGGTTGAGATTAATTTTGATGTTTGTGCAACCATCAATGATGTCCATGTGGCTATCAATGACATCCACGAGACCATCATCCGGACTTTTGTCTTTAGCATTTTGGTCTTTGGAATTTTTATCTTAGGATTTTTTTCGAGACAATTATTTCAAAATTTACTTATACATTCTTCCCACAACATTTTCTCTATATCATTTGAGCACCTTCAGCCTTTTTTTGTAGACAACATATCTGATGGAATTCTTTCGGGCCTTTTATACAAACATTTCTTCTAAAATAAATTGGACTTTACACTTTTCTTGAAGCAATGCATTTTTAATGGGATTTTTGTATGAGAAAAATGCTCGAAGGGTAAGTTCCCTTTGAACATTTTACACGATCAAAATGCCTAAAGGAAATGGACCTTTGGACTTTTTACCATGGATAAAACGTCTGAGACAAATATGTCTTTGGCCTTTCTATGGAACACTTTCCCCAATAGACTCTTAACACTTTTGACCAAAATAAATGAAAGATTATACATACTAAGCAAATATCAAATTAGCAGTTAGTCAATTCAACATAAAACTTGACATTTGACATGAATAATTGAAAGTAGAAATTTGGCTAAGGACTTAGGCATTTAAAATTTACAAGGGATCAATTGTTTAAGTGCAATTTTGGGCACTAACAATGACTTCTTCTTGTTCACCATTCAATGCTTCATCATATTTTTCTTCCTCATTGGTCCCTTCAATGTATAATAATTCATTCTCATCACATTGATGGCCTTTGCTCCATTTTCTATCATAATTGAATCATAATCCTTTACTCATTTCTCTTAAATTTGGTGAGGAGTCAATCTTCTAGGGTGGGAAGGGAATAATTATGTCATAACCATGCACTCTTTGTTATTAGTAAAATACCTCCATTTGATATAATCTCTTTCCTTTACCTATTATGAAAATACCATAGATTCAAACATAAAAATGGGATTAAAAAAGTGAAAATCTAGTTGTATTGTATCCATGATACCACCCAAGAACTTATCATCTAGGTTGTCCTATAAAAATTCATTCACATGTAAGGACAAATTCTATAAATATTGAATATAATCCTTAATTGTCCCTATTTATCATAGCTCTTTTAATTAGCTAAATTAGGTTACTTTTACACTATTATGGTAGTGCGTCTATAGATCATCCATGAACATTGACCAAGTAAAAATAAAACCCTTATTTTTATTAAAAAACCATCTATACAAAAATAATTGATCTAGGTCTAGATACAAGGATGTCATTAACACCTATTGTTCACATGGGATGTAATTTACATCAAACAAATTCTCCATTTGGTTAAGCGGAGTGACCATATCCTTCGAATATAACTTAAGCCTTTATAATTTTAGAATCATGTTCCTCAAATGTGAAGTATTTATATTTGGATTAGGTTTCCTAGAAGACCCACCCTATCTGGGTTGTGCATTAGTTTGACACAAAGATCCATCCCAAATGTTCTAAGTATCAATGATTTGTAGTTATTTTGGGGGATGTTGATAGAAATTCAAATTTAGAATGAGTTTTGCATGAGATCATTCAATCGCTAATTTATTATGTCCACTCTACTTGTCATCTTTGATTGTAGGCTACCTACATCATACTTGATCTGGTTCACCTTGTGATCCACCAAAGAAAACCCTGGATCGAAAGATCCATCATTTCATGTTTTTGACTCCATCTCCTCTTTTTAAGGATTTTTACTCAGAGTTTCAAAATTTATTGCCTCAACCCTTAGTTTGTGGTCTTGCCATAAAAAGACTTAATGATGTTGACCTAATTTTTATGTTTAACTAAGATATTTTTCAATGATGTCAACCTCGAATAAAAACACACCAAGAATGGACCCTAAACTATATTTTTTATTTTTGTTTGAAATTATAAAAAGAAATTAAATTTTTGATTGTAAAATGAATTTATGAATTTTTTAAATGGAAATAACTCCTTAAGAGCTAATATTCAAAGATAAAACTTTTTATAGTAGACTCCTTGAGTGATTCTCTATCTTCAGTAAAATAATTGTAGAGATTCCCACAATAGTTTAAGATATATAGTGAAAACAAACTTGTTTGGAAAAATTGATACTCTGATACAACTTGTAATGAAACTAATTAACAAATAAAGTAACAAATCCTAATATCACTGAAATATAGCATAATATAAGAATATATGTTAATATACTTTGAGGTGGGAACCTGCACAACCTTACAATAAGAATAAAAATCATGAAAATGATGTTTTGCATGAGACACTAATTTGTATATATAAATGATAATAGATATGGTAACATCTATTCATCCCAACCTTTAATATTAAGTGGGCCAAAATCAACAACTAACTAATGAATTCAAAGACAAATGATGAATGTGTCATAGGTCAACCCACACATATCCCTAGGTATGCTATATGTTGAGGCTATAATAGATACTTTATATCCCTTTTAAGGTCATATGAAGGGTATTAATCCTCTTTGCTAAGAAATTTATATAAAAGGAAAGTCAATTTGAATATAGAATTAAGTTGTGACTTAAGGTGGAAAATGAGTTATGTGATTGGCTAGAATAATCCAAAGACCCATTTAAACACTATAAGGAGTTAGGACTGATAATTTGAGCTATTGTTTTGTTGAACTTGCCTTTTTTTAGTCCACTATAAAATTTTGGCCTTGGGACCATCGGGCCTACTTGGACCACATAGAGAGTTGTAGGCTTGTTTATATCCTTTAAGTTATGTAGATCAAGTGGGTTTGATATATTTTAAAAGTAATAGTGTGATCACTTTTTCATTAATTTATATGTATTTAATGCATGAGTTAATTTAAATGTATTGTGTGACTCACAACACTGAGTTGGTCAGCTTGTTCATATTGTGGATGTGAAGAATGTGCATTGTACAATCTCAAAAAAAAAGTGTCCTATTTTTATGTGATTTTTATGATGTAAAATTTTAGACATGACAATTTAATACTCTTAATAAATTCATTTGAAAAAATGATTGGTTCAAAATTTTAAACTAAATATCTTTTTATTTCAGAAAATAAAGATTAATGTGGTGGAATCTATCAATCTTGACACAAATTATGTAATTTTGGAGTGTGTAAATGTTTGAGTGTGGATTAGAAGCCTCAAATTTATAAAAAAATAAAAAATTAAATTAAAATAAACACAAGGTGTTATAATAATGTGGGAGTTAAATTTTTTTAAAGGTTTCAAATTAAGTAAATTAAAAAAAAATGATCACCTTATTTTAAGGTATTAAAAAGAGATTAATTTTTTTTATTTTTATTTTTTTGAAATAAAATATATGTAAAAAAAGTTATAAAAATGTAATTAATTAATTTATTATAATAAAAATATTTAATGGATTTTTCAATTTTATTTAATTTATTATATATATATATATATATATATATATATATATATATATATATATATATATATATATATAAATAATTTAATGTGAGTTTTAAAGAAGGAATGATATTTATATTAAAAACAATTAAGAAAAAATTAACATTTAATTTTTTTTACTAAATTTAATGTGAATTATATATATAAAACAAATTAATAAAAATCAATATTTAAAAATATTAACTTTTTTTTATTGAATGCATGACAAATTTTAACTAAAATTATTTTTATTTGAGCTCAAATAATTTAATCTTTTAAATTAATTTTATTTTTATTTTGTTGGTTTGTATCATTCTCTTTAACTTATACCATTATCTAATATCCTTTTAAACCAAATATGAAAGGATGTCCTTAAAGGCATCCTCCTTTTATGTTTGGAAATAAAATTGATGTTTGAAATGAGATCGAAACATTGAAGAAAAATTAGAAACTGTAGTGAGATGTTAAAAGGATAAAGAGGCATATAAAATTAGAAATTTGTAAAGAGAGGTCAATATATGGGATGAGATAATGTTTGTCAAAAAAATTGTAGTACTTATAAGAGATTTAAAATGCCATTGAAAGAAACTATGTGGATGAAAAAGTAGTTAATGAAATATTTTGAATAGTTGAAATTTTGGTACCTTTTATTTTTATTTTTTAAAGAGGATAATTACATAAATTTATTATTATTTTTAATAGAATTTTGTAGAAAAAGAAATATTAAATAATTAAAATAAAAAAAATTAATTTGAAAAGTTTTTATAAAAAAATAAAAATAAATATTAATAGAATAAATATATTTATATAAAAAAGAAATATAGAAAATAATAGAATTAAAGAGTTATTTTGTTAAAGAAGGAAGACAAAGGCATAGTTAATTGATGGGTAATTTCCATTTGATAATTTTTTTATAAATATTTTAAATTTTAAATTCACTAAATAATATTTTTTTGAAAAATTATCCTTAATATATTTTTAAATGATATATGAAAGTATTCACCTACAATACACATTTTTATTAAAAAAAATTGTATATTACTTTTTGATGTGGGAGAGAAAAGGATCCAAAGTTGTATGGTTTTTAAGTAAATTTCTTTCAAAACTATTAAAATATTTATGGAATGACTGGCCATAATTTTTTAAAGGTAGTTATTTTTTTTTTAAAGATTTAAAATATATGTATTTATAATTTTTTAAATATCAATTATTTATAAAAAATTATTTCTTCTTTTATATTTTTATGATTTTTTTTTTTTATAATAATACCTATTTTTTTTTATCAATATAATATTTATAAAAAAAATATGAATATTTATTACAGTTGAGTATACTCATAATATTTCTTATATTTAAAAATGACCTTTCTAGAAGTTGTAAATGAGAACAAAAAAGTAAAAAAGTAAAATCAAGTCTAGAATTTCAATTAAAACCTATATGTCAATTAAAAATTTGTTAACAGTGATATTTTCTCAAGAAATTTTGAAATGAAAAATTTTTAACTCAAAATTTTCATGTTCCCTCTATTTAATTTCTTATAAATATTAAATGTTATTATATTTTTATATATTTAAATGAATTGTTATTAAAAATATATATAATCTTTCATTTTTCATGTATAATTATTTATAGTTTGATAAATTTTTTAAATATTATATAAAATTTAAAATATAAATAATAAGTTACAACTTATTATTTGTTCAGTATGCAAAATTGGAGTTAAAAAGTGATAAATAAACCTGAGACTCAACATAAGTACTATAAAACCATGTAACCCTCCTTTAATATGTTATGAAATATAAACTTATGAATAAACTTACCTACACCAAAATAAATTGAAACTTGAATTAATATGTATACATAAAATTATCAAGTACCAACTCATCACATGGACAAGAATAATTTTCTTTTTAACAAATATTTTATCTTATATATTATATAAGTTTTTTTGTTTTATATAATAGTGATTATTTGTAAAACTTATTTATTCAAAATTCAATGGATAAATATCTATATTAACATTTTAAAATTCAATTTGAATCTTTGAAATTTTTTTATCTTATTTAAATATTATTTTAATTCAAAAATTTTTTAAAAACTTACCCATTTTGTTGTTCTCTGCCAAAACTAATACACACATACACACACACATAAACTCACTCACTCACTCATTGAACATTTGCTCTCAAAATACAATTAAACCTAAATAATATAACATTTTCAAATAAAAAAATATTTCTTAATAAACCATCTAAGAGGAATTGTAATTGAAAATAGATATCTATAATTTGATTTGTATTGAGTTATATAACGCAAAATATGTATTTTCAAATAGTTTGATGTAATTATTATAATAGTTTAATACAATCATTAAAAGTGTATATAAAATTGAGATAAAATTTCAAAATATAAGGACGAATTTGGTGGAATAGTTACCCTTCAATCTTTGACACTTAAGTTAAAGAAATATTTTGTATACCTAATCCATGTAAAAGCAAGATATATATATATATATATATATATATATATATATATATTAGGGAGACGTGTTTTTTATTTTTAAGAATTTATAAAAATTATATGATACACATATTTATCAAACGAATTCATATTTGTATGTGTTGACTTCTATGCGTTATATAATTATCAATTTCTAACTCTAACTAGTATTGAGTCAATAAACAACAGATGGAACTAAAAATTGATAGGTACAACCAAGACATAAGTACTATCAAAGTATATAACCCTTTTTTTAACATTTTATAAAATATAAACTTTTGAGTAAACTTTGTCAAAAATCAATTTAAATTTAAATTCGAAATAACGATTATACTTAAAATTAACAATTACCATCTTATTATATGAACACAAATAATTTTATTTTGTAATATCTAAATTTTTTATTTTTAAATAACAATGATAACATCTAAAATTTTTGGTTTTTAAATAACGATAATCAATCACAAACTTTATTTACTCAAAAGTCAATAGATAAACATTTATATTAATAATTTAGAATTCATTTTGATCCCGCCCTCCATAAACTCACTCGTTATTCTTAAAATACCTCGAAACATAAATGATATAACATTTTCAAACAAGACAATATATTCCCATTAAACCATCTCAAAAGAGTTGAAATTGATTATAGGTTTTTGCAATTTGGTTTGCATTGAATTATAAAAGTCAAATTCTGTGGTGTATATCTCTCATTGAGACTAGTTTAATACAATCATAATTGAGACAAAAATTTCAAAATACAACTCTATCAAAATTGAACATTTTTGATTAAAAAATGTAGATATAAAAAATTATAGTACAACACTCGGTGTATAAAAAGACAACGACTGCAAATTATAAGAGAGAGTTGCTTTTTATTTTTAAAAAAATTACATGACCATACACACTTATTATTATGCGAACGTAAAGCTACAGAAATCATAATTTATTACGTGTTTGTATATAATTTTGTAAATATCTGAACAATGGTGGGCACGGCACTCAACAGCACCAGAGCCACCCCGCAAAACATACTGAAAGCTCTCACAAACTTGGGATGCTTCTCCATAAACTCGCCGATTTTGACCATAGTTCGTCCTTTATACCAATTGTTAACAGCAATCTTCAATTCCATAAACTCATCTTTATCAGCGATATTGAAGTTGACTCCTTTGGCCAGACCGTTGAAGAGGTCGCTCGCTTCCTTATCGCTCCCAATGGAGCTCTGAATTATTCCCTTCCTCCTTAGCAAAGCCACGTCTGCCTCGGTAGTAATCAAACTATTCATCAGAAACACATACTCTGAAATAACGCCGAGTTCTTTTTCTTGGCAAACTTCCACCGCCATCAGATTCCTGAACACCGCCTCTGTAGTATCAGATATCCATATTGTTGGCAGGATCAGAGTTTTCTTCTCTTTCTTGAAAAAGAGGGACTTGCCTGACGGAACTCCCTCGGAAGAAGAAAACTTCATTCCGTGATTGTATAACTCTGTCGCAGAAGCCATTATCGTCTGATAATGAGACACTTTTTTATGCTCACGCCCTGTTTTCGGATGATGGCGACGTCGGTGGCGGCTCTTTGGTAATGTAATCAGAACTCCCTCAGTATTTTGTGTTTTTGGGGTGGACTCTCGCACAATGAAATCATGAAAAAAACCCAATATGTGATTGTATTTCTTCAGATCTTTATATTCCGATTGGAGGGTTTCCTTCAATTTTCTCTCGCGCTCTCTATGTTCTCCTTCTTCTTCCCCAATTTTTTGCTGAAGAGAATAGGCAAAAGGGTGAACCAAAGCAATTATACCATCGCATATCATAGTAAGCAGCTTTGTCCTGGCTGCTTCTTCTGTTATGTTGTCCTCCATTGCCAATAGCCCTATAAGGAGCAATATAGGGACCTGATTTTCAAGCATCAGAATGTCAGTTAAGATATCGAACTGACACGATTGAACCCTATTTCTATTAAAAACAGGATCCAGGTTCCATTCCGACTCTTCATTCAGAAGCCTGAGGGTCTCTATGAGGAAGCATCCGTCCAGAGTGAACACCCAAGCAAGGATTTCATCCTCGCACTCTATTTTTCCTTCGTAGCTTTCTGTAATTTTTGGAAGCAAACCCTGCACTTTTTCGACCAGAAAGCGTGCATGCTGCTGGCTTTGTGGGAGTCTTTTCACCGTCCGATTTACGGCCTCAACTTTGTAGAGCTCCATTTGAGAGAGTGTGTGGGATACCCTGCGATGAAAAAGGCCGAGCGAGACCACCTTAGGCTCATATGCATCCCTCTTTAAGCCTTTAAGATACATGGGCACTCTGTTAATGGACACACAAGACAGCCTTGATCCTGACCTATCGTCTACCTCAAACCTGCCCTTCACATCATCAAACCACGAGTAACGTGTTTCTGAATCTGCTACAGATAGGTACGACTCTTTTAAACCCTGATTTTTACTCTTTTTGCCCATTGTTAACTGTTAAAGTTCCCCCTCTTCCACAAGCGGGTGAGTGGAAAAAACTATCTGAAAAACAAATTACCAACTTCCTTGTGATTGCTGGATGATCTGTCCTCTTTCTGCCTGCTTGGAATTACCATCTAAGATGCTTAAAATTCTGTTTTATTGTTTCGCCTGCGAGATTCGAGTGTCAATCATGTTAATCGTCATCCGTAATCATTACAGCAACAGAATTTAAAGAAATAGCTAGCCTAGTGAGTTTAATATTATTTGTATTTTGAATTGCTTTGCTAATGATTGGTTTAGTTTAATGGTTATTTGGAACTCATCTCAGGTTTTGCTTGATGGTCATATTCATAATCATTAATATTTTGAAATTTGTACAGTTAGAACAAATTTAAATTTGTTGATAATTTGAATTCATCATTAGGATATTGGTATATTAGAAATGGCAATTTATTTAACAAATGTATAACAGTAAGTGGATATAACTTCAAAAGCGGGATAATAGGGCTATATAAATAAAAGATGTGGGATTTAATTAAATCTTATGATTTTGAGAGGAAAAGTGGAAAAATAATATATAAATAAATAATGGTATAAAAAAAAAGGAAAAGAAAAGCCATTAAATAAATAAAAAAATAAAACAATAGAAAAAGACATGCCATTTTATTTAAGAGAAGAGAAACTATGCCATGTTAAGGGAGATCAGGGAATTTAAAAAAAAGGCGTTGGCAAGGAAAAGGAAGAAGGAAGGGAATTGGAGAGGCAGCATCAAACAGAAGAAGTCATGAATCAAATAACATCATTTGTCAGGTATGCAATATGTTTATTTTCAGTATCCTTATAAATCTGCAACTTCTTATTTACTGGTTGTGTTTTTCCCTGGATAGATAAATATAGTGTAATATTCTTAGTGGGTCGATGGGTCAATAGGTATTTTTTGCTCATGTAAACCTGGTGGAGCGATTTCCCTGTTTATTTACAAAAACATTAAGTTTATATAAATGAATTGGACAAGAGAAGCTTATAATCATACAACGGTGATCTGATGCAATCATATTATTTGAAAAATAAGAATTATTTAGTTATAAGCCATGATTATATATAGTTATGTGATAATAAATAGTAGCTAGGTAAATCATATAAACGTAACTAGTACCCTAGTCATGTGCATACTATGGTGATACTTATAGCATATTCACATTAATCATTATACATTAATAAAAATTATTGCCATAGAATTGATCTTATAACTAGTTGTTGGCACATGCATTTGTTTGGAGAAGATCCTCAAGCACCTAATGTGAATTAGGTAGTTATTATAATACTTTTGTGCACTCAATAATTAAAACATTAAACCCAATTCATGTAGCTTCCTCAATCCATATAACAACTTTGATCTATTTCTTTTGTATACACAAAAATTTAAATAAAATTTTGAGTCCCTATAAGCTATGATCTATATGGAAATCGCTCTAAATAAATTGTGTTACCTTTTTCTGATTTATATATAATTTGACTTTCTAAATCGTTGTACAACTTACTAGCCATGAGTCACTTTAGATCTAATCCCAGCCTGTTGAAAATAATTAAATTGTTAACGTTATGTTTTAGTGTCTCGGCTTTTCCCAGTGTAATCCTCAGCCACTTTGTGTATTGCATTGCTTCATAATTAAGTCATTATTATATTCTGTACATAAAGGCGTTGACCTGTAGAAAAAAATAGTTAGATGAAAGAGCTTTAGGCGTCGTTGTTTTCCCTTCCATACAATGTAAATTGCCATATTAAAAAAAATAAAGTCTGTTGCACTCCATTGAATTGGTATATATATTTATTATATTAAGGCCATTGTACATAACCTACAACTTTGTTAGATCGATGCGTATCTTTATGAAATAATGATTTACTAAAATTTATTGAATCCCTAAAAAATCAAAACTACAAAGTCCAACTATGAGGGGATTTCTATTTATTTTATTATCAGTATATATATTTGGCATCGCCTCAGTTAACACTAGTCCCTCCATATATAAGTCGATTCTTGGATGCAAATATTAATTTGACCTATGTGTTATATTATAATGCTATAAAATGTATTAATTGGAATTTAGCTAAGGTTGTATTTATGCTTGGCGGAGCTCAAAAAATATTTAATCTAGATAGGATAGTGAAATGGTTTAGAATTATGTGGTAATTCCATCATTGGATGGCTATATAGGTTGGTTACTAGAATTGATCATCTGTTACAATAAAAAATCCATGTATATATATTCAACACTGTATTTTTTTACTCTTTTAAGATCAAACTATGTAGTCAAAGCTTTATTAAAGAGTTAAAAAAAATTACCACACCGTATGCTCTTCCACGGTCAAGTCAATGGAAAATCAGGATATGGATAATAAAACATGTGATTTTCCATATGATGTGTTTCATATAAATCAGTGGATTATATATTGCTAAGCATATTCTGATTATACCACATCATAGAGAGGCATTTTTTTAAAGTAGGCTATATACTATATTATATGATATTATGATAGCCTTGAGAAATTATGTTACATCTGATCTTGTATTTTTAAGATTTAGTACTACATGTGTATTTATTAGTTTTGATATTCCATGTTGTGCCAATAATGGTCATTATAGTTTGGGCTATGTGCAATCTTGAACGTAGTCTACCTTATGCCTTTTACAAATTATCCATTAGTGTATTATGTTGACCTCTTGTGAAATTAAGCACTGTAGATATATTAGTATGTATGAGGGTGTGTGAATAGATAGTTCATGAATATAAAATACTTTGGAAGGAGAGTCTTTTGTAAAGTTTTTGACTAGAGTATTGTCATGGTTAGGGAATATCACTTATCAATGTATTTGATGAAGCTATCATGTTTTTTACAAACAGGAGAGGTAAAATGATTGTTAAATCTTACGAAGTCATTATCTAGAATCCTAGATGATGCATACATTATTCACGTATTGTTTCGTTGGTTATTTGAATACAATATATATAAACAAGGATGTGTGTGTGTGTGTGTATGTGTGTGTGTGTGTGTGTGGGTGGATTTAAGTATGCAACATAATTACATAATAAATTGGTTGAGACAAGTCATAAACCTAAAACTTATAGCTAGAAGTATGATTTTATCTAGTCTTCAGATATATATGGAAATGAAGCTATAGCCATATTAAAATAGTCTTTTAATAAATATAGCAAGATGTTTAAAGGAATGATATAATGGGTTTATAAACTCTATGTTTCTCTGTAAATGATTGATTAGATGTTAAATATAAATTATGTAGTTGTGTGCAGTACATGACAATGTGAGTGTTTGATTATATCCAATATATAATGGTTCATTGTGATGCATGTTTATAGATATGTTAATTTGAATGCTAGTAATCATCTTAGACTTAGGGTATACCTAGATGGTATAGCTCTGCACTTAATTATTATTATGTATGTGTGTCACTTTATTCTTGAAATCATAAGTTTGGATTATGTGTTATTATGTAATTGACAACCTATGATAGTATGGGATATCATAAGATACTACAGTATAAAAGTATGTTGTACCCAAATGGTACATACTGTAATTATTATACCCAGACTCATATTTATATTTGATTGATTTACTGTATACATACTGGTTATTTATGTGGATAACATGTTTTATAATAGTTGGTAAGATTTTATGTATGCATGCATGAAATCTTAAGAGTCTAAAAAATGTTGTGTTTTTAGGTTAATGTGTTCTATGAAAATTATGACTTGCTTTTTTATAGATAGTTACTTGTATAAATGCTCATGTTTCTATGATTTTAAGACTACTTTATGTAACTGATTGTGAAAAATTAGTAGTTATATCTTAGAATAGTAAACTATAGTAACATAGGTTATCATAAAGTGTGGTATGCTTGGGAACTAATTGTGTTAGTGAAAATTTGTAGTTAAACATGTAATTACCTAGGTGGTATAAACTATAGTCATTATTTCTAGTATGAGATAGAAAATAATGTAAGATTCATTCATACATTTGATAGAATAAATGTATGTTTTGATTACTCATATGATTTACATGTGGTATGATTGTGTTTACTAGTAAGATGTAAATTAAATGAATCTTGTGATTGAATTATATTTAATCAATCTACATTGATGATTTAGAGTAAGGAGTGAGATGGACTTTACTAGATTAATAGTATCACAATGACAGATGAAGTTAGTCTAATCAAGTGATGTATATGAATTTGATTGATATATAGATCATTATTATTTATTATTTGTAAAATTTTGGGATAAAGTATGTTCAGTGAGACATTATATTTTCATGAGTGTGATTCACATATTTATGTGATGTCTTGCAATAGAATAGATTTTTATGATACACTACGTGTTTAGTTTAAAATAATATAAAACATGGGTACTTACATGTCTCTTTAGATTCATGCACCATCATTATCTACTCATCTATGAAAGGAGGGAAATTTTCTGATGGGATTAGTGTGGGGGATCATTGGTTCATGATTGGTATGGAAAAGCACTCAGATGATGCTTTCTCTTCCCACAATAGTACTATTTATTGATATAACACTTGAGATTACCACAAATACTTAAATTTTGGGAAATGTGCTCTAGGGAAGACATGCATCTTATTTGTACATTGTATTATATTGTACTTATTATTGAAAATTATCATGAAGATTTGTAATTATTGGTTATTACATGTTGATAGTGATGACTATACATTTATATCAGATATGGCTAAGTTGTTATGTTGACTTTCTATGTTCACATTATGATGTGTACTCTCATGATATTAGAGATTAGTATTATGTGATGTATTATTCTTATTACTATTATCATCTTGTGTATTTATTTTGGTCTCTATAAATTATTGTGGTGTAATCTATATTTGGTATGTGTTTAATTAAAAAAAGTCATATTTTTCTATGTCTAACCTAGCGGGTTTGTTACATATGGTATCAGAGCCATAGCTCAAACTCTATGACCTAATGAGTCCATTAATATTTTGATATCTTTCTATTCACTATTGTGAACTTAGTGACATGAAGTATTGTACTAATATTTTAGATTAATAGTACTTTAGTACAGAACCATGCTACACCATGATTGAAGTTTTGGACTTGATAGAACCTCCTATATGGCTTGGTGACTATTATTAGTATGGGACATTCATGTAATGTGTGTGGAAAAAATTGATTATGTACCTTTAGGAGTAATTTTACACTTTTGAGTTGTATAGGGGATTGGTTTATCGAGTGTCCAAATGGTGATGGTTGCATACGAGATGGGTAGGTGAGTACATAGTATAATTCATAAGTTGTGAGCAAAAGATTTATACCATAAAAGATCAAACACCCAAAGTATGATTACATCCTTCTTGGTAATCTAGTCACCTTCACCATTTATGTTTTGTGTTGTGAGTGTTTATAATCACGAGATGCTTCTCATTCTGTGTGTGTGTGTGTGCATGTGCTATAATTTTTGTGCCTTCTTTTCACTAATCCTAGGAATGGAAAATCTTATAAGACCAATTTTAGTTTTGGTACCACCTAGTGCAGTGGGAATTTTCTTGTAGTAGAGTATTGTTTTAATTGGGAGTTCTTATGTGTTAGGAGTTTGATAAGGATTGACATCCCTAATTTATGTGGATTGGGGAAAGTATCAAATCTCTTAATTAGATTAAAGGTGAGTTTCTATTATCTCATTATCTTTTGATAACATTAAGCTACCAAAAGGATTCACATTTCATTGAATTTACCACATTGTATGTTTTTCTATGGTCAAATTAATGGAAAATTGGGATACGGATAATAAAGCATAAGATTTGTCGTATTATGTGTTTCATATAAATTAGTGGATTATATATTAATAAGCATATTTTGATTATACCATAGCATAGAGAGGCATGTTTTTAAATCATGCCATATAATATATTATATGATATTATGATACCCTTGAGAAATTGTTTTACATCTGATCATGTATTTTTAATAGTTAGTACTATGTGTGTTATATAGCAGGCTCTATCTAATATAAACTGACTTTAATAATATATGAGTGAACTTATTTATATTGTACTCAACATGATATTAAGATATACATATAACTCCCATAAATTGTAACTACTAAAATGTTAAGAGTGTTAGCCCTAACATCATAATCTTACATTAATGTTACTCATCAACCATCATTATATGAGGAATTGCATGCATGGTTATTTTATCAAGGATATACAAATAGTTACATAGGTATAAATATCAATTCATAATATAAATGGGTATTTATCATTTTTGATATGCCATGTTGTGCTAATAATGGATATTATAGTTCAAGATATATGTTAACTATAATGTAGTCTCCCTTATGTCTTTTACAAATTATCTGTTAGTGTATTATGCTGACCTATTGTGAACTTAATCATTGTGGGTGTATTAGTAGATATGAGGGCATATGAATAGATAGTTCATGAAAATAAAATACTTTGAAAGGTGAGTCTTTTGCATAGTTTTTTATTAGAGTATTGTCAAGGTTAGGGATTTACTTGATGTACTTGATGAAGCTATCTTGTTTCTTAAAAATGGGAGAGGTAAAATGATTTTTAAATTGAGTCATTATCTGCAATCCTAGATGATGTAATTATTCATGTATCATTTGGTTGGTTGTTGTAATACAGTATATATAAACAACAATGTGTGTGTGTGTGTGTGTGTGTGTGTGTGTGTGTGTGTGTGTGTGTGAAATATTCTACTCATGGATTTAAGTATGAAACATAAGTACACAATGAATTGGTTGAGATATGCCATAAACTTAAAGTTTATAGATAGAAGTATGATTTTATCTAGTCATCAGATATCCATGGGAATGAAGCTATAACCATTTTAAAATAATCTTTTAGTAAATGAAGAGAGATGTTTGAAGGAATGACATAATGGGTTTATGAATTCTTTGTTTCTCTATGAATGATTGATTGGTTATTAGTTATGAGTTATGCACTTGTGTCAAGTACATGATTGTGTGAGTGTTTGATTATATCTAACATATATGTGTATCATGATGCATGTTTATAGATATGTTGATTTGCATACTGGTAATCATCTTAGACTTAGAGTATACTCGGATGGTATAGCCCCATACTTTCTTAATTATTATTATGCATGTATGTTGCTTAATTCTTGAAATCATAAGTTTGGATTATGTGTTATTATGTAATTGGAAGAATATGATAGTATGGGATATCATAGGGTACTATAATATAAAAATATGTTTTACCTGAATGGTACATATTTAGTTATTATATCTAAACTCATATCTACATTTAACTGATTTACTGTATACATGTTAGTTATTTTTGTGGATAGTGTGTTTTGTTACAATTGGTAAGATTTTGTGTATGTGTACATGTAATCTTGAGATTTTGATGAATGTTATGTTGGTATGTTATTATGTTTCATGGGAATTATGACTTGCTTCTTTATATATAGCTACTTGTATAAATGCTTATGTTTCCTTGATTTTAAGACTATTTTATGTAACTGATTGTAGAAAATTAGTAGTTATGTCTTAGAATACTAAACTATGGTAATATAGGTTATCATAAGGTGTGGTATGCTTGAGAACTAATTGTGTTAGTGAAAATTTACAATTAAACATGTAACTACCCAAGTGGTATAAACTGTAGTTATTATTTTTAGTATGGGATAGAAAATAATATAAAATTTATTCATATATTTGACATAATAAATGTATGCTTTGGTTACTCTTATTATTTTCATATGGTATGATTGTGTTTACTAGTAGGACATAAATTAAATGAATCTTGTGATTGAATTGTATTTGATCAATTTGCATTGATGATATAGAGTAAAGAGTGAGATGGACTTCATTGGATTACTAGTATCATAATGATAGATGAAGGCAGTCCGATCAAGTGGTGTATATGAATGTGATTGATCTGTAGATCATTATAATTTATTATTTATAAAACTTTGGGAAAATATGTTTAGTGATACATTATCATTTTATGAATGTGACTCATATATTTGTGTGATATCTTATAATAGAATGAATTTTTATGATACACTATATGTTTAGTTTAGAATCATACAACACATGGGTACTTGCTTATTTGTTTGGATTCATGCACTGTCACTATCTACTCATCTATGAAGTGAGGGCTATTTCTTGATGGGATTAGTGAAAGAGATCATTGGTCTGTGGTTGGTATGTAAAAGCATTCAGATGATGCTCTCTATCTCCATAATAGTACTGCTTATTGAGATGACACTTGAGATTACCACATATACTTGAAGTTCAGGAACTATGATTCTAGGAAGCTATGTATCTTATTTATACATTGTATTATATTGTAATTATTATTTATAATTGTCATAAGGAGTTTTAATTATTTGTTTTGCACATTGACAATGGTGACTATACATTTCTATCAGTTATGACTGAGTTGTTATGTTGAATTTCTATGTTTGCATTATGATGTGTACTATTATGATATTAGAGATCAGTATTATGTGATGTATTATGCTTGTTTCTATTATCACCTTGTGTATTCAATCTGATATTTGTATATTTTTGTGGTGTAATCTATATTTGGTATATGTGTTTAATTAAAATAAATCATATTTTTCTATGTATAACCCAGTGGGGTTGTTACAACTCCCATAGCCTTGATGAACTTGAGGGAACTTCTAACCAACATTCATTCCAATTGAATGACAATATTTTCAATGCCACATTGGGTTGGCAATTGACATTAATAACAAATGTAGTAGCTTTAGCCTGGTTGTTTGTCCCATCACAAAACTTGACTAAAGTGGCCCAAATTAAGGAGCATGCACATTCTCTGATGATGGATTCAAAATTTGAAGCTAATAAATTACCTCATGATGCAACATCAAATTTAAGCTTAAATAAAGCCACAAGTGGGTATGTCAAGAAAACATATGCCTTCTCAATAAATCCTTTTATCCCCATCAAGCTACTCTTGACCCATTAATAGGTGAAAATGAAAGCAATTTCAAGTAATTCAAACTATGAATATCATGTGGGGATAAAGAATTTTGAGTAGAAACAACATGATAAATTAAAAATTCAAAGATTAAAAATTTGATCTTTTTGAGCATAGCCACCACCCTAGACTCATTTCCTTTGAAGATCTAGGAATTCATTTCCCACCATAGGTTCCAAATAAAAATACTATGGTTGATTTTAAAATATGATAAAAGACATTCTTATGCTTTGGTGAAGACCACATAAAAAAGTCTTGAAGTAGGGAAGAGGGAGTATCCCAAACCCAATCTAATCAAGTTTGTGCCTCTTTTAGTTCCAACAATCACCAACAAAGTGGTAATTGAGAAATAGGTGATCAACATCTTCATCTTCCTCCTTGAAAATGGCATAAAGAGAGTGACTAAAAATCCCACCTTCCTTACTCTATCCTGGGTAAAAATCCTTCCTTCAAGGTCTAGCCATACAAAGGCTCCTCCTTTTGAAATTCCATCCTTATGCCAAAAAAAATTAAATCATCGAGGTTACATTGGATCTAAAAGACAAGTCAGTTTGTAACCCAAATTAACCTTGTAGTAGCCAATTTTTCCTCCACCCAAAAAGTTTGATGCCTAGCTGAATTGAGAAAAATACTCCCTTAGTGAAGGATTTAAGTTAACCTAGATAGGGGAGCATTCATGTATCTTAAATCATTCCAAAGTGGAAAACTAATGTGATGGATTAGTTTAAAATTCAAAATAATCCTCCACTTGTACCCCTTCTTGATAAGCATAATAAATATAGCTTCAACCATCTCCTCATCCGAAGCCAAAGGTGGTTTCTCATTCTAATAATCCTCTTAAAATTTATATCCTCTCCCGACATAATTTCCCGAGATAAATGGTTACAAATGATTGTTTGAAAAGTCAACATGAAGTTCCAAAAGATGGGATACTTTAGGCATATTAGACATAGTTAAAATTATGTTTTTTGATACCCTAAGTCTAAATGTTTTTCTTGTAGGAAATGACACCAAATTTATAGGGGCTAAGATTACATGAGCCAAATCAATTTTGCTCCCAACACTCTAGTTTGGATGATAAAATCACTTGTCCAAACCCCTCCCATGGATTTGGTGGATAAAATTTTGTCCACGTAGGGAGAGGGATTTTATTTTGTTACTTTGTCCCTTGTCACAAGAAGTATCTCATAATATTATTCAATCCATGCATCATGGACATTGAAGCAGGACATCATATAGAAGGGAAGGGTGCAAAAGATAGACATGATGAGAGTAATTCAACATGACAAGGAAATACATCTCTCTTTAAAATAACTCAAGTGAGATTGAAAAGGCTCAATTAATGTTTTCTAGTTAACAACTCTCCAAACACCTTAAAAGAAATATGCCCATATACTTACTAGAAAAATATCCCACCCTAAAACCGTGGATTCAACAATCCTAACTTGATGTAACTAAGGGATACTGAAGAAAAAATATCATATTTTTTTACATTAACCAACTTACCTAAGGTTGAACAAAAGGAGTCAATAATGTATTTAGAATCCATAGATTATTTCCTCTCAACCATTAAAAAAAGAGTGTCATCTACATATTTATAGTGGGCAAAATGATCTAAGAGTTTTGTTTCCTTGATTCCTTTGATCTAGAGACAATAACTAGCTACTATAATGGAACTCCCTAATGATTTAGCTATGCATATGAATAATTAGGGAGGAATAGGATCTCTTCCCTCAATCCCCAAAAATATTATAAAACCCAGTTGGGATTCCATTTATCAAAATGAAAACTTTGGGGTTCAAGATACAACTAAAAACCCAATCACCCTAATCCCTTAAAGAATTAAAATTTCCCAAAATTCTCATGAGGATGTGCCAATTCAACCTGTCATGTTCTTGGCTGATGTCCAATTTTATACCCATCAATCTATTCTTTGATTGGTTGAAATAATGTATAATCTTATGGGTAACAAAAATTCCATTTGAAATAATATTGTTAAGGATGAAACCCCCTTATTTGCGAAATACAAGTGCAGGAAGGAACTTATTGAACCTCACAAAAATTGTTTTTTAAATTATTTAATAATTGGTGTTGTAGAGGGAAATAAGCCTAAGAGGGATGCTCTACTTTAGGAATCAAAGAGATAAATACATAGATATAGTATTTGAGGATCTTATTTGCTTGTCTCAATTCTTCCACAACCATAAATATCTCTATCCCAATAATATGCCAATAATATTGAAAGAAAGCAACCTGAAAACCATTTAGAACTAGATATTTGTACTTTTCCATCATGAAGAGCATACCTCTAATTTATGTTTTTGAGAAAGGCACCATCAACTGAGAATTTTGGTGAATTGAAAAGAGCCATAGTATAATCTCTAAAATGGAAGCTTAAAGAACTAGATTAGCAACATTCTGACTAGCAAGAATATCTTTGAAAATGACATAGCTTCTTGTTGGATATCCATGGACTTTTCTAAAAGAGAACCATTCCATGACTGAATGGAGGAGATGCGATTATCATTTTTCTTATCTTTAATCAAGTTATGATAAAATTGAGTAACTCAATTAAAGAAGCATCGTGACTAACAAGATATTCAAAAATGGACATGGCTACCTGCTAGATATCCATAGACCTTTCCAAAATATAAATAGTCCTTGACAGAATAGAGGAGATGCGATTATCATTTTTCTTAGATTTAGTTAAATTGTGATTAAAAAACAAGTGTTTTTATCCCCTTCTTTTAACCAATATTCCATTGATTTTTTTTTCAAAATTTTTCTTCTCTAGAAAGGAATTCTTCGTGAGAAAGCAACAACTTTTTCTCCCTGCAGAATATGGTTTTTTCCATACCACCCCTAAAACTTCCCTCTTTTAGGGACCTTAAGTATTCTTCCACTTAATATTTTTCTTGGATTTGTTTTTGATAATGTCCTTATTTCAAGAACTTATTGATGTGGATGAGTTTCCTAGCCAAAGTGAACATTTTTTAGGATTTCTCAACCAGGGCTTCATGCCACCAATATGTTGCTTCCTTAAGAAAAATTAGACATTTATAGCCACATAAGTTGAAACTTGATAGGGAAAAGGGGGGGCCATGTTTGAGGTGATTTCCATAGAGATAGAGAAATGGTCAGAACCAAAATTTTGTAAAACATTAAATTTTGTAGTCTAAACCATGTACAACCATTACGACGGAAGGGGTTCCACCCCCACTTTCAAGAACTAAAAGCAATAATAATGGTATTTTTCCTACAATGAGAAACATCCTTGAAGACTTTGTCCTTCCCAGATTTCCTACCTCTTTTCCCTTTGGATGAGCGATTCAGAGTTTTGAGTTTTGAATAAACTATGGACATTACAACCTTAGAAAGAAATTTGAAGTTGTGAATAGCCTAAAATGATACATATACTACTAACGAACGACTACAAATCAGAGGATTCTTTTAATCGACGTGAAAACATATGGTGCTGTAAACTCATCGGAGCTTTTAAAAAACATTTAAAACGAAAATAATTATATTTCATAAATCCAATCAAGATTTTTTTCATAAGATATTCGTGAGTGCCAGGAAAACAGCGAATTTTTAAAAACCGATAGATCTAAACGTCTACCTTTTCACGTAAACAAGCTGAATGTAAATATTCAAATATAATATAATTTAGTTTTTGACCTGTTCAAAGCTATACCTCTTTCTAGATAAAATAGAAAGATCAGAATAAGTGATAAAATGCTTGAAGGATTATGAATAAAAATTATGTAAATCATACCTTACATGAACTCAGCCTCCCCAAGATTGTGTTATAGCAAACGCTACCGATTGACAGTTACGGTAAAAACATGGTCGCAGAATCGATGTCACAATTTCAGCTTAGCCTATGCTTTCATATTATCTTTTGCTTTAATTCTTTATTCCCCAATTGGAATTCTCGTGGAATTCGCAGCCTACTTTTGCTTTTTCTGTCGTCTACTTTGATGAAAGATTATGCCAAAGCCACCCCTCATTCTTGGCACTGTTTCCTTTCATGATATTTTCTCCCTGCTTATTAAAAGCGGATTAACGAAGATTTTTAGCGGTAAAGAAAGCCTTAGTATTCCTTCGTACACATGAGTGGGCCTATTCCTGCAATTCCTACTTTGATATCAAATCCCATCAAAGGAAAATGGGAATGAAACTCTTCTGAATTCATAATTTCGGATAACATAAAAAATTAAAAATAAATGCGGTGAGCTAGGAGTTGTCTATTGGCATTGATATTAAGGAAAAAAGAGTAGCATGTTTTGAAAAAAAAAAAAAGTACGGAGAGGACCTAATAATTGTGCTGGTATCATATTTGAAATATTATTTGGAAAAATGTTAATATTTATTTAATTTTAATTTTAAAATAAATATACAATTTACATGTAATTGTAGAATTTTAGTCAAATAGTAATATTTAATAATCAATTATATAATAATAAATTACCTTACAAATGTAAGATATTTTATATTTAAATTTTAGTTATATTTATTTTCTATTATATTTCAAATTTTTTGTTTTAAATCAATTCAGAATATAACTTTTTTTCTATTTAAATATGTCAAATAAAAAATAAATTTTTCTTCTACTTAAATTTTTAAATAAATAATTTTCATGCAACAATTGACATCCATAAAACATACTTATTAAATGATGAAATTAAGATATATGAATATTAATCCCTCTTTTTTATAAGAAAGGAGCGGAGATTATATGGTAAGTTTAATGGAATCAAAATAAAAATGAAGTTAGTTGATTTGAATGAATGACAGATTGTCGAAATACAATGTACAAGAAAGAAGATACAACAAAAAAAAATAACTAACCTTCAATTTAAAAATTGACTAGAACTTTATCCATTGATAAAGTTAAGCATTTCATCACTTCCCTTTATAATTGAAGATTTGCATATCATTTTTTCAAACATAAAATTTATTTTTGCATAACTGTGAGAATAAGCCAGTAGGTGATCTTCTGGTAGGGTGAGCACACAAGTATTCTACAACGATAATGACCCTACTTGTATTCAGAAACATGTAAGCAAATGCATAACAATTTCTTGATGTATTAAACTATCTTGCTTACCAATTATCTACTCTATTACAATACCCTAGTGAAGAGGAATATAAAGAAGGAGAAGGGAGGATTAACTCACAGGGGAACTCATGTGGGGATTGAGTGTAACTCACTGTGAAAATCATTGGAGAACTCACAGTGGTACTCAGTTGAACTTCAAATAGAATTCAAGATGGAACTTACCCGCTCACCCACTTAACCTCTTATCACACCTAAGTAAGCTGAAACTACATGTGTAGGAATTATCTATTTAATAAGTAAATAGAATCATTGATATCTTACACAAGCACCCCCTTAAGCATAGCTTAGATGGGCGGTAAAAAAAAAGATGGGTCCCAACAACAAGGCCTTATGAGGTACCTACATAAAATGCAACTCTCAATAAGTGGAGTAAAAGGAGAAAACCAAGTGAAGAAAAACTCTCCCCAAAAGAGAAACAAAGAAAATAAGGTAGGACTAGAAAGGCCCACTCCAACACCCCCATTAAGCATAGCTTAGGTGCACTATAAAATTGGGTCCTAGAAATGAGCCCTGATGAGGTATCCAAGTCCATAGCGATGATCCCAATATCCTACAAAATATAAAAGATGTGTGCCTCCTCCACAAAAAAAAGAGAGAAGGTATGCATAGAATGTTGCATGATAAATGCTTTAGTAGGTCCCTCTGTAATAAATATTATCTCTTCCTTTCAGAAGGGAAAAAAAAAAAAAAAGAAACCACTAGCAATCAAACTATTGAATTCCCACTCAAGTGGAATGTAGGTAGGAATCGTGATGTAGATCTTTGAAAAATGCTCAAATGTGCCCAAGTCTGATAAGATATCACATGACTAATTGTAGAAGATGGCAATGAAGAAGCATACAATGAAGGGAAGAGAACATCCAGAGAAGAAGATAGACATGGAACATTTCCTGAAAGAATGTCCATGGAAAGAGGAAAACAAAGCTCAACAATAGTCAAAACTAAAGATTGGTTTGTAAATGAAGCACTTAGATCTGCAAAATGAATGTCTACAGTAATATATGAGTCGTCGATACTCTAAATATATATACTCTCACTGAAATTAGTAAAGTCATCTGAAATACAAGTTTGTGAAGGCTTTAAAAGATAAATAATCTGCACAAGAATGGATATATAATCTATAATGAGACAACTAAGGTCTGGCAGAATCTTGTCCTGTAGTGGGGGTTCAACATAAGGAAGAGCATTATCCACTATGGATGTATCATCACAAAAAATAAAATTAAAAATTATCACATTTAAGTTGAAGTTACATGTGTAAGAATTATCCATTTAATAAGTAAATGAAATTATTAATATTCTATACCAATAATAACTAATGCAACCGTTTATGCTTTGATTTTTTTAAAATTGAAAAGCTTCTATTTTTTATTTAAAAAATTGTATGATTCATTTTCTTATAAAATTGTATGTACTTATATTTTAAGTAAAAGGGTTTCCTTGTTATTTTAAAAATTCATAAATACATGAAAGAAATTTTCGTATGAGGCCACTAATTCTAATTTACAATTATGGAAGAAAAACATTTAAGAAAATAAAGAAGGGAATTGACAATAGAAATAATTAGTGTTTGTAAATTAATTTTTGAAAGACATCTTGCATTTTATGTAAGAATTTGAATAAAATTTGATTTTAATTATATAAATTAATAGATTTTTAAAAATATAGATTTTTTTATTAAATTATGATTTTTTTTTTGAAATGTTAATTTTGTTATGAAATAAAGTATATTGAAAATAATTTTTCTTAAAAAATAAATAAATATAACAACCAATCAAATCAATTTAATAATAATAATAATAATAATAATAATAATAAAAATAATAAATTATTAAAATTTATAATTAAGAAACTTTATTATTATGCAGGGCAATCCAAGCCTAGTTGCATGTGATGCATGGAAATAGTTACATAAAAAGAGAATGCACAGGCAATAAAATATATGTGAGTATTTGGATAAAAAGAAGATATGGAAAAAGATGAGTGGGGCTCACCATTTTCTAATTGGTCCAGTGAGATATCAGATGAAGGATAAAAGAAAGTAGAGTTAAAAGGAAGAAGATGATTGAAATAAGTATGATAAGAATAAAGTAAGGTAAAAGAATAAAATAAAAAGAAAATAAATAAATAGAGGGACATTTAAAATTTCAATTTGTTAAGAAGAAGAAGAAAATTATTAAAAAAATGTTTAAGTATATTGATGGAAATAAATTTTTATCATAGTCAAATAATTAATGAATTAAAAATAATTAAAATAATCAACAAATATAAGATTTAAAATTCAATGTCATTGAAGAAACATCATCTTACACAATAAGAAAAGATTTAATAAGAAGATATAATCATTCTAAATACTTAAATACCACTGAATTTAATTTCATTAATGACCTAAAAAGAATATATAATTTTTTTAACATATTAAAATGTCACCGGATTTAATTCTCTCAAGAAATACATTTACAATGATAATTGTTTCAATATTTAAAAGTAACTATCTTTTTATCTCTTAAAACCAAAATTAATGTAGTGGAAGTTATCAATCTTGGCACCAATCAAGTGATGTTGGGATGTGGATTGAAAGCCTTAAGTAAGAAAATAACATATATTATTATAATTTGCATAATATAAAAATTAAATATTTTAAAATATTTTTAATTAGGTAATCAAAGAAATTATATAATCATATTTCAAAGTTTTTAAAAGAATATATATATATATATATATAAAGAAATATTTAAAAATATTCTATAAATTTTTTTAATTATACTTTAAAAGTTATATTAAAAAATAATCAATAATTTTTTCATATATATATATATATATATATATATACTATAATAATAATAATATAAAAATTATAAATTATAAAATATTTTTAATTAGGTAATCAAAGAAACTATTTAATCATATTTCAAGGTTTTAAAAAGAATATTTATAAAGAAATATTAAAAAATATTCTATAACTTTTTTTTAATTATACTTTAAAAGTTATATTAAAAAATACTCAATAATTTTATATATATATATATATATATATATAATCAATCAAAAGTAATATACGCTATTCTAAGCTTCAATACTTTTTCTTACTAAAATAACTATATTTTTTTGTTACTTTAAAAAAGGAATAATACTTGATCTAGCAAGACTTATAATATTCAAACTTAGTAACTTTTTTTATTAAATGTATAATAAAATTTAATCAGAACTCTTTTCTAATTAAAATAATTTATTCTTTTAAATTAAATTTTTTTCAATATCTTCTTTTAAATTAAACCAGTTTTTAATACCCATTTCGATTTAAAATGTAAGGAAGCTGCAAGGTATTCCCTGTATCTTTATATTAAAAATGAAACATTTTAAATAAATTTTAAAAAGTGAAATGAGATGTTAAAGGATCAAAGAGGTTTCTGTTTACATATAAGAATCGAAAGATGTGAATCACATGATATTTTTAATAATAAATAAGATTTGTTGGGCTTATAAGAGATTAGAAAAGCTATGGAAAATAATCACATGCATGAAGAAGTAGGGTTGAAATAAAAATTTAATAATAAAGAAAATTACATATTGAGAATAAAAAGAAATATGGGTAGAATTTTTCAAGAATAAAATGTGTAAAATAATAATTATTTTTCGTAAAAATTTTATGTAAAAAAAGAGATATATATATATAAATAAAATTAGAAGGAATAAAATGAACGTCAGTGAAATATTGTTTTAATTTTTATGGTTTTATTATGTAAATCTTAAGTTTGATTAAAAAATTAAGTTGTTAAAATCAGTGAAATAATATGTAATAAATAATTATTCATTTGTTATAGAATTTGATTTTATTCAAATTTTTAAAAATAATAATAAATGTGTAAATACATACTTATTTGAAAAACTCTTGTCGTGGAAGATTTGAGTGTTGAAAATTGGGTGATAGATAGGTTTGAGTATCGTCAATAGAGTTTTAGAGTCATATTCTCTGATGGATAGTAGCACCCCACTTGGATAGTATCATCATGTGGTTCTAGTGTCCTGAAAATGGCGCTAGTGTCCTATGTGCAGTATTGTTCCTAAATTCTGGGAGCACCTGCACCTATATTTTTGGGTTCTATTCTTGCACGAATGAAATCTAAAGCTCTATATTGTGTCTTTAATAGCTAATTTATTTTTTAAACCTTAATCCTCCTTGCAAGTATGGCATGAGTTGAAAATATGTGTTCATTAGTAGGATAGGTTAGACATCCTCAACACCTCACTGTGAAGAGAGTTTCTTACATACCAATAATATGAACTTAAGGATCAAGCCCAATGTAGTTCTCCCACCTAGTGCTTGGTGCAAGTGTAAGTGAATGCTATAATGATAGTTGTCTTTAATGCCTTGAGTGTGCTTAAGATTGGAAATCTTTGAAATTTGGGCATAGGGAAGTTGTAGATAGTAGTATGCAGAAGTAGGTAGAATATGTATTAATAACTTCAATTTTGCTCAACTGGTTCCTTATTCAAATAGGCCTTTTGCATCTATTTTCCTTCCATTGGATATAGGTCTAATAGTCTTGTATTTATAGTGTTTCGTAGCTTGTGCAGATAATAAAATGTGCCTAGGTTGACCTTAGGAGGGGTACACATTTGAAATTATATCTTCTTAGGAGAGTTAGGGTAAAGTACACTAGAACCATAATGGGGACACTAGCACCATGTGGCTCTAACGCCATTAATGTGGTACTAGTGTCCAACTGGTAGATTGTTGCACATAAAGGCCTAGGATCTGGGAATGTAGGTCTGAGACTATGTTTTGGCTGAATGTCTATGGTCTACACAATGGTTGGAAAAGTGTGATAAAGGGTCTAGGATAGATATAGGGCTGAGCTATGAATATATTATCTCAAGCAACACTCTTAGCATCTAAATTCCACATTTAGGTGATTACATTTTGCACACCTGCGCCCTCCTCCCCCCGCTCGCCTCGGCCCACCGCCCCTTATGCTAAAAATGTAGAAAAGTGAAATGACTAGTATAAAGAAGAAATAAGCATACTTGGACTTACCTAGGAAGTGAAGCCTATGTAACTAAGTCTGAGTATGTGAAGCTAGGTACGCATATGTCAAGCATGATCTAAAACATGACCTATAATGAAATGTACATAAATCAGTCCTTAATAAATATCAAAAGTAAAAGACTATGCTAAATAAAGTAACTGAGTAATGCTAAGTAAAGAGAGAGAAAAGAGGAAATGAATGAATACATCTCAGTGGTTACATGAACTAATAAATGACCCTAGTGACAATTTCTCTGTGTGCATGTACATAGTGATAAAATCATTGACTATCTTGGATTGAGCTAAAAGCTTACTAAATCCTCATATGTGGGTGGCTCAATAACTCAATCTAGTTCTGACTCCATTATTGCCCACACCTACTTGGTGGATCATGACCTATGAATATCTTGGATTAGACTGTAAATATGTCTAACCCTCTCATGTGGGTGGATCAATAACTCAAGTAGACTATGAATCCATCATTACCCACTCATGTGTAGTAGAGGCATCTGAAACTGAACTACACAAAGTGCTAAAACTGTCTAACTAGGTATATTTAACTATGTATGTTAGTTTTATGGTCACTTAAGTACATTAGGTAGCTATGGGCCACTTAGGAATGCCAACAACTATAAATGGAATAAGGCATGAAACTAGTAACAACCTAAAATATGATGTCAAGTGGATATAGTGTAGAGAATGACATGGAGTTTGCCATTCTATTTGATCAAACTGTGTGCAATTGAGCATATGGAAACAGTGTACCACACACATGTCCCCAATCTGATATCTATGTATACTAATTTTAGACTAAGTTGTAATGAATGTATCTAAATTAAATGTGGGAGTGATCATGCCATGCATGATACCCCCAATCTGAGCAACTGATATGAATCTAAACTAAAATGAGTGTATCTGAACAAAATTTGAGTATAACTATCAATCTTGTAGTTGTATCTGTACAAACGTATACTATACTTGGTGTATTATTTTGGCTATTCTAAATTACCCTGAAGCTAGGGCTATTGGATAGTAGCTCCATATAATAGATAATAATGTCATGTGGGGCTAGTGTCCCATTCTGGGCACTAATGTCTATCTATTCTAAAATTTGAGTAACTGAACTGCTTTCTAAGTACTTATTTTTTCTTGTATCTCACCTATGTATGATTTATTAAAACTAATCCTATGTGATGAAAATGATCTGTGAATAGTAATATAGGATCCTAATCTCTATGACAAACCCCTGTGAATGCCCCTTATTTTTAGGTAGTTGTTGCCCTGTGCAAGAACTGTCCTCAAAAGAAATAGCTCTACAAAATGTGTTATCTAGTGCATATATGATAACTACATGATAATCCAATATAATAGGAAAACATAACATCAGAATGTAAAAGAATCTAAGCATAAGTTTGTAGTGTAAGATGTATGTTGTATCTAGCATTACACAAGGTTGTCAAGATATATGTGATCAATGTGTATAATAGAAAATATAAGTGGATACCTATAGAGATGGGGCTTGATGTCCATCATGACACCCAAGTAGGAAGGGTAGATACATAAGGTCCCTCATGGAATCAAGAATTGGTGTGTGTTTTAAGTAAAGACAAGTGTCATGGGCATGACACATATAAGAAAACATACATACAAAACACATGAGGCATGAAAAATAGGCCATGGGGACATGATACAAGGGAATTGGGCACATGTCAATAAATATAAGAAAGAAGACATATAAGGACATGTTTAAATGTCCACATACGTAAGTAACAAGCAAGTTGGGTTAGATCCACATAAAATGACATGTTCAAATGTAGACATACATAATCAAGAAAGCACACACAAGGGACATGGGTACATATCCAAGGAATACATGAATAGAAGTAGCGTAAATCCAAAAAGTAATGGCATGTTCAAATGCCCTCGAATAGAAGAAGCATAGGAAAACACAATCAAGTCTAAATTAGGAAAGCTAGAAATGAAAGTATGTATGAATGTAGTATAAAAATTTGTAAATGCTATGATGTACATATGTTGAGTCTAACTAGTGATAGTTGACAAAAAAATGGAGTATGAGTAGCAATGATCAATACTAATATATATCAATGCATAAATTAGAATGTAAAGAATGTAAGGATAAAACCTAGAAATAGAATCTTTGTATAAGATGCACTTGAGTGGGTAGACTTATCAAATGAATAAACTTAGATCAATGTATATTCCCCTAGTGGGTAAATGATACTAAGTCTAGATTAGTGTAGTAGACCTGAGTCCTATATGAAATCTGCAATCACTCACCAAGAAAAAGTGAAGCATGTATGTATGATAAAACCAACTATACTAAGATAGATAACATATGTAGTATATGTAAAGTAGAAGATATGCAAGCATAAAAATGCATATAATCTATAAATTTTGTGTTTTTTGAGTAATATTTGAATGTTTTTATGTTTTGACATGTTACATTTTTTTTATGGATATAAGATATGTACAAGTAAATAACAATAAACTATGTACAAGAAGCAAGAGAGAAGAAAGTATGTACAAGAAGGAAGGAACCATACTAATAGATAAGTCTCATGGGAGAATCATTATCACTGTGACCTATGTCAAATAAGGGAAGTGTGATCATGCATGTTGTGTGAAAGGGAAATTATGATCCCATAATTTGCTATATAGAGTAATCCATATCTATATCTACTTGTGTAGTGATGCTATAAATCTATGGAGCTAACTATGATACCCTATGAACTGTATGAGAGTATCCTTCCTAAATAAGTTAGCAAATAATTGCAAATATATGAAATAAACTTTGAAAATTAGCAATATAGTAACTCAAATAAGCACAACTAAATTACAATGGCTGAATTTCAGAATCATTAGCCTCTTCAAGGGGGAAAACTCCTTTAATCAAGCTCAATACAATAAATTTTTGGATGCCTTCATTGGCCTTAACACTTACTTTTATACTAAGTCTAATCTAAGCAACTACTACTTTCCATGTGGGATAAAATGAAATTCTCATGGGACAACTTACAAAGCATATACATCCATAGAAATTATTATACTAAAAAAGTAAAGAGAAGGGGTAGCATGGGTTCCTAACAACCCCTCCCTCTTAGAAAAAGCTTTATCCTCAAAGCTTCAGATATAAGAATTGGTGCTGAATATGAAATAGTGGTTCCCATGTGACATCCTCTTACTACATTTTGTGTCATTAAATTAAAACCTTTATGATGGAGTGGGAGTGATTTTAGTGTATGTCCCTATCTAGGATTGCCTATGACTCAAGAACGATGGATCCCTCATTATCAAGCTATGGTAAAATAGTCTACTCTCTGATGTTTATGCCAAGAACATTTTTCAAACAAGAGACATGAAATACTGGGTAAATTTGAGAAGAAAGTGGGAGCTACAACTTATAAGAAACTAACCTAATCTTATAAAGAACCTTATAGGGTCCATATAATTTGGGAGCTAGCTTATGACACCCTTTAAGCTTTAGGGAGGATTTTTTGTTTGGCTATAGGTGAAGAAAAACCATATCACAGACTTGAAAAGTACACTTAGAATGGTGTTGATTAGCCTATTGTTTCATTCTATTTTATGCCATATGAAGATTGTCCCATAAGGTGTTGAGGATCTGATCTTGGGTTTGAAAAATCATGTCGACTGCTTGAATTGATGAACTACTGGGGGTGTGTAGAAGGAGCATTAGTGGTGCTTAACCATAGACTTCTTCATATGGAGTCATTTTAGTTGTGGTGTGATAGGAAGTATTGTACCACCATTTGGAAAGGGGAAGCCACTTTGACCACTAATGTTGTTGTTCTGAGGTGAAGCAATGAAGGAAAGTTTCCAAGTATTTGTTGATAATTTCAGTCTAGCCATCTATTTGTTAGAACTCATCTTCAGTTGGGTCTCAATGCGTTGAAATAATTCTATCCAAAAATGGTTGGTGAAGGTTACATCACAATCTGAGACAATAGACAAAAGAATTCCATGAAGACAAAAAATTTGGTCCAAGAAAATTTGTGTAATTGTGGAGGCAAGATAGGGGTGGCTGAGGGCACAAAAATGACTATATTTAGAGAGGCAATCAACCACAACCAAGATCACTATTTTCCCTCTAGATTTAGGGAGTCCATCAATGAAATCCATAAAAATATCTATCCAAATCCTAGTAGGGATGGGAAAGGCTTTGAGCAACCTAGGGATGAGTGTGGTTTCACCCTTGTTGCATTGACAGGTATCACATTTAGCCACCATGTGTTGAATTGTATTTTTTGTTCCCTTCCAAAAGAAATTGTATCATACCCATTCATAATTTTTGAGAAACCCTGAGTGACTTATAGATGGATAAGCATGGAGTTCATAGAATATAACATGTTAAAGATCTGTGTTATAGAAAAGCACCAGATGACCCTTGTATCTTAGAGAAGCACCATCCCAAGAATAATGTGGTATGGTAGAGGGTTTAGTGGACAACTATTGAATGATTTGAGATAATGAGGATTCATTAACAAACCCATACTGTACAATGTTAAACCAATTTGGAATAGGCATGGAAATAGATTAAAGGGAAGCTTGGTTCATAAATGTGTGAGATAGAGCATCAACCACAATATTATCTTTACCCTTCTTGTAAGTGATCTCATAGTCATAACCCATGATTTTTTTGACCCATTTTTGTTGTGATGGGGTAGATACTCATTGTTTCAAAAAATATATTAAACTTTGGTGATCACTTTTGATGCAAAAATGATTTTCTAGTAGGTATGGCCACCACTTCTATACTGCATGCAAAATGACCATCATTTCCTTCTCATAAGTAGAGAGTGCTAAATTCTTCCTAGAAAGGGATTTTCTAGTAAACACATTGGGGCATCCTTCTTGGAGGAGAATAATACCAAGTCTATTGTTGCAAGCATCACTCTTGATAGTGAAGGTCTTGGTAAAATCCAACATAGCTATAACATATATAGTACACATAGCTTGTTTTAATTCTTCAAATACGCACTCAGTAACTTGTGTCCATGTAAAAGCATCCTTTTTAAACATAGCTATCAATGAAGCTTAAATATTCTTGTAATCCTTGACAAACATGTGATAGTATCCAGTCAGTCCAAAAAACCCATGGAGGCTCTTGAGTGTCTAAGGATGAGGCCAATTTGTCATTGTGGCTATTTTTTTAGGATCCACCTGAACCCCTTGGGATAAAGAAATATGCCCGTGGTACTCCACTTCATCTTGGCCAAAAGCATATTTTGACTAATTTGCAAAAAGATGATGGTCAAAGAGAAGTTTAAGTGTGAGCTCCAAATTTTGGAGATGCTTAAACCAGGTTTTACTATAAATGAGGATGCCATCGAAGAAGACCAGAATGAATTTCTATAGGTGGGGCTATAATATTTTATTCATCAATGCTTGAAATGTTGAAAAATCATTAGTGAGGCCAAAGGGAACGATCGGATACTCATAGTGGACATCATGTGTGTGAAAAAATATTATAAGGATATCATCCTCATGAAGTTGGATCTAGTGATATCCAAAGTGGAGATCCAACTTAGAGAAAAAATGGGCACCATGAAGCTCATCAAGAAGATCATCAATAATAGAGATCAGGTACTTATCTTAGATGGTGATGTGAATAAGTTCATAGAAGTCAATGCAGAGGTACCATGACCCATCTTTTTTCTACACAAGGAGAATTGGGAAAGAATATGGGTTGGTATTGGGATGAATAATGCCTCTCTCCAATAATTCACAAATGAGCATCTCGATCTTAGTATTTACTAAAATGGGTAGCAGTAGGGCCTAATGTTGGGAGGAATACTTCCAAGAAGGAGTTGAATAAAATGGTCATGTAGATATGAAGGTGACAATCCCACTAGTTTGGAAAAGACACGTACATACCTATGCAAAATAGTTTATAGATTAGGAGTGGAGACTGTTAATGATTGCATTCAAATGAAATGGAGCTAGGTAATGATGTCATGTGAATTCTTCTTAAGAATCATTTCCTTGTGATGTGAACTGATGATGCTAAAGGATCTTGGTTGTAAGCCTTTCAATGTGTGCTTTTACCCATTATCTAAAAATTGCATCCAAAGTTTATAAAAATCCCATAAGATGGGTCTAAGTCTGTGTAACCATTAGGATCCCAAAATAACATCACATCCACCTATGGTTAAGGAAAACATGTCAGAGCACAAGTTATAATCTCTAATAGACATGTGAACATTGTGAAACTTCCCTTTGTAATGTAATGTGCCCCCATTGGCAATCATGACTTCAAAGTTGGAGCAATGATAGACAAAACAATTAGCCTATTTGGAAATTTGAGGGTCAATGAAGTTATGAGTGCTACTAGAATCAATGAGTATTATTAGAGGAAACTTCTTTAAGTAACCCCTGACTCACATGGTTTGTGTGGTGGTGACTCCTACTAAGGCATGGAGAGAGATCTCTAGTTAGTCTTCCTAAGAAATAGGTTATGTAATCAATAGAGATTTTGGATCATCTATTGTATCATGAAAATCTTCCCCATCTTCAATTTTGGGCAAAGAGTCCATATCCACTAGGCATAGCTTCTGCTCAATACATCAATGTATTTGAGTGCATTTATCATCACAATTATAGAATAGTCCTTTTTCTCTATGGTCTCACATCTCTAATTTAATTAAATGCTTGATAAGAGTGGTTCTGGGGGCTGACATTATTTGAGATCATTATGGAGTTGTATTTTTGAATGGAGAAAAATTGAATTTGAATCATTATTGTGTTTTGATCTTGTCCTCTATCAATTTATCCAACCCTAGGGCTTCCATCATCGTGTTGAGATAGAACATTTTGACCTCAGATCGAATTGCATCATTTAATCCACTAACAAATCAACTTCTTAATAATTCATCAAACAATCCCTCTATGTGATTGGCTAATTTATCAAATTTTATTTGATATTCTCTCAATGTTCATGTTTGGCGAAGTTTAGTGAGTGCTCACATGAAGTCATCAAAATCACTAGAACCAAACTGTTACAAAATGAGGGTACAAAAATTGGTCTAACTTGGCTCATAATGAATCTTGGTATACCAATGATACCATTGAAGGGATTCAAGTTCCAAGTGAAAGGATGCAAGTAGAACCTTATTGTCATCAAAAGTATTATGGAGGCTAAAATATTGTTCTACTCAATAGATCCATCTAGTTAGATCTGTACCATGGAATTAAGGAAAATCAAGCCTTAGCCCATGAAAATTATTAGTAGAAGAAAATCCGATGTTAGAAGAGGGCTGTAAATGTTGTTTATTGTTGAAGGTGGTATATTGAAGATTGAGGTTGATAATTTCTCATCAAGATATTTGATGTGTCTTGAGGGTGGCAATTTTATCCTCTATGTTTTTTGCTCCTATTTGGGTTACTACCATGAATAAAATATGAGTTTCTTTTGAAATGGGTAGGAAAACTACAGTTAAGACATGTTTAGTAAGGCAAGTATTTGATTTAGGCAAATTCAGAAGGGGTAAAGGTACTTTTGATAATTTTTTTGCATAGTGGGAGTATGATTGATGAAGGCAAGGGCAATTTTAGGAGTGAAAATGGAAAAATTGGAAAATTTATCAAAGAGGGACAAAGGATGAGAAAAGGGAGGTGAATATTATGGAAATTTTTTGAGGCAAATAGACAAAAATAGAATTTATGGTAAAACCCAAAATATGGGTGAATTGAGATTTGTGGGAATTAAGAGTGGAATAGGGATATGGGACCTCAAGGAAAAAAATGTGGGGAATGGAATTTTAGGTGTCCATATAAAATTTGAGGACCAATGGGGCTATAGATGGAGATATATGGAAAAAATGATTATTTTTTTCTAATTTCTATTTTTGGTATGTCTATAAGTCTTCTAATAATCTACAGATAGTTTTATGAAACTTATAGAATGAAGATTTCCTAGTTTCTAGTTTCTATCAATTATCTAGCTACAAATCCTCTAATAGTTTGAAGATACTATATTGATTTTTTTGATAGTATACTAGAAATATTTTGAAACTGATAGAAATGGGCCTCAAGTTTCAATGTATACCTAAGGGTTTAAATATAACACTCTAGCCACTAATGTCATCTAATCGAGTACCATTCTTTAGAAATTTTTTGGCCATGTATTTACCTCTCAGAGATAGCTCTTGGTTTTCCTCATAGATGGGAAATACTCAATCAAGAAGGGGTCATTGTCCATTTCACTATAAATTCCTCTCAATGGGATATCTACTTTTGGGTTCTTGTGGTACTCATCATAATGAGTTTTAGGGCTTTCACCCAAGCACTTGCCACAGTTATACGGTCAGGTTTTTACTATGATCTGAAGTAGATTATTATTATATAGAGAATTACTTTCTAAAAAAAATCTTAAATGGATTATGCAGTAGAATAGAGTTAAGACTTTTTGAAGAGAAAAATTTGCCCTAAAAAGTGATCTAATACCAGATGAAAGGATCTTTCCTAAAAAAATTAGAAGATAATTATAAATACATGAAATAAAATATGAAAATTAGAAATTTATTAACTCAAATAAGTAAAAATAAATTATAATGGCTGACTTGAAGAATCATTGGCCTCTTCAAGAGGGTATCCTTTTTTGAGCAAGCTCAATATAATAAATTCAGGGATGCCTTCATTGGCCTCAACACTTACTTTTATACTAATGCTAATCTAAGCAACTACACTTCCGATGAATGTGGGATAAAACAAAATGCTCACGAGACAACTTACAAAGAATATTCATCCATAGAAATTATTATACTAAAAATGTAAAGAGAATGGGTATCATGGGTTCTTAACACTGTAGGGGTCTTAGGGACCCATCCGGTAAAAGAAGATGTAGGTGATATAGGTTCCCTATGTTGAGAACCCAGAGAAACTAATGGTATTGATCTCAACATAAAAAAATTAGAGGAAGGTCCTATAAAATCCATGACATATATTTGATGTAGGGGTTGTTGACATTATAAGTCATCCCAATTAGTGAAAGGCTTATAGAGATGTAGCACACCTTCATAGTCCCAGGTACTTCAAAAAGAAGGTGTATAGGCACTTCCCATTTGCACTTAAGCCCAAGTTAAAAAAACAAGTCTGTGTGACAATATAGTGATGATCAATGCCTATATAAATATCTTGACACACATTCCACAGGTAGGATTCTATGGTGCACAATACTAAGAGGTGTATAGGTTACAAATAGAGGGCAAGGAACAACTATGATTTATGAAGAGTATACTTGAAATCTATAATATTTGCATGCACCCTTATTCTTTCCTCACACTTAACTAATCTATTTCTATGCCCATGTATAGGATTCTATATCTATGCCCAATAACATTGTAAGGTGCATTCCAAAGCCACGTGCTACCTACACAAGCTATAGTTTCAAACAAATTTTGAACACACCTTGTCATAGGAGTGTTTCTAAATCAAGGGCACACACATATTCTCTCTCTATGTGCACATAACATAAAAATAAGGGAGCTCATGTCACATTTCACACTACACACATTGATGATGTATTAGGCCAAAAGAAAATCCTACATAATGAGTGCCAAGTGGTAGTAAGGTATAAAGAAGGTAGTTGGGGGAAATTGAGCAAATCCCAAAGCATTGTCAGAATAAGTAAATATGTAAGTAGCTACCAAACATCATGATGTGAATACATGCCACCCTCTGACCCTGTCTAAAAATATTTCATTCCCCTATTCACACGTGTATCTAGAAAGGATCCTTCCACCAACTCTAGGTCTAATCACCAAATAGACTTCAAGAAGCATGTCCATGGTACCACAAAAGAATTAAAGATGCACTTATTTCCCCAAGTGGCATGTTTATTATGGAATAGTCTTATTCACTATAAAATCCTAATTCTTCACTTGTAAAAGGGTCAACATATTTTTAGCAACCTCACACTACTAAAATTTACCCTCTAAGAACACTTGTATTGGCTAATACTTGTAGACTAATGAGAATTAATTTCACCTCTTTCCATTTTTATGGTGATATATGTGTTATTTGGGTTTATTGATCCTTGACTATGGGTACTCTTCACCCCTCTCACCATTATCCATTCTTAGCACCTCCTCATAAAAATCAAAACTTAGTTGTAGGTCATATTTTGTGTGCACCAGGGTCTGTGTTGATATTATATGTGAACCATTTGTCATCCCTCTCAGTGTTGCATTGTGTTCCCATGCCCCCATGTGAAGCAATTATGCATTTGGAGTATCTTTTGTAGAATTTGTGTGATATTTTATTATTTTTAAAGGTTTGTATTATTTTTATGGTAGTAAGAGTGCTCACTCTATTATGGGTGCATTGCCTCTTTGTATTTTAACATCTCTTATCTTTTCCTTCCCTTTTCCTTCAAAAATCTTAGGTTTAGACTAGTGGTATATTTACCTTTCTACTCTTTAGGCTTGTGTGATGGTCTTAAACTAGGTACACTTAGAATAAAAGGAATTTGGTCTATTCTAGAGGCTCATCCCTAAGAATGCAAGGGTCCCACACCTTAGGGACATTTCCATCATTATGATGAGACAATTGATGCTTGTGCATAGAATTGAGTGATAATAATTGCACACCCAACACCATAGACTTTTTTACCTCGCATAAGACCTCTATGCTAAGTTCCCCACTGTAAAACACCCCCACACCATGGATCATCCATGGGTGTATGTCTTAAATGATAATAGGGGTCTCTTTAATAATGGTATCCATGCAAAAGTATGCATATGTGTCGATATCATAGGAGTAGTCCTCACCTACATTGGTGGATATACTAAAGTCTATAATGTATGCATAGGAACTGTTAGGTTGTGGAGCTAAAAGCTTCACCAGGATGCAAATAGGAGAAGTTATGGAGGTTGCAAAAGAGTTGCAGAGTGTCACAGACACCAGCGTCGGTCAGGACAACCGACGACGATAGGAGGGAGATAGGAAGGCAACCGACGTTGGTTATTGATCGACCGGCGTCGGTCACCTGTGGTTCAAGCTGTGAGTACATTACGGGCAGTTGGTTGACGAACCAAGCGTTTGCATGTTTAGAGCTATTTTTAGACTGAGGGATGCGGATTTAATTATTGTATTATTGTCTAATTATTGTTTGGATGAGATCTATATATGGACTCATGATTGTATTGTAAAAGTGTGCTAGAAAGCTATAGAGCTTTTAGAGAGAGCTAGTGTAGCTCCTCCTAATTCCAAAGGGGTGCTGAGTGTGTATGATCAGGGAGAGTTGCAAGGTTTGCAAGGTCAAGGAGCTGATCCACCGGGGTACTGGTTGAAAAATCATAAGGACTTGGTGAGGCAAGGACAAGGGTTCTTCAGGGGTGTAGAGATATCTACATGGTGAGTAAGGTCTAGTGATTTGCAGGTAGCAGCAGAGAGCAAGAGATCTACTTGGAGTGCGGTTGTGTACTTGGTGAACTGGCAGCGTGTTACTGACTGGTTGGAGAGGTGAACATCAATTCTATATTGGAGTTGATTGTTGGGACCAAGAGAGAGAGGGAAGAAGGTCTTGAGGCATGGCGAACCTTTGAGGTGGAGGAAGAAGTGGCATCTTCCTTATTGTATATTCTTCTGAGTGATTATTAATACAATTGTGTATTGTCTCTCATATTCCTGTGTTGTTTCATATTTCTAGTTACTTATTGATTCTGGTATAATTCTGTGTTTAGTTGCTAATACAAGAAGTAATCACATGTGTTCTAGTTGGTAGAGCAAGATCCTGACTCAGTAGGGATCAGAGCATGTTTATTGTTTGTGGTTTCCTTGACACGTGGTATCAAAGCTTTTAGTTGGGTTACTAATAGGTGGTTTCAGATCTGGTAGTGTTTGTTGATTACATGTTATTCACAGGGGTTTCTAATTGAGTGGGAGTATAGCAATGGCAGAAGGAAGTAAGCTACGAATGGAGAAACTGAATAGAACAAATGGTCTGATTGATGGAAAGAAAGAGTAGGTAAATAAAGATTGTTGGTTGGTTGCAGATCAACAGGGAGGAGCAGATGTTGCAGGTGATGTTGCACATGATGTTCTGGATAAAGTGGAATCTTGGTTCATAGATTCTTTTTCCTCTTTCCATGCAGTTTGAAATAGAGCATCTTTTCTTGGGTATGACTTTGGAGAGATTTATTTAGGAGTTGGAGAGCCTTGTCAGATTATTGACGAAGGGGAAGTGAAGCTAAAATTGCAGATGGACGACACTCAGTGGTTGAAGGAAGTCATGCAGGTACCAATCTTGGAGATGAGTCTAATTTCTTCAGGAAATTTGGGTGATGAGAGATGTACTGTAACTCTCACAGTGGATACACTTGAATTAGATGGTGGTAAGAAAGTAGGTATCCTTTATCTATCTACTTATATTACTGATTCACCTTCTATTATAGAGATGTGGCTTTGTAGGCTTGGTTACATATGTAGGAGGAGAATGCAGGTTTTGGAGCAGAAGACAGATGTTTTTGACAAGCTAAAGAACTGGAAAGCCTTGGTGTTCATGGAGGAAATGATGGACAGAGATCAGGTGAGGAACCTGAATTATTTTGAGCAGAGCAAGGTTGATTTGATTAGGATTTTGATCCATGGAGAGCTCACGGGTAAAAATTTATCACTCACAGACGAACACAGGTATCGGCATCGGTCACACAGTAACCAATGTCGGCAACAGGAAGACCGACGTCGGTCATGAAGAAACCAACGTCGGCAAATGGATACCGGCGTTGACTAGGGAGACGACGTCGGCAGTCAGGGTCAATGCAGGGAACCGACATCGGTCGGGAGTAGACTGGGAGATGGCCGAGATCGGTCACTAAAACAGATATTGGGTGGATAGCAAGTCTCAAATGCTCATGTGGAGGTCAGAAAGGGTAAGTGAACCTCATATTCATTGTTCACCTTCTTTATATTGCTTACTGATGGTCAAGAACTAGGAAGATGTGAAGAGGCAATGCAGGTAGAGTCCAGATACAGTGGGAGCTTGGCATGGATGAGGAGTGTGAGTCCTTGGAGAAGAACCAAATGGGTATTTGTTGGTAGAGTTGTCAGCTGGAAGAAAGCACTGAGAGACGGAATGGATTCCCATTTTAAAGAAGAGAGTGGATGGATACAAGAGACGGAAGGCCAAGGCATAAGGTCTTGAAGAAGCTGTAGGACAGTGGTACATGTTTTGACAGGTGGATGACTAAGCATGGCTTCAGTCAATGTCAGTGTAACTATTGTGGTTTTGTTCTTACCAGGTGGATGATGAGTCATGACATTATCTAGTTACTATATGTGGATGGTTTGCTAGCAGGTTTTGTACATACAGGGATTTGTTGAGCTAAAAGGTAAGGTTAGTTCAGAGGTGTGTCATGAAGAATTTGGAGAAATGAAATTTTTTGGCATAAGAGACTTGGAGATTTTATCTCCAGTGAGAGCTGATGTGAAGACGGTGTTGGCGGTGTTCATGATACAGAATTAGAAAGCACACCAAGGGCTGGACAGTTCAATCTTAGCTTGAAATAGGGTTCGAAATCACATGAGGTCTATTGTAGGCCTGAGTTTTTCCCAATTCAGTGGGGGCTGTCAGAAAGTATGGAGTCAATTCGGGGAAGGAGTACTAGAGGGCAGTTCAGTGGGACTAGCAGCAGGGATTCTTGTTATGCAGGGTCAAGTTCTTCACTACATGGATGTGTAGGTTCGGATGTGGCAGGTTACTTGAATGACAGGTATAACATCACAGGTTGTGTGGTGGTCGGTCTTCAGGATTGAGCTTGAAGAGGGATACAAACCAGGAAACAGATTAGATGGGCTACATATATAGGTATAGGTGCAGCTGTTTATCTCCAAGTGGGAGATTGTTAGGTTGTGGAGCTAAAAGCTTCACTAGGATGCAAACAGGAGAAGTTATGGAGGTTGCAAAAGAGTTGCAGAGTGTCACAGACACCGGCATCGGTCAGGACAACCAATGACGGTAGGAGGGAGATAGGAAGGCAACCGACGTCGGTTATTGATCGACCGGCATTGGTCACCTGTGGTTCGAGCTGCGAGTACATTATGGGCAGTTGGTTGACGAACCAAGTGTTTGCATGTTTAGAGCTATTTTTAAACTGAGGGCTACGGATTTAATTATTGTATTATTGTCTAATTATTGTTTGGATGAGATCTATATATGGACTCATGATTGTATTGTAAAAGTGTGCTAGAAAGCTATAGAGCTTTTAGAGAGAGCTAGTGTAGCTCCTCCTAGTTCCAAAGGGGTGCTGAGTGTGTATGATCAGGGAGAGTTGCAAGGTCTGCAAGGTCAAGGAGTTGATCCACCAGGGTACTGGTTGAAGAATCATAAGGACTTGGTGAGGCAAGGACAAGGGTTATTCAGGGGTGTAGAGATATCTACATGGTGAGTAAGGTCTAGTGATTTGTAGGTAGCAGCAGAGAGTAGGAGATCTACTTGGAGTGCGGTTGTGTACTTGGTGAACTGGCAGCGTGTTACTGACTGGTTGGAGAGGTGAACATCAATTCTATATTGGAGTTGATTGTTGGGACCAAGAGAGAGAGGGAAGAAGGTCTTGAGGCGTGGCGAACCTTTGAGGTGGAGGAAGAAGTGGCATCTTCCTTATTGTATATTCTTCTAAGTGATTATTAATACAATTGTGTATTGTCTCTCATATTCCTGTGTTGTTTCATATTTCTAGTTACTTATTGATTCTGGTATAATTCCGTGTTTAGTTGCTAATACAAGAAGTAATCACATGTGTTCTAGTTGGTAGAGCAAGATTCTGACTCAGTAGGGATCGGAGCATGTTTATTGTTTGTGGTTTCCCTGACAGGAACTATACTTTGAGATATACTTGATAATTGTATAATATCTGATAATGGTGTTGGAACTATAATTGGTGACTGTGTTGAAACTATAATTGGTAATTGCATTGGAGTTACCTTTGGGATGAGTAGAGGATACTCAAATGGTAGACCCTAAAATTTGACCTCTTGATTGACACATATGTACTTTAGGCATTGGTGTACTATAGATGGGATGGATTGAAGATATTATAACCATGGCATACATAATAGAATATTAAACACTCCTGAACTAGGTACTACTAAGAACTGAGTGGCTATATCAATCTACCTAATGGAGCTTTGAACATGACTACTGAATCCACTAATGACTATGTCTATGGGGAATATATCCTACTTTGAGTACCCCAAATGATGTAAAAGTTTCATAGTGCATATGTTTATGCTTGACCTACCATAACACTATATATAAGATGATGATCTATGTATGATCATATGAAGAATCCATGTAAATTTGTTTCATCATTGACAATCTCTTGCTCTGAGAATGTGATGAGTGGTCTAGGTGGAACTATAGTATGGTACATGTCAATAATATTGTGCAATGGTTGTGGATGTGACTAATATGTATAGTGAACACCTGAAGTGCTCCCTACCTCATTCATTGTGTGCTTTGGGAAATGATATAAACAAATATTTATCTCCTTAGCTTTTATTTGTTATGATTTTGGTGCCTCTATGGATGTCCCCACATAATTAATATGATCCTTAATCAGATCTTTTATCTTATTCTTTAGGCTTATGCATATATTTTTTGTATGGCCTAGTGCCCTATGATACTCATAGAATTCATTAGAATCATAGTTCTATAGAAGAGGTTGTGTCACATAAACCTATTTAATGGGATGGAGAGATATGACATTGCATTCTAAGAGCTGCTATAAAACCTATGCTTGTGACTCTGGAAGTTTGGCAAAAATTTGGCACTAAGAAGTGGATAAAACCAATATAGGAGGTGGCTAACAAGCTTCTTTGATTGTGGCCTTTTAATCACTCTTGTTTTTAGTGGCCCTTATGTTATATGAAGGCTTGTTTAAACTCTTAATAGTTGATTTTTATCGATTGGTATTTGATTTAACCTATTTGGGAATATTGGTGTATTATTCCTAATTTAGTTAAAGGGTCTGAGTAGTAAAATTAGTAAATAAATATGAAATAATTAAGCTATTGATTATGTAAATTAGATTGCAATTTTGACCTTTCTAAAAATAGTAATAAGAAATAAAAAAAGAAGACTTAGCTAGAAATTAACTGATACAGTTGAGATAGGATCTAATATTCATTGTGAAGGACTAGGACACTATCTTAAATTGAGATCTGACCTTCATTTTATGATTGGATAGGAGTGCTAAAAGTGGACAAGAGTGGTATCGATGCTATAGTCCACCTTTGTTAGTATTGTCCTAAGGATCTAAGATTTATGGGTTTTATTCACTATATTTGTTTGACTTTATCTATGAAGTTTTAGCAACTGAATGTCTATAGAGATTCTTGTAGTGTAAATTTTTCTTCAAACCCTATACTCCATTATGCTTTGACCAGTTTCAAGAAAGAGGGGGGGTTAGTGTATGTAAGATTCACTAAACATATATCCACACCCCTTATGTGGGCATGCTATATACATAACAATATTTTGAAGAGGGATCAAGTCATATGTAGTTCTCCCACTTGATGTGATTTGTGCAATAGTGTGTATAAAGATGAAAAATGCTAAATTAGATGTGCTTGAGGTGGCTAGGGATTGGTGTAAGGATTTGGATAAGCTTGTAAATGTATTGGCTACCTGTATGTAGAGAATAAGGAATATTTATTAAGTATTCTTGATTGTTTAATGTTAACTACCAAACCTTTCCAAATGATCTTTGAATGGGATTTTATAAGGATCTATTGGTCATGTGTTGAATGTGCTCACATTAGGCTGATAAGAAGAAGAATGGGGAATTAGAAAAAACTGACTATTAGGGCTAAAAATTCTATTAGATAGGACCACCAAAAGTAGACAAGAGTGGTACTAATGCTATAGTCCAAGTGTGACACTATTATCCTAAGCTAACGAGGCTTGAGGGATGGATTAGTCATGGAAAGAGTAGTCTAGTTGAGCTAAGATTAAGTATAGAAGGCTATGGATGATTTAAAATCAATGAAAATATGACTATGAGGGTCATGAGAGCAAACAAAAGGGGCTTAAGGGTTAGGTTTACAAACCACACCCAAGTTACCAGTTTTTACATTTTATATGACTACATTTGGCCCCCCTTTATTCTAGTGATGCAACAAAGAGAAATACTTGGATAAAGGTAAAATATAAAGCATACTTGAACTTAAATACAAATTTGAAGCTCATGAATCTATGTGATGTTGGGTGTGCATATAGAAAGCATGTTATGAAGTATGAATCTGTAATAAAAATAAATAGTAGATTAGTTCTTACTAGATATGTTATATCTAAAATAAGTACATACAAATCTAGAGAGAGAGAGAGAGAGAGAGAGAGAGAGAGAGAGAGAGAGAGAGAGAGAGAGAGAGAGAGAGAGAGAGAGAGAGAGAGAGAGAGAGAGAGAGAGAGAGAGAGAGAGAGAGAGAGAGAGAGAGAGAGAGAGAGAGAATGGAATGAATACACCTCTATTAAATCCACTCTAAAATGATGCCAACCACCTATAAATGGAATAAATCACACAACTATTGAGAATACCTAGGTAATGTTAAACTCAAAAAGAAAAGAAAATAAATGTGCCACACACATTGCCCCTAATCACTAGTGTATAGAACATGGATTCTAATCTAGAAGCTATACCAAATGTCATATATAAAATTGGAAGTGAGATCCATCATTATGTACATAATTCCCCCTATATATGGATTATCTAAGCAAAAGTGTACTAAAAATTATTGATTCTAATCTGGTTTGACTATACAAAACTATAGTTGAGCCTACTTTTTTGCCTAACTTTAAAAAGTCTATTTTTCTATTATTTGGACATAAGCACTAAAAATAGATAGTATTCAAATATTATCATTGTTGTCTTAGGCTAAATTTGGTAACTATTCTAACATTTTCACTATCTACCTAGTCTATTTTGATTAGTTTGATGTCTAGTTGTTGATTTGGATCTTCTAAACATTAATTTTTTGACTGTTAGGAGTTCTGATCTCTATGACAAAATTATTCTTTGTTTCCCCCTCTTCTGAGGGTAAGAATGAAGACCCTACAATGAGTACCCTTAGAATAAATATCTCTACAAGTGTGTTATGGTACAAAGCTACATGATATAGCAATGATAATCGATAAGATATCTTAAGATATAGCATGGTTTGTAATGAGATATTGTTATATCAATAGGAGTATGCATAGATATATATAACAATGTAATAGCATGTGAAATATACTAAATTGGAATTGGAAGTGGAAGTCTGGTTAGTTGTTAGTTGTTATGGAGGGATGGAGCATGATGTCCATCATGACATCCAAGAAAGCAAGATAATACATGATGTGTACCATGGCATTACAAACAATTGAAAAGAAAACAAGAAACAAGAAAACAAGGCAAGAATAAATAAGTGTACAAGAGTGGCCAAGGGTCCAAGCAAACAATGGACATGGGCACATGTCACTCAAACTGGAAAGCAAGCATACAAGTCATGTTTCAATGCCATACACACATACAATTGAAACAATCAAGGTTAGTGTGAAAAGCCATAATCACATGGAAGAGTATAGAAAAAGGACATTGGAAAATGTCCTAAGGCACACACATGATAACATGGATGGTGTAGTCATGTATCATGTATCAAGGAGAGGAACAATGTGTGATCGTGAAGCATGATATAAATGTTGAGACTATGGCTCTAAAAGATGTATATGCTATAAATTCTGTCAAATATCTAAAGTAGAAACTAAGAGTGGGGTCTCCCTGTAACTCTGAGAAGTAGATACAACTATAGGGCTCTTAGTGACCCATCTAGTAGTAGGAAAATCTCTCTAAACGTGTGCTCTGTGAGTAGATGCATGAGATCTCAATGATACTACCTTGGGTGTGAACATTGTAGCTGGAAGCTATCTATAATACTAAAGCTATGTAAGTGTATAAAATCTTTGTGATGGTGATAGATGCCTCAACTATGTTTGAATCATAATTGGAAGATGAACTATAACTGGTGGGGAAAATGGAACTAGAGGTTGAACTAAAACCGGTGACTATAAAGTAGATGATGGCTCTAAAGTGGGGACTGGTAACTCATATGGAACTCCACTAAATATAACAAATTGATTAGTGTGAATGAATTTCATGCATTTGTGAACTGTATAAGGTACTTTTTGAAGCTTTTGAATCCAAGGTTGACTAAGTCACATATCAAAAACTCTTGCACTAAGAACTATAGTGAATGGTGTGGCCACGTGTGTTATACCAACATGTAGAGGAAGTATAATATCACCCAATGAAATATATATGTGCCCACTAAATACAATGATAACTATGTTCATCAAGGTAATATCTTACTCTGAATATCCTAAATGCTACAATAATGTCATAGTACACATGTTCACACTGGATCCATTATCTATAAGAACACTATGAATAAGATGATTATGAATGTAAGCTCTAGTAAAAAGTGCATGATAATCTGAATCATCCTTGACTATCTCCTATTTTGATAAGGAGATGGAAGGTATAGCTATAACTCTAGAATTATATAAACTAATAATGTTACTCAAAGGATGTATCTCAACTAAATATGCCCTGCATGTATCTAGTGGTGGTTGTGCATGATAAACATGGTAAACCCTTGATGTGTCCCCTATCTCTTGTTTAGAATGATATAGAAATGGATCTGAGAAGATTTTCAAAGCTTTATCCTATGTTTTCTTTGCTTGAGGAGTCTCAACTAAAGTTCCAAGATCAATATGATTTCCATCTATCAAATCTTATATCTTGTCTCAAACTGATGTATCTATTTTTTGTATGGCTTGGTGCCCTATGAAACTCATAAAATACATTCTGATCATATCCTTGTAGAAGAGGCTTTGTTGGGTTAACTTCCAAAATATGAGGGAGAGATATGGTGTTACATTCCAATAGCTACTGTAAAACTTTGGCTAGATAAACTAGTAGATTGGTAAAGGTTCACCAATGAGGTGCTAATAAAACCACTCATTGAGGGGGATCAAAAGTCGCATTAACTGTCAGTTGATTTTGAATCTTGTTATCATTGAATTTGACTTTATATGGGACTTTTATATTACTCTTTTTTTGTTTGTGAGATACTTGTGTACTTGAGTTTGCCCATTGAAATTAGTTTGACTTTTCTTTCCTTTAGTGTGTGACATAATTTAGTGAAGGAAGAGAATATTTTGAACATAATTGATTCATGCAAAGATAGTAGAAGACTCTTTTTGAAGAGATCTTGTAACTCTTGATTGGCCATGGGGCTATTCATCTTAGCCAATATAGTCTTATATCAAATAACATAGTCTATGAGATGCTCATTTGAACTTTGTTTATGTTGTGCAACTTGGGCATATGAAACCTTATCACCAATGTTAATGCTGAAATGAGATAGGAACATATTGGCTAAAGGATTAAATGCTTTGACTGACTAATTTAGTAGACTATAGAACCATTTTAAAGCATAATCCTTTATCAATTTGCATGAAAATCTCTCAAATGTGTCTCTAGATCACCCTTGCCATCATATAGAGTAAGCTTGGTTTGAAAAAAACCTTATGACAAGGGTGTATAAGTAATGTGATGTGCTAATGGAGTATGTAATAGAGAAAAATAGTTCAAAACCTATGTAGTTCCAGAGGCACCTTACTCAATATGTAGATATTTGGATTGAAGATATTTTATTTCTTACATAAGGGCTGCCACATCAGGAGACAAAGATGTACTAGTTGTAGCTCTTGGTATAGAGGTAGGTTGGGCTGCTATAGGAGTTTGTTGAGACATAGTTTCCCCCATAGTGTCATTTTCAACTAGTTGTTCTATGGTTTAGGAAGGTTCAAATTGTTTAACCTTTTTTATTTCCATGATATATTTTAAAATAAGAGTAAGATGTCGAGGCTGTTCCTAGATTCTTTCTTGAAAAAATTGTAAGATCAAATATTTATTGAGGATAACTTTATTATTAACAATTGGTGGAAGTTGATCAAGAGTTTGATGTGGTGGATCATGAAAATCTATGTTTGTATCATCATTTTTATTCTCATATTACTCTTTATCAAAATTATCCTCATTTAAATTGGTGTAATCTAGATGTGTAGAATCTATAATAGGAACCTAATTTGGTTGTTTGTCCACGGTATACGGTTGAGTTACATGAATTTGGGTGAATTCAAGATGATTTACACTAAGACTTGAAATTATTCTCAAAGGAAGAGATGAAAGGAACTTAGGTGTCATAAGTAAAACACTTGGATAATATTAGAAATGATTAAATGGATATAATCTAAACAAGGCATTGGAATATGCATAAAAAAGATATGAAGCTCACAATCATGTAAGGTGATACCTTTAGAAGCAATGTGACTTCATATGTGCAACTAGGGTTAAAAGATGATTATTTTAAAACTTAATATTCAAATTTTAAATTTAAAGTGAATTTTTGAGTTAGATATGCAAGTAAAAAATTAGAAATTTATTGAAAAATTTGTGACTTAAAGAGACCTAGTAGATGCAACAATGATTTTGAAAAAATAATTATTTTTGAAAATTACTATTGAATTTTGAAATTTGAAGTGAATTTATGATTTAAATATTTAAGTTAATATTCATAAAATTATAAGGAAAATACTGGGAAAATTTTGATTTAACCTATTTGAGAATATTAGTGTATAATTCCAAATTTAGTTAAAGGGTCTGAGTAGTAGAATAAGTAAATAAATATACAATAATTAAGAAACTAATTTATGTAAATTAGATTGCAAATTTGACCTTTATAAAAATAGTAATAAGATATGGAAAATAATACTTAGCTAAAAATTGATTGATACAACTAAAATAAGGTTTGATATTCACTATGCAAGATTGGGACACTATTGCAAACTAAGATTTGAAATTCATTTTATGATTGGAAAGGAACACTAAAAGTGGATAGGAGTGGCATTGGTGTTTTATTCCACCTTTTCCTCTGTTGTCCTAAGGATCTAATCTTCTTAAGTTTTATTTTCTATGTTTGTGTGACCCTATCTATGAAGTCTTGGCAACCAAAAGTCTATAGAGCTCTTTGTAGAGAAAATTTTATCTTCAAACTCTATACTCTACTATGATTTGACCAGTTTAGAGAAACATGGGGGTAGTTAGTGTGTGTAATATTCAATGAACGTGTATCCACACCCCTTGTGTGGGCACACTACTTACATACCAATACTTTGAAGAGGGATTAAGCCATATGTAGTTCTCCCACTTAATGTGCTTTGTGAAATAGTGTGTATGATGATGTAAAATGCCAAATTGGATATGATTGAGGTTGCTATGGACTAGTGTAAATATTTAGATAAGCTTGTAAGTGTATTGGTTGGTTCTATGTAGAGAATAGGGAAGATTGCTTGAGTAGTCCTGCTTATTTTCTTACTTGCTTAGTGATAATTTCCAACCCTTTCCAAATGATCTTTGAATGGGATTTTATAGGGATATATTATTAATGTGTTGAATGTGCTTACATTAGGCTGACAAAGATAAGGATGGGGAATCAAAAGAAACTAACCATTGGGGCCAAAATTGCACTTGGATAGAAGCACTGAAAGTGGATAGGAGTAGCACTGGCACTATAGTCCAAGTGTGGCACTATTGTCTTGAGATGATGAGGCCTAGGAGGATGGATTAGTCATGGAAAGAGAAGCCTAGATGAGATATGATTGAATTTGGAAGGCTAAAAATGACTGGGAATTAGTGAAAAGATGTTTACGAGGATCATGAGAGCAAACAAAAGGGACCTAAGGGTTGGGTGTCAGAATCCAAACTCAAGTTATAAATTTCTGCATTTATACAAATAAAATATACTTGATTCTACCCATTGATAATAAATTAACCTTTATTTATTTGACTATATTGCATAAATCTATGAATGTAGGAAACTTATTGAATAATATATCCTCATGTAATGTTGGTAAGAGATTTTGTTTTAATATGTCTTAAAGTCTATTCCTACCATGGGGGATAGTCCATTTAGATAACATAGTCTTGTATCATAAGGCATAATTTGTGATCAGCTCATTTTACTTTTATTTCGATTGTGCCACTTATACATATGATATCTTGTCAATAATGTTGATAGATAAGTGTGATAAAAACATGTTGACCAAAGGACTAAATATCATGATAGATTGATTTGGTAAATCATAAAACCATTGTAGGGAATAATAATTTACTTAATGAGAAGCCAATTGTTGGACATGTATTCCAAACATTCTACATGAAGATCTCTAAGATGATGCTCTAGGTCAACTTTGCCATCATATAATTTAAGTTTAGGTGCCATGAAACTAGATGGCAAGGGAGTTTCCCCTATGTGATGTGTCAAAGGTGTATGTAAGATAATATTATAATCGAAGCCTTGTGATGGCCTAGTGGTTCCCTTCTCGAGATGTAACACGTTAGACTATAGAGTATGAATCTTGTGTATAAGGGATTTTACATATGGAGTGAAATAACTAGTCACAAGAGGTGTATCTATCAATTATGGTTGTTTAATTACAATTTTAGTTTGTGATAGCTAAGTTAGTTGAGTTATCCCCATTGTAGGTGTAACAACATAAGTAATTGGGGGAATTGAAGATTGACCATTGTTTGTTTTATTATTTATTTCTAATATGTCTTGTAGGATTTATGCATGACCAAGGGGATATTCCTAGATTATATCTCTAAATCCATATAATATCTTATCTTGTTTAATAATTATGTCACTATTGTTAAGTGGAGGGAGAGTGTCCTAATTTCCAATGTGTATATCATCTTGCTCTTGATTGTACTGTTCATATTCAGATGCATTATCATCAAAATCCACATAATCAAGGTATGAAGGATTCATATATTCAGTTATCATAGGTCCCTTATCCATGCTACAGGCTTGGATAGAAGGAGTCTAAATATGCTTTATAAGATTACCACCTAGTCTATCCCTTCTTATTAATGGAAGAGAGAGATGTTTTAGATGGCATATAGTAAAAAAATTGGAATATATCTACTAAAATAGAATATATGAACTTTGAAAAATTGAAATCATCTAATGAAAATAAGAAAAAAAGGATATAAATGCTAAGAGCATCTAGGGTTACAGTTTTGTAAATTAAGGTTATTTTGTAAAAAATTAAATTATATTTAAATAAATGAAACCTTAATGTGATATTGATTTAATAAGATAAGTTATGCCAAAATTTTATAAAAACATAAGTTTTTAATCCTAATTTAGTGTAAAAAAATTTAGAATAGGAAAACTAGGGTTTTGAGCAATTTTCAATGTAAGTCAGGTTCACCAAATGTTTTAACTTTTAGGGTTTTACTATGTAAATCCTAAGTTTGATTAAAGAGCCGAGTTATCTAAATCAGTGAAATAATATGCAATAAATAAACACTTATTTGTTATAGAATTTAACTTGATTTAACTTTATAAATATAGTAATAAACATGTGAAAGTAAGGACTTATCTAGAAAACACCTATCATGAAAGATTTGAGTGTTGAAAACTAGCTTATGGATAGGTCTAAGTGTCATCGATAGGGTCCCTAAGTTAGATTCTCTTGAATAGTATATTCCCACTTGTATAGTAGTGCCAAGTGGATCTAGTGCCTAGAAAATGGCATTAAGGTCCTCTGTGTATGATTGTTCCTAAGTTTTGGGAGTACCTACACCTATGTTTTTGTGTTCCTTTCTTACACGCATGAAACATAAAACTATAGATTGTGCCTATAATAACTAATTTATATTACAAACCGTAATCCTCCTTAAAATTATGGCATGAGATAAAAATATAATTTTGTTAGTAGGACAGGCTGGACATCATCAATACCTCATTATGAATAGAGTTACCTACATACCAATACTCTAAGGAGGGATCACGTTTGATTTAGTTCTCCAATATAGTGCTTGCTGAAAGTGTAATTGAAAGCTATAATGATAGTGGTCTTGAATGCCTTGAGTGTGCTTGTAATTGTAAATATTTGAAATTTGGACTTTGGGATGCTATAGATGGTAGTCTGTATAAGTAGGGTATAATAGGGATTAATAATATCGATTTTTCTTAACTTATTTTTTATTTCAATAGGATTTTTGCATATATTTTCCATCAGGTAGATATACGTCTAATAGTCTTATATTTATAGTTTGTAGCTTGTGAAAATAATAAAATGTGTCTAGGCCAACCTTAGGAGGGGTATACATGTTAAAATATATTAATTTAAGAGAGTTAGGGCAAGGGATACTAGCACGATGTGTCTCTAGTGTCCTTAATATGGTGTTAATGTCCATCTGGTAGGTTACTGGACATGAAGGGCCAAGATCTGAGAATGTATGATTGATACTATGTTTTAGCTGATTGAATATGTCTACGGTCCATATAATATGGAAAAGTGTGATAAATGCTTTAGGATAGGTCTAAGGTTAAGTTATGAATATGTTGTCTCAAGAAACAAGAGTAATGTCACTTTTAGGTGATTACAAATACATATTGTTGGTGGTTCATTAAGGAAAAGAGAGAGAGGAGGATTGACCCATGAATATTCCCCTTCCTTCCATTCCACCTCTCTTGAAAGGAACTAGGATTGACAATATCTTCTCCAAGGTCTTTATCTACTAGGTTATGGAAAATTAGATACCTTAGTTGGCTAATGAAATATATTCCATACAATGGGCTTAAATAAGATACACTTTGATAATAAAAAAAGGAACTTAAACTAGGAAAGACTCAACTCATGCATATTTTTCAATGAATTCCTTGTTGAGTACCACTTGTCTTCAACATACTAGATTTGACAATGCTTTAAAGGAGACAAATGATAAACATGAAATCTATATGGAACTTGTAAGCATTGATTTTAGATTAAGATAATATAAAAATAAACTAACACATTATTAAAAAATATCAAAATTTGAAGGGTAGAGATAAATATAAAAGAGCCTTTATTGCAATATAGATAAATTTGGTACATTCAGTTAGACACATCCCATGAAACCATTCTTTTGTTTGACTAGTATTCATAGACTCATAAACAAAGATGGGGATAAAATTTGAGGAAAATTTGACCATGAGCAAAGATTAAAAAAAGTACCATATGAATTCAAAAATTATGAGTTTTATCCTCACAAACTTATAATTTAAATATATTTCAATAGAGAAACAACAAGTGGGATTCACCCCTTCCAACTAGAATTATAGAAATGTCTTAGAACATTATAATTCACAAGAAAAAAAACTAACTAGAAAATAAAATTAAAAAAATAAAAAAATATATGTTTCTTTTACTATTTTATTTTAAATCTAAATTAACAAGCCATTTTAATATTGAAGAACTGGTCTTATATATATGTTTGATTCAATGAGTCCCAGATTATCTCACAAGTGGGTGGTGATGATAACTCAACAAGTTGGGTCCACCTAAGGTGAACTTGGGTTTCATTCTAACCATGGTCTAAGTGTCAAAGACCACACTAATTGATCTTAGGTGGAATTCCAAGTAATAAAATGTCATTAGGATACTTTTTGGGATCCCTTGTTGGACATTTTATGCATATTTAGAAACCATGCCTTGCTAAAGCAAAATTTGTCTTTTGTAGCTCACCCTTAAGCCCAATGCATGTGCCATTATTTATTCAAATCCACTGACTCATTACCTTTAGCTCTAAATCCCATGAACATCTATTATCAATAAATAAATCATATCTCAATTACCCTGATCAGATAAGACCAATAGTCTAATCTTTGGGATTTGATGGCCTTGATAGGCTTATATGTCTGAAAAATTCAAGCCCAAATTATTTTCATAGATGTTCACATATCCACCTCAAGAAATTCATGCTTGGTGAGTATTTACTATTTCTCCATAATACCATTATACCCTCATGGGTTAGATCCACACTACATATCAACTATCCATTTTCTTATTACTTAGCATGAGGACCTCTCATCCTCTGACTTTTTTTTGGCTTTATTGTGATAAGATCTCATCGTGTAGTGTGATATTATTCACTAGGAGATTGATTATCCTAACCTAAGGTTTTACACTATGATTTCTCTAGATCCCTGAGACTTTGACATGTGGTTTCATCTCATGCACTTAGGGCTTTGTTATTTCTTCAATTTGTATGAACTTTCATGGGGCTATGGTGAATTGATATCTCATGACATGGAAACATACCATTCATCTAGATATATTTTTTCCTACATACCATGTTCAAATGAGATTATGCCACATGGCATGATTCTATGTATTCAAAAGGTTAGAGGCCTAGGTAGGTAGATATAGAAGCCAAAATGAAGTGGGGAGCCTAGATCATGACACCTATCAACATATCAGGCATCTGAGAGGTTATGCCCCTAACATGAAAGTTGAAAGGACTTGGTTAAGTATATAAGCATGATTGTACCACATGAAAACATATAACTTTCTTGGGAGCTCATAAATCCTTAAAAATTTCACTAAGTCTTGAGGAAGCCAAGGAAAATGTAAAAGTGACAAGTGGTCACATCTTGGTCATTCTGGGCCTAAAAAACAAAAGAGATAACCATTAGACTTTTAAGTTTTCAAATTATAATGAATAAGTCAAAAATTCAAAACAAAGGTAATTTAGTCATTTTAAATTAAAAAACTAAGTTAAAAATTTCAAGAAGTGAAACTAGTTATCCATTTTAATCCAAATTAGTGTATAATGTGATCAAAACTAGATTGAGTTAAAAAATTAAAAAAACCTACTTTCCCAAATATTAGGCAAGTTAGTCCATAATTACCTTAAAATGATTACATATATATGATGTATAAATCATAAGACCTTATTAAATTAACTATAAGAAGATTCATAACTGATTAAAAACCCAAGAAGCTGGTAAAATTTATCTAAAAAGCACTAAAACAATTAGGTGATTTGAATAAGTACCTATTAATTTTTTCCCAAAAACATCATTTTAAAGAATTTAAAATTGACTTAGATGATCAGTATTAAATATATTTTAGAAAAATTAAAATATTTTCTCAAAGGGAATATATTCTACTTTTTATAATCTTGACGGTCTAGATGGTCATCAAATTTAAATTCATTAAATGATAATATGGATGTCAACATGTATTCTAGTTGGTAGTTCATGCCACATGTCCACTAATCACTCATTTAGGGTTTAATTGAATGTACACCTATACCATTATTCTTTATAGTCTTGGTGTGGTGATATCTTGGCACTTGTTAAGATACTACTAATATAGGGCCTTGCCTAAGACTCAAAGTCATAGGGACCATCTGGATGAATGGGGAGATATGATCATGACACATGGCATGTTCTCAGACCTCCATTAGCTTCACTACTATTTGGAAGTCTACTGACTATACTATGGCCTAAGGAAATTGGATTATGCCACATGGCATGACTCTGTGCATCTAGAAGGTGTTTAGCCTACCTTTAAAGCTGAGAGGGTCTACAGAAGAGAATAAGTGAGATGGCACCACATCTTCTCATCCCAAGAATATATAATATTGAAACAAAGTGAATAAGTCATGAAGAGGACTAAGAAAGTAAGTGATTGACAAGTGGTGACTCCTTAATTTCCTAAGGGTAAGTGACCATTAGTCTGTAAAAGGAAAATAGCTATTAGAAATTAAATTTAAACTTTGCTCTAAAATGACTAATACAATATGAAATAGAAAGTCAAAATGTAGTAAGGTTTAACAAATAAAAACGTAAATATTACTAGCATTCAAAGATAAAGTTGACCCAACATTAGGAAAATGACCAAGTTTCATAATAAACCCCTGAATACACTTGGTCAAAATAATTCAAAAGGAATAAAAGAGACCAATAGAGATGAATAAAATTATATGACATGTTCACACTTGGACAAAACTTGAAGCCAATTCAGTTTAATATTCCACAAAGTGATTGAGTCCAAAAGGAAATCCATGTAAACACTTAGTCAATTAACTTGGAAAAAAGTTACATTGTACCAAACTTCTTAATGAAAATATGCCACAACCCTGAGTCATAGTTAGATGACTTGCATTAATCCAATGAATAGTTGTCTGAAAATGGAACCTTAGTGCACCCATAACATGATTTAGAATATACCAAAACTTAGTAGATTTATTCAACTTGGATAATCAAATCGATGTAGTCTCAAATATAAAATCTTCCTTAGACCAAATACATAATGAACCTTTCAATTTTAAATTTGGTTATAACAACAAAGAAAAGTTGAAGCCCAGATCACATCACCTTAAGGACCCTTTTTCAAATTAGGACAATAGGTCTAATAGGCCCAAGGTACAAAATAAATTTAAGGAAAATACTAGACTCTTGAGTAAACAAAGGTCCTATGATTTCTATGAATAAATTAGGGTGTGTTATGCAAGAAAGAATAAATACCACTATTATAAGAGTGTAGATACTAAAACCTGATTTATATAGTACCTCAATATTATACACTTAAAAAATACATATCATGGTTGTACCTTTCATTTCTAGACCTTACCGATATTGAAAGGCTCACATCCACTATCTCTTTATGACAAATTTCTCATCTCTTATTTAAACTATTTTTATTTTGATGATGGGGTATTATATACTGTACAAAAATATATAAACCTAATTATTATCCTTCACTACTATTTTTGTACCTATAATTATTTTATATCTCTCCAAACACTTACATTCCATTTAGACACACATGTTGATGCAAGTGTACATTTTCCCACAAATTTTCCATACCCAAAAGTCATCCAATTTTCAAAAGAAATGTATGAAAAAAATTTCCATAAGTGTTTTAATGTGAGATAATTAAAAAATGAATTGGTATATATAATAGATAAATCCTCATTCAATCCTCACCTTGAAATCACATATAAATCATAAGGAAAAATACAAGGAAGCACACAATCAAGTATTCAAGTGAGCAAGCCTTCCATACAAAGAATTCAAAAAATATCTCATGTGCCATATTTTCTAAGTTACAAAGCTGCACCACTACATATCTTTGATTATCACACATTGTGCCCTTGTGAAAACATAATCCCACACATAATGGACAACTACATCAGTTTGGGGCCCTCTTTGGAGTATTGAATATGTAGGTAGTTCCCATTGACAAAGTTTTATTTGCAGTCAACTTGACACCATGAGCCCACTAACCCATTTTTCCATAGTTCGTCTAAGGGTGAAGATCTAGGGTTTGATCATTTGACAAAGATTGACAACCTATGCACATGATTTGAAGACATCAAAAGAAAGGTGATAAGAAATATAGAAGGATCTATTTGGTTGTAGCTAGATCCAGTGAATATTTTGTATAAGATACCTATGGTAGAGTTATACACCTGTGTCAATATAACTATCTAGATTCAACATAAGAAACTAAGGCCGTAAAATGGAGATTTATAGAATATGAAACCTATTTTAGGATCATATTCTAGTCCATTTATATCATGTTCCTACTTAGACCTACATGAGCATAGTAAACCATCTATGTATTATTTTTCCAATTTTATTTTAATATCTATCAATAGTTGTACTTTACTTTTTTTAGCAATCTCAGTTAGAAAAATTCATAACACTATTTTTATAGTCTTATATTTGTTGGCTTGATTATTAGGTTAATTCACCACCCTTTTTCAAAATATAATATAATATTCTTAACCCTAGATATCCACTTATCTAAATTTTGGGGTTAAACATTTGGTGATGTCAACATCTATGTTTATTCATGAAACTCCTAGTGTGTTTAGGGTTTTTATGATTTTTATGATTTCTAATTTTATAAAATTTGTTTTAAAATATATATCATCTTCAAAATTAAAATAATACATTAACATAATGAATTAATCCATAGAGTTTTTGTGCCTCTATTATCCTATCCTCATTTTATTATAGAGAACATTTCAAATGGATAAAGAGAAACGTCTTCTTCTTCCTAACCCTAAAGAGTGTGATAGCTACCATCCCTCTATCTAGGTCCATGTTATCACTCTTCCAAGGGGTAAGGTGACCCATCCTATGGTTTCATATAAAGGTAATAAATATCCCCTTCCTCTAATATCCCACCACCCATACCTACTCTTGATGGTGGGGTTATGATTTCAAAATCCATGATACCTAAGGTTTGTGTTGGTCAAACTATTTTCAATCAGCTTACCATTACTAGATAAATACTCAAATCATTGAAAAATCAACTTTTATATATTAAAAAACTAAAAATGTGAAATTCATAGACATACCTTTATATGTTCTAACAATGTTATGCAAAATAAAGGATCATTTCAATATCAAGAGTGAAAATAATATTTCTTTACAAAAACTGATTTACAAATTATGCAAAAAGCTAATAAAAGTCAAAGTGAGATCCTAAGGGTATTATTTAGAAACAACTTGATTATAAATCTTTTGAAACCTATAAGAGTAGAAAAATATTATTTCCAATATCATAGAATGCATGAGTGTCCCAAAAATTAATATTTGGATCTAAATGGTGATCCTAAAGTTAATACATGTCACTTATTCTCATAAATAAATCAAATATTATAAAAAATACCAAATAAAATATTATTGTAGATGATTTTTTAGAACAATATGTATTTTACTATGTAAATTAAAGCCCAAAGATAAAATTACTTGTTAATGTGATAGAGCCATTAGAATCATAATGAAATAGGTTAATAAACATTCAAACCAACATTATATAATCCCAAAGCTAAGTTCTCTACACCATGATAAAATAGAATCCAAAATAAAAAGATATTGATATTATATTGATATACCTTGACTTAGATTGTGGAAATTATGATGGCATGATGAGGATGTTTGATGGTTTATTTAATGAAGGATTGGATTGACATGGATTTATTATGATTTTACTAGATGGATCTAATGGAGGAGAGGAGTGGTTTAAATATAAAGATGAGATAAATATATATGGATGAGATTTTAAGTTCGATGGAGGAGATCAATGGATGAGGATTATCCAAGGAATATAAAATTCCATGGAAGTCTCTAGATTTAGAGGCTTCTGGAGAGGAGGGGTTAGAATAGAGAGGATTCTAGAATCCTCCAATTATATAATCATCTTAAAGATTAATTAGGCTTATGAATGGATTAGATATGGATTATGTGAGTGATTAGGGAATAGAGGTGTAGAAGAACCTATGCATAGGTTAGAAGGTGGGTAAGTGAGCCATGGGAATATAAAATTCCTAAATAATAGATAAGTGGGGATTAGGATGGGTTAATGGGATGATTAGGTTAATTAATGATGAAGTGTGATAGAATAAGGTTAGTTAATGATGAAATATTAATGGGGGACATTGGATAAATGACTAAAAAAGGGGTATATATTAGTGGGATAAATTAGATTAAGCATAATTAGTGTCGACTAATAGGTATATTGGTGATGTTAAATGAAAGGAGCCAATTTAGGTGAATATATTTTTCCCCTCTTGGAAAGGTCATTGTGAGTAGAGTTTATTAATATTAATGGTATTTCAAAGAAAATACATGTCATAAATTTTTAGTAAAGAGTAATGGTCTTTCAAAAAAAACCATGTCATATATGTTAGTAGATGATGTTAGGGGATATGATGCCCCCTCGAAGGGACATGTGGGGAAGAATGAGATAGATGGATTATTAAAAGAATAAATGATGGGTAGGATGAGATGGATAAATGAGAGAATGGGATTAAATATGAGAGAGAGATGATGAAGAAGAAAGATTCAATTTGAGTAGTGAGATACAAACTAATGATTCCCCTAATAAAGATACATACACAGGGATAGAGATGATGGGTGTCATGGTTGTAGACACATACCAAGGAGGAATCAACCATAACATGATGATGATAGGATTAAAAGGCCATAAGATTTAGATGTATCCTAAGCAAAGACACATGCAAGGGAGAGTTGTTGGCCTAGATAAGACTAATTTGATAAGATTAATGATGGGTGTAGTTAAAGGCTAAAGTTGATCAATATGATGAAGAGGATAATAGAGAATAAATGATGTGATTAAGTGACCAAAATACTAGGGGATGAGGATGGATGATAAAGATAGTGGCTGAGCTAGTATTGGGAATTGTAAATTGGCCAAGTGTTGCCTACATAGTCTAAAATGACCTCAGGATGATGTAGTTCTAACTAAAGATTAGGGGATGAAGATGAGATAATTGATGATGATGATGATGATGATTAGTGATTATAGGATGATTAAATGTTAGTCAAATGCATTGAAAGTGTTAGATTAGTGATGGGAAATAAGGATGATGAGATGATTAGATAAATTATGAGGGTGTAGATGATAAAACCAATAAAATTTTCATAAGGCTCATTATAGTCCAATAAATATATCCTTTGACAATACACCCCATGATATAAGGATGACCAAGAGGACATTATGCTAGAATACATGGGTAAATTGTGATCTCTACATCCTCAAGGAAAATTTTGGTGTCCTTATAGCATCTTCATTCATGTCCCAATAGACAAAAAGAGATATAACACAAAACATAATAAAAACAAGATATATACATGATAAAAGACATACAAACAAGACAAATATAACAAACAAGTAACATACATAAGTATCTACATGAAATGTCATAATGTCTCATCTAACGATGGGATGATTGACTAGGTGATGGGTTGGGATAAGTTGGTTATGATGTGATGGTGGATGTAGGATAAAATTATATTTGGATAGGATGATCATGACTAGGATTAGGATTGGGATGATGATTTGGATGTGGATATGGATTGATAGGCTAGATGTTACCCTTAGTTTAGGTAGAAGTATGGATGACGTGATGGGTTGTGATAAGGTCTTTGAATACTAATTTAGTCTTGAAATCAAATTGAAAAGTGGCCAAGGATGGTGATAGAACATAGTTATGACCAAGGATTACCAATAAACAAGGACATATAAGAGGTTAATATAAAAATAAAAGGAGATAATGATGGGATCAAATAATCTTTATACTAGAAAAGAAGTGATTTGATGGGTGGTAGATATGAAAAGGAAATTGATTAGAAGTTATGGGTGCCAGATTAAATTATTTGATAAGGTGATGCATATTAATAACATTTAGGCAAAAGGACGAGGAAGATATGGGGATATTGGTAACCACTCTTATTTGATTCCAAGATGGAATGTGGTATCTAAATATGGGAAAATATGAGATGGATGGAGATGGATGTAACTAGGGGATTAAGCATGAGATAAGACATAATGGACTTATTTTTGGCCTTTTCAAAATTTATGATTTTTTAGGGTTTTTGACATATTATTAAAAATTTAGGGATTTTTGGAATATATATGTACAATATAAAGATGGGGTTAATAGCATAAAGAATACCAAACCTAAAAACCAAGATGATGATGGATGGAATGATGGATGAGAGGACAGAAGGATGTGGGTGATGGTGACCAATGAAGAATTTACTAGGGATTACCAATGACTAGATCATGAACGAACCAAATTTTTAGTTTCCTGAGTGGTCATTGGAGAATATTCCAATATAATTTGAGAACATGTCTCAAGACACCTTTCACTTCCTTAAAAAGGTTAAGACAAGAAGGAATGAGAAAATAGGATACACTATATGATGTCAAATGATGGGTGGGAATAATGGATGGAGGACAAGGGATATATGTGATAAGGGAAGGATGGATTGTGCCCCCAAGTATTGAGGTACAATGCATATAATTAATTATTCTACCATGGTGTTGAAAAATAATTTTCATCATGGTATTTTCCTAAGGTTCTAGAAGACTATTTTTCACCATTTGATGAATGATTTTTTTTTTTAATTTTGAATGTTTTTTATGGCATCTTGATTTATTGGATATGGGGATGAGATGTAAGAATGAAATCATTGTAAAGATATATAATCAAAACCTTTTCTAAGGATGCATAATGTTAAGACCATATTGTTGATGGAAATATTGGGGTCCTTGTGACATTCATTGATTCTTGATGGATACCTCTCCAGATATCTAGACTAGGTATCTTCATTGCCCCTAAGAGAGATAATGTTGCCCAGGGAGGTGATGTGAGATATGGATTTGATTAGATCTTGATAAGGATATATGGGACTTGAATGGATAATAAGACTTTATGGGTTTATGGGTTTGTGATAGGATGATGTAATGAGTGATGGAGGATTAGGACTAGTAGTCACATACATCATTGGAGATGTTGGACATTATTCATTTGATTGGTGCCATATGATAAAAGACTTTAAAAGATATAAGACACTTTGAATTTTCATCTCATCTTTGATCTAATTATTTGAAATATTATCATCCATTTGGATATTAATTTTGACATTATTTTGATTTTGAGACTAGATTTGACTTTGGTTGCCCCATGGTGCCTGACTTTGGGCTTCACTAGAGGATATTGATTTTTGACTTGATATATGATTATTTTGACTTTGGTGTTCCCCTAGTTCTCTATATTTGGCTTCACTAGGGGAAGACATGTTTGGATGAGGTTTATGATTTGACTCTTCATGACTTATGGGACTGAATATGATTTGATTATTATGATTGACTTCTTGACTATTGTCCTAGACCTTTGTATTTATGTCACACATGATATGGATCAAGGAAGGGTCCAATGATGTATGGTCCTATTTTTCCCTATGAAGGGAGGTGATAAAATGATCATTAATAGGAATAAAGGGATATATGATGGATGAAGGTGGTGGAGATGGTGTAATGAGGTCAATAAGTAGTGATGGGGAAGCATGGTCTTGATAGGGGTTCTTAGGACACCCAATTTTGACATCAAATAAAATCTCCTCAAGATCAATAAAAGTATCACTAAGACTAGCTATTATAGAAGTATCCAAAGGAGGATCAAATTCACTCTTATAATTTGATAAAGCATTCAAGAATTTATTTATGATTTCATCATCTTGATTGGGATCTTTAAAATAGAAGGCATTATCATCATCTACTATAATATCAATAAGGGATGATAATTCTGATGAGGAATATGATTTGGAGACTAGTGTTGCACATGATCTTAAGGTAGATAAAACTTATTTTGAATCCAATGCTAAATTGATGTATATGATGTAATGCTATGAGTAAAGGAGTGATTATCTATGATTATCCTCTCAAAATGGGGTTATTGGTATGATGTGTGAGAGGAACATGATAGAGGGATAATGGATTGAGAAAAGATATGTCCATGAAAGGAATAATGGGATATAGAAAAACTAGGCTTATGGGGAAAATACTTGTTTTGAATGGATGGGTGGTCAAAAATGGTAGGATCAAGGAGGATAGATATGATGTCTTGACCTTGGATTGGAAGGGAAAGGGCTTGATCATGATCAGGAATGGAATCTTGGAATTCCTCTTCTTATTTACCTAGGGATATGAATTCATCTGATTCATCCTCAATTACTATGTCACCATGATTGATGAGGTCTTAAACATAATCTTGGAAATTTTGACATTATTTAAGGTAATGGCCCCAAGTTTGACTATAGAGAAAATATCAATTTGATTTATACTAGGAGGGCTTAGGCCTAGTGGGATTGAAATGTCATATAGGTGGATAAACCATCATGTTAGTGATAACAAGTTTGTTGAAGAGGGATTATAATGACATAGGAAGGGGAATATAAGGAATTTCTTCACTACATGACTTAGATGTAAAAGCATTATACTTTTGATTAAATTATTTTTGACATGATTGGGTAGGTGAACTAGTTGTAGGTAAGGTGGCCAGGATAGTATTCACTTTATTAGTAGGGGAAGAGGTATATGATTGGCTATGACTACTAGATGGGAGATTGGAAGGGGAATTACATGAAGGGGTTTGTGATGGATGTATATTAAGTTGAAGGGGGTCAACACATTAGAGAAGTGGTATAACCATCATAATTAACTATAAGAGGATATCATCCTTGTTTGTAGCTATATATTGGTCTATGAGAGCGAGATCCAGTTTCATGGTGGTGGGTGATAAAGGATGAGGGAATGGGAATGGATTATGATTAGTAGATGGAGGATTTGATTGTGTAAGGGTATGGATTGGGGCCAAGGGGTTTTGAATAAGGAGAGTGGATGTGGATGGGAATGGGATAAGGGTTGATGATTAACTAGTTTGGGATGTGACTTGAGGCTTATGGGGTCAAAATCATTTAGAAACTAAGTACCCATCTTCCATATCTACAAGAAGAATTCATCTTTATTCTATGTAATGTATTAATTGATTAGGGTGACCACATCAAGGAGTTCTAGGATTGATTTTAATGAGATAGGGGATTATGGATGGGAAAGGATGTCAGATGGTGGTTTTGGGTAAATGCGAGCTAGGTTAGAAGGTAGGTGAGCACCTACTTCTAGTTGTCATAAAAGGACTTCATCCTTGTTGGTTAGGATGTATTGGTCTACAAGAATTGGTTCCAAATCCATGGTGATGGATGATAAAATATGGATGATGAGGAGGTAAAAAAAGGATTAGAGATGGCTTATTAAACCAAGTAGGTCTAAAGGATCTAGCTAGTGTGATAGATGATGATGAGGATGAGAGGTGATTCTAGATGATATAGGACTAGAGTTATATTTTAGACCAATATTTCAATTGGGGATATCAACCTATCAATAAGGACTAGTTGTCAATCTATCAAAAAGGACTAGGGATTTGATTGGTGACTAGATTCAAACTAAAAAGATGATGATGAGATGGGTGATAGTTATGAACATGTAATATCATTATATAATAAATGATTGGATTCATTTATGGGTTACTATATTAAAACTAACAAGGTGATAAGATGATATCAGTATACTGACTAGGGTATGATATCTGGACAAATGATGAATGATAGTCAACTATGATGATAGGGTGATGTGGATGATAAGACTAGATCAAGACCTTAGACCAATTTTCTCAAGATGGGATAGGATTATGTGATTAATGTGATAGGATGATGTGACAAGGACAAGTATAAATGATAGGTGATGATAAAAAGGTGGAATGTGGATGATATGGGGATGGTTTGGACATATATGTAACCTAAATAGATAATTAGGATAAGATGAGGATGAGGTTAGATTATATGGGTGATGAAGGTAAGGTCAAGACAAAGGATTAATGATGGACATGGTGGACTTAAGATAGGATATGGATGACTCGACAAGATGTGATTAGGGTATCATATGGACAAAAAGGTAAGGTAAGGATATATTAGATGATGATTATAATATGCAAATGATAGGTTGGATATGGTTAGACTTAGAATATATTAGAACAAGGTGGTGATGGGAGATGGTATGAGATGTTTCAAAGGATAATATATTAGGATGATAGTGAGGTAAGGATGTATAAGATTATATGTACAAAACGATGATGGGATAAGGATGTACAAAATGTGATTAAAATTTGTAAGTAGATGGGGGTATTACTAATGATAGATGGATATGGTTAGACTAGGATGAGAGTAAGGCAAGGAAAATATGTACAATATGATGTCAAGGATGTACATGATAAGATGTTGGTGATGGAGGTTTTACTAATTAGGAGAGAGGATAAGATGGTATGACTAGATTAATATGGGGTGAAGATAAAATGGATATATAAGGATAATTTAGATAAGAGGATGATGATAATGAGTGAAGATGTTTTTAATAGGAGGGGGTTAAGATAGGATGGGATTTGAAATAGGCCAAAAAAGATATAATGGGATGATGAAAATGAAAATAAAAGATGAAAGGATATACAAGAGGGTAAGGATGTAAAATACAAGATGTGGGTGTGACTAATGATGGGTGGATATAGTGATAAGATTTTATTAGGATGATGTATAAGAAAATGAAGATATGTACAAGAGGACATAAAATATGATGACTATGGTATGTGAGTTATGCGATAATGATCAATGATGAGTGAATATGATCAATGATGAAGGGTATGAGGACAAGATGGGAGATAAGATAGGAGAAAGGAAATAAGAAGATGATGAGATATACATGAAATGATATGTCCAAAAGGGAAGGATATATAAGGTGGACTTAGGATAGGGTGTGGAAAACTAGAGGTAATTAGGATATGTGAATAATAGATTATGATCAATGATGAGTGGGGATGACTACATTAGGATATGATTAAGACAAGATGGGAAATAAAATAATGCAAGGATATACAATATGTCATGTACAAGAGGATGATGACCAAATGATGAGGTAAGTATAAAAAATATGATGGATTATGAAAAGACCTAGATAGGTGTGTATGAGTTTAAGTGAAGACTGACTCAAATCACAAACAACATAGGTTTAACACAACACATACCCAAGAAAGCAATTCATAAACCTATGATTAGTAAACCTAAGGGTTTGTAACCTAATACCCACATCATCAAACTACTTCATGGGTGAGGTTGTAGCCTAGTGACCCATTACAATATCAATTAAACCCTCTCAACCCCACTTGCACTTAATGGTTACTTTGAAACTAATACTAACTTCTATAGTGGTACATTTATTATGACTAAAGGGTCTTATGCTAAGTTCTCACAAGGCTCTATAGGTGTGTCCTTTATATACATAAAGGTATAGTGGGACCTAAGTTCATATAAGATGTTGTCTAATTGCCTTGTATCTTGGAGTTTAACTTTCCCTCACTCCATGAACCCCTTTATGAGGAATTATACTTTAGTGCCTAATGATAACTCTCCTAGTTTTTAGACTCCACTAGAAAATGGAGTTTGGAATAGTGCATGGTGGTGAAATCCATTGTCACTAACCTCATAGAAAATAAAATGGAAGGAGGGTTTATAGGTAGTGTTTGATCCCCCAGGAATCACCATAAGGATGCAAGGGGGATAACATACACTAAACATAGCCCTCAGGATACATATAGGTAGACCAATAGATTAATTAACCAATTATGATTAAGTGTGATATATTCACAAGATGAAAAATATAGACAAGAATATACAAGGTAAATATGAAAATGATATATATAAAGTGATAAAAAATGATATATACAAGAAAATATGATTCAAAAATAATTTTCATAATGTTGAATGGAGTCTTTGACTAAAGGCCTACAATAATAGGGTTAGTAATTTGATTGTGGCACTCAAGATATGGGTCTTACAACACAAATATTAGTAGTTTGTATGATAATATTGAGGGGTAACTTGCAAGTCAAAATATTAGACCAAAATATGACCTACAAGAGGATGATGTTAACAAGATAAAATAACCCCTATAAGAAATAATATGTTAGTCAAATATGCCTTAATAAAATACCCTAAAAATAACTATTTAGCTCTATAATTACTTTAGGTGAGCAGTCCATGATATGGGGTTCTAGGGGTGGCAACCCCTAGCGGGGTCAAGGGGTAGTGCCCCTTGTGGGGTCCCAAGGTAGCACCTTGGGTACATCACGATATAGGATGGGGTTGAGGGGCAAAGACCCTGATGCCAAAGTTAATTTAAGCTTTGAAAGAGGCCCAAAATGACTCAAATCACAAAAATACTCTAAAAATGCACTTGAAAAGGATAATTTTAAATGAAAAATAGTAACTATATAGTGTAAAACATCAAATAAAAATGAAAAAATTGCTCCTCTAAAGTAAAATCATAGATTGCAAGTTGCAATCTTGCATAAGTTAGCTTGAACATGATGTTTAGCCTAAAAAACCATGATAGTTAGATAAAAATGTGAGTCAAACTAGAAAAAATGTTATTAATAAGAAATCAAGATTAGAGATTTTGTAATATACTACAAAACCACTACTACAAATGATAATACCATTATTGACTATAAAACTAGAGTTGTGTTTTTGTGATAACTAAAAAACCTTAATATTTAAAGTATGGACTCATGTAGATGATTTTTACAAGTGGTGTTAGGTTATATAGATGCCAGAGATAACTTAAAATCAGCTTATGATATATCAAAATTTTAAGATGACTACTTAAATTTTTATCAAAATGCCCTAAAAGTTTGATTAACTAGATGAATAGAAGATGTTTTTTAATAGATTCCATCCTAAGCCTGATTTATGGAATGTCAAGGATAACCTATAGATAGAATAAGAATCAAAATGATCAATTCACAAAATCATGACTAAAACTATAACATTGTTATTACATAAATCAAAATTGCTATTTTGATAATTTCAAAATCTGGGGTTTTGTCAAAGATAGGGGAAAAGTAAAGGCTATGTCTGGTTGTGTCTTTTCATTATCTCCTTTCTTGGCCTTCCTCCTACTAACTTGATAATCACACTATAAAAATTGATAGAGACAATAATCCTTGTTATGGTGAGTAAAAAATTCCCTAAATATAATGTAAACATAATGGAAAATTAGGGTTATATGAGGATTAAATGGTCTTCTAATCCTTGAAAAATAGAATAGAACCAGGCTAAAAATTATAGGCCAGAGAGCAAAGGTCAACTACCAATAATTTTTTTGAAATTGACAAAATCATAACTCAATAGGATAAAACCACTATTTATAGGATAACACCATGACTTTTGAAGTCAAGATATTATAATGAACCTACAATATAGACCATTAGTGGTTAGATAAAATCACTACTAGTCAGGTAAAACCATAATTCTTGAGGCAAATTCATGATTCATGAGTTGTGATGTTGTCTAAAGGTAAAAACATGTCATGGTTAAGGTAGATTATTTGCAATTAGACAAACAATTAGAAAAAAACCATGAATCACAAGGACAAAACCATGACTACATAGGGCAATGCCATAAATACCATTGCAATACCACATATTTCACCTATGCATGCAAAATTTTTAAAAATATGAGATTTTCCTTCCATGTGTTAGATTTGTAAACTAGAAAAACACCAATAACAAAACAAAAATTTTAAATTGGGTAGGATGTCCCACCATGGTCACCAAAATGTAGATGTTTTTTAATTAAAATATGGATTTAACTATGTAAATTCAAACACAAAGATCAAAATACTAGTTAAAGTTATAAAGCCATTAGAATCATAATGCAATAGGTGAATAAACATTCAAACTAGCATTATAAAATTGCAAAGCTAATTGATCTACACCATGATCAAACATAATGCAAAATAAAAATATATTTAGATCAAATTCATATACCTTGACTCAGATTATGGACATTATGATGGCATGATGAGGATGCTTGATTATTAATTTAATGAAGAGTTGGATTGACATGGATTTGTTATGATTTTTTTAGATGGCTCTAATGGAGGAGATGACTAGTTTAAATAGAAAGAGGAGGGAAAGATCTATGTATGATATTTGAATTTGGATGGAGGAGATCAAGGGATGAGGATCATCCAAGGAATTTAAAATTCCTCGATAGCTTCTAGATTTAGAGGCTTTTAGAGAGGAGGGGTGAGAATAGAGTGGATTCTAGAATCCTCCAATTATAGAATCTTCTTAGGGATTAATTAAGTTTAGGGATGGATTAGGTAGGGATTAGGTGAGTGATTAGGGACTAGGGGTGTAGGAGAATCTAGGCATAGGCTAGTAGGTGTGGAGGTGAGCCATGGGAATTTAAAATTCCCAAACAATAATAAGTGGGGATTAGGATGGGATAATGGGATGATTAGGTAAATTAATGATGAAGTGGGATAGAATAAGGTTAGTGAATGATGAAATATGATGGGGGACATTAGATAAATGACTAGAAAAGGGGGATATATTAGTGGGATAAATTAGATTAAGAAAAATTAGTGTCGACTAATAGGAATATAGTGACGTTAAATGAAGCAATAAAATTTAGGTACATACAATTATAAAAATACAAAAAAAATGCAAAAATTAAAAAATACCAAAAATTTTGGACATGTTCTTAATTATACTATTTATTATAAATATTTTATTTTCTCCATGTTTGCAAATGGAATAACATTTTTATATATAGGCATATGTTTCACACATCATTGGAGTGTGATAAGGCATACCCAAACACATGATATATACACATGTAGATATTAGGCCTTCCCTTTACTCATGTCATAAGTATGTTGGGGGAATATACTTATTTTATCATGATACACCTAGATTATATTATTCTATGCTCACTTTCCATTATCATATTTGAGCTTATATACTTACAAATGCCTATATCCATGTGTACTCCCTTCACATTATACTTGACATGATATTTAATTAACATTTTGTGTAAGCACATATTTGTAGGAACTAGTATTCTATGTTGATGTTGGTTTCCTATTTTTCATGATTTAATTTATGCACTTCCTTGAGTGTGTTCCTTGCTTGATATTGTCTTGCATTTTATTTATCATTGAGAATTTGAATAGACTCAATTGATTATGTCCCTCGTGCCTTTGATTTCCTTTTTGGACATTTGAATATGTCATTTTATGCTTTGTGGAAATTTGACTACATCATGTCCCTTCAATTATGCAACATTTGAACATGTCCCTTATATGGATCCTCATTAGACCATTACCTTTTGCTTTGATTTTGAGTTCTCTTATGTGTGTTTTTCATTACTTGTTGGGATTGTATAGTTTCTCTCTAGACATTTTCATTATCTATATCATTTGTATTCATACTTAATTTATCATGTACTATGCACTTCAAGCCTATATCTACCTAGACATGATACTCATATATGCTACATGATATATACACAAATTATTTAATTTTATTATCCTTTTGAGGTAAGGTAACTACCAGATTATACTTTCCATCACTTCAGAATTGGGGGCATGTCATAGAGGCATGACTTCCACATTTTCATAATTTCATATTTAAGTGGGGGCATGTCAAAAATACATGACCTCCACACTTATTAAATATTCAACATCTCTAGATTATAGTGGAGGGATGTTATAAAAACATGTGCTCAACATTTACAAAAATTCTCATATTCTCTAAATTTGGTGGGGGATGCCATAGAAATATGTCCTTCATACTCAAACCAATTTAAAATTCACTATATTTTGTAATTATATGATTCATATACATATTTTTGGTAGCAATTTATACATTGGTATTGTTATTATGCCTATATTTTAGCTTGAGACATATATGAGGTCAATATGCCATGCAAAAGGCACCTAAAAATTACAAAATCAAATCATTTTCCATATTTCAAATACTATTATGGATTATTATCATATACAGGATGGACTATTATCATGCCCAAGATGGATTGTTATCGACTATTATTGAGACAATGTATTAAAGTAATATGTTCACCTTTGAAAGGTTGAGTTGATTAAATAGCTCAATCTTGCCAATTTATAAGTTAGATTTGATTGAATCATCTAACTTCATGAGACGATCTAATTAACTCACACTATATATCTAGTGAGGGTGGATGCTTAATTTAATTAAATTGTCCACCCTCACTAGATATATAGTGTGAGTTAATTAAATTAATCACACTCACTAGGTTATGAACATATTTGGGTTGCATAATTGAGATAAAATAAACCCAATGGTTATGTTGCAACTCACCTTTACAATAAGATTGGTGGCATGTTTTCCTTATACATACATACATATATATATATACACACACACACACACACACACACACACACACACACACACACACACACACACACACACACACACACACACACACACACACACACATACATATATATATATATATATATATATATATATATATATATATATATATATATACATACATATATACATATACATACATATATACATATACATATATACATATACATATATATATATATATATATATATATATATATATATATATATATATATATACATACATATATACATATACATATATATATATATATATACATATATATATATATATATATACATATATATATACATATATATATATATATATATATACATATATATACATATATATATATATATATATATACATATATATATATATATATATATATATATATATATACATATATATATATATATATATGTATGTATATATATTGAAATTGAAATAATTTAAAATGCTTGAAACTATAAATAACATGGTTAGGAGGACACCTTTGTGTCCATGGAATCATATTGCATTTTGATTTGAAAGAATGCCTCAATATGAAGCATTGAATCTAAGATTAGGATAATTATGAACTTGAAAGTGAATATATATATATATATATATATATATATATATATATATATATATATATATATATGTATATATATGTGTATATATATGTATATATATGTGTGTATATATGTGTGTGTGTGTGTGTGTGTGTGTGTGTGTGTGTGTACATACATACATACATACATACATACATACATACATACATACATACATATATATATATATATATATATATATATATATATATATATATATATATATATATATATATATATACATATATATACACACACATATATTCACTTTCAAGTTCATAATTATCCTAATCTTAGATTCAATGCCTCATATTAAGGCATTCTTTCAAATCAAAATGCAATATGATTGCATGGACACAAAGGTGTCCTCTTAACCATGTTATTTATAGTTTCAAGCATTTTAAATTATTTCAATTTCAGATTCCATACACTGATTATATATTTTGATATGCTTTTGATTTTAGGTTAGTTAACAACAAATCACTCAAATTGGGTTCACATAAAAGGCAAGGTGTTATACACTCTCAGGTACACATTTATTTCCTTTAAACTAGTAATTTAATTACTAGATTATGGAGGGAGGGGGGGAGGTGGTGGTGGTTGGAAAAATGTATATGCTAAAATCTGATTTATATAGTACTTTAGTCTTGTACACTTAGATAATGCTTATCATGATTGTACATCTTAGCTTTATACCTTTATGATTTGAAAATTCATATACACTATCTGTTTGTGCCTAATTGTTTATCTCTTAGTTTGACCATTGTTATTATAATGAACATGAGTTATATATTGTGAAAATCTCTCTAAACTTGAGTATTATCCTTCATTTCCAATTTTGGAGATGTACTTGTTTTATATCTCTCTAGACACTTGCCTCCTAGTTAGACACATGCATCAATCGAAATGTCCATTTTTATACAAAGTTTCCAATTCCTAAAATTCATCCAATTTTCAATAGAAATATATCAAAAAGGTTTTTTGAAGTGCTTTAATGTGAGATATTTACAAAAAGGATTAATATATATACAATATCAACCCTCATTCATTCCTCACCTAGAAATCACATCTAATTCAGAAGGTAAAATACCAAGAAGAAATTGATAAATAATTTAAGCTAATAAACTTGCCTTATTTGTCCCTAATTCCATATAAATCATAGGATCAATATCTATATAGGTCTGAAGCATTCAAAGATTAGCTCATGATCCATATTTTCCAAGTTACAAGATAGGTCATTGTATGTCTTTACTTATCACACATTACACCCTTGTGCACATATAATCCAAACATATGGGATAAATACATTAGTTTGAGGCCTTATTTGGAGTATTGGATATGTAGGCAACATCCATTAACATGGGTTTTTAGGGTCATCTTGATACTATGAGCCCACTAACTCATTTTTCCCATAGTTACTCCATGTGTGAAGAGATAGGTTTTGATAATTTGATAAAGAAAAATAACCTATGTGTATGATCTAAATAAATAATAAGGTCATGTTGACCAAATTTTGCCCATAGGAAAAATTTTTGGTCCCCTTCCTCCCTTGTTATTCATGCCAGTCACTTTTAGGTTGTTCAAGTTCAACATGTTTGGTTCATGGCCTATTTCAAGCATTTCGAAAGCTTTTGGTTCAAAGGGTTCATCATTCAGTTCAAGCATCTCATTTCAATAGCGTTGAACCTTTGTATCATTGAACTATTGAACCAATTTTTTGGTTTAATGTACTTGGCTCAAGACATAAGTTCAACGGGTTCGGTTCAATGGAAGTTCATTGGCCTTAGTTCATCAGCGTGGTTGGTTGAACCTTTGAGCCGTTGAACCATTTTGGTTCAATGGCTTGGTTCAAGGGTATGCCCTTAGCCAAAGGGGAGTCCTCAAATGAAAGTGCCCTAGTGGAGGGTAGGAATTTCAAAAGATAGGGACCGGGTAAGTTCAATTTTATTCAAAGTTCAAAGTTCAATTCATTCAAAATTGTTAAGACCCCAAATTCCTTTAGACTTTTGCCTGAAGGAATTCCTTCAAACAAAAGTCTGAAGGAATTCGGGCACAGTCAAAGCTCAAAGTCAAAAATCAGACATCATTTCTGTAGACTTTTTGTCCATGAGAAAATGTCTGAGAATAATTTGTCCGTGGAAAACACACAGTCATAGGTGACCTAGGAAAATTGTCTGCGGGGACCCAGGGAAAGGTATGAGGATGTATGAAACCCATCGAAGGACCCCAAAGGGTGGGTGCCCTTGTGAGGGACTTCTATCCAAGTTCAAAGGGAACTTTCGAAGGATGAAGGGAAGGTGATAGAAAAAAACTAAGGAAAGGATGCCATAGAGGAAAGAGAAGGGACCCAACTGACATTTTGACATGAACGAGGCCATACCAAAAGCCATCAAAGTTAACAAGGTGAAATAGCCATTGGTGTTCAAAGCATGACATCCATGGGGATGTCAAAGTTAATGAAGTAAAGTAGCTATTTGCTTCCAAATGGAAGAACACTAACCAAGGGCCCAAATACAAGTGACCCGCTAGAATGTTTGCCCCCAAGGGCCGAATGAGCCAGAAGAGACAAAATGGAGAAAATACAAAGGAAACAAGCATGGAATGAGCAAGCAGGAGTCCAAGTGGCACCATTTGAGAAGTGACTTTAGTAGGTGAAACAGTTCTTGTGAATTGATCATAAGAGGATGCAAATAGCTAGTAATGCAACTGGTTTTCTCCATTTTACATTAAATGGGTAGACAAATCGTGTATTGACCTAGAAGAAGGAGATTTTGAATAGATAAATGGCATAGTTAATTAATTCCTTGAGCGACTTGTTCTTCCCAATGATGGGACATGACATGCCACTTGTAAGCAAGGAGTGCCAAATGAGCCTCCTTGCTTTTCCATATATATTGTGAACTTGTCATTTGTAAAATCATCTTCCACAATTTTACAAGGCACAACCCTACTAAAATTTCTACCTAAATTTATAAACATAGTTTTTACCTCTTCTTGGATAGAGATTCTGTGTATGTCCCGAGTGTTAATTTATGTTTAGTCATTGTCTTTTGATGCTGTCATAGGTTCAACACCAATACACCAGTTATCTACAAGGTGCCATCTTTGTAGTTGAAAGGAGAAGAGCTGACATTTGGAAGACCAAAATAGAGGAAGTTAATTACAATTTGCATTTCACAATGCCTCAATGATTTTCTATTTCTTGTGTTTTCATGAAAGCCTCCCTGCCAGTTTCTAGCAGCCTGCTCCTTCTGCCAAGTGTGAAGTGTATGTATGCATTTGTCTGATTTCAAGAGTGGATGTGTGAAGGTTGACTTATTTTGGTGCATCACCTCTTTAGAGTAGTTTGTTTTCCTACACTCTCTCTCTCCTTTCCCCCCATTTATATCTATCTATATATATGTGTTTTTGCATTTGCTATAAAAAACATGATGCATCAAAGGGAGCTAGCCCTTATCTAAAGACTATCCCCTCTAGCTTCGCCAGTCCCACAGGTGAGAGGGGAGTTTCCATGTTGCAAGGAGAAGGAAGGAGCTTGACTTCCTGTCAAAGGGTGCAATTTCCTACATCAACAGTTCTGGCATGCCCAGTGGGACACATAGTTTGACAACTCAGTAAGGTTTCAAGATTGATGCTGGTCTTGATACAACCAATTTAAGATTTCCAACATCTGGTGACTATACTGGTAAGAGATTTAGTTTTCAATTAAGACCAGTTTCTTAAACTTTCTATGCCTAAAGTCACCACAAGGTCCACTTCAAGAGGGGTTCTTTTTGATTTCATTGAATTACCTTTAAACTTTGCTAAAAGACTATGATTTGAGAGGACCTGTCCTTATCCAATAATAAATCCTCCTAGACCTATTGTAAGAGACATAGTAGAACCCCAGTTACAGCTAATCCCAGCCATGGCATTGCCTTTTGTAGATTTTTGTGGTGAGAGCCCCTTGAATCTCCCACATTATGATCCAATTCTGGGAATAGCTCTAAAAAATGTACCTTCTTTCGATGGAACGGGACCTATTACAGTTGTCAAGAATATTAGGAATATTACCAACCTATGCAATATTCACAATGTAATAGAAGAAAATATTGCCATCAGATTGTTGGTGTTGTCTCTCAAAGGCAAGGCTCTTGACTGGTACGGGACCTTGCCTATGAATTCAATACATTCTTGGAATGAATTGGTGACTCAGTTGACAGATCATTTTGGGGAGAAAAGTGACGGCCTCTCACTTGCTGAGCAGTTGATGACCATAAAGAGAGCTTCACACGAGTATATGCAGGACTTCAACACTCATTTTCAAAAGACTTGGGATATAATTCCCATCTTGGTAAGACTGACTCCTAGCTATGCTTTCTTGTACTATTTAAAGGCATTAAATAATGATATTATTGTGATGATCCAATCTATGGGAGGGCATATACTACATGTTACTTATGACATAGCCATAGTAGCTAAAAGTTTCTTAGTATAAGCTATAAAAATCACCCCTAGGCCTCACATGCCACTTTTCCTAGAAATGTTGCCCCTAATTTAGACCGTTGCTCCCACATTGGCTCCTCTGCCGACCATTGAGAAACTAGCTGTTGTTCTGTCCAATGAACTTCATGAGGTTAAATGTCTATTACAAAGCATGTCAAATGAACTTGTAGCTCTTAAATGGCAGCAAGCTCAAAGCAATAGGCCAAACTAGGGATACCAACATTATGGTCAAGCTCTAGACCCCCTTTTTCAAGGCTATAATCAAAGACAGGGTCAGCTCACTCAAACCAGACCATTTCAAAATTATAATATAGGTTCCCCTTCATCATCTAAAGTCATGGTGCCAGTTCAGAACAATCTAGTACAGGAGCAGCCAAGCTATTTAACCATGCGATATGGTCAAGAATAGGCTATTTACACAAATGAGATGATGCATTATTTCTAGAATGTAGACAATTAGATAGCTACTCATTCCCAGGTCTTCGAGCCTTCAACGCAACCTAGCACGAGTAGCAATCAGGCCCAGCTTGATTCCACTCTCATGAATCACATGGAAGGGGAATTTTATTTGGTTAATTATGTGGGTGTTATAGGTGATCAAGATGACTGTGTTGTAGCCAACACAAGGTTTAAGAGAAGAGTAGTGACAGAAGCCCAGGCTACTACCCAAGTGGCAGCAGCACCTTCTCCATCACACTCCAATTCAAAGGCCCCAAACTTTAGGCAGCCATTTGTGCCTTCGGCCCCTCAGCCTATAGCTCAGGTTAGAACCAACCCCAAAGAAAGCTTAAAGGGAGGCAGTCCTCAAATCAATATAGTGGACTAGATAAAGAAGCTACATATGAATATCTCTTTATGGGATTCATTGTCACTTCCAAGACAGAAGGACGTATTAAAGAAGGAGTTACATGAGCTAGATCAACAAGCTATCCCAACAGTCACCGATAATGTCTTAATGATGAGTGGACAACCTTCCACTTTAGGTTAGGTAAAGAAAGAAGAGAAAACTACCACTTTCTATGTATCCTTGGTCATAGGGGATTTCTTGGTACACAACTACATAATTGACAGTGGGGCTAGTACCTCAATGATGCCCAAGTGTATTGTTGACAAGATGTGACTGAAGTATGAAGAGATGAACAAAGGAGTCCTACATCTAGATGGGACACCTACAAAAATAGTTGGGATTGTGAAGGGTTTAGGCTTGACATTGCATGCTTGCCCAACTTTCTCAATTTCCCATGATATAGTGGTAGTAGATGTTCCTCCGTATTTCATAATTTGCTTTTCCAGGGACTTCACGTCAAAGATAGGTGGCTATCTAGCAGTAAATTGGTCATATCTATGTTTTAGAACCAAGTATGGGACCAAGGAAAAAATTGATTCTGAGCCACTCTACAAGGACCATCTAGAATCATATTCACCCAAGGTAGCAAACGTCAATTACACTATTATCGACCCAGAAGAGTCCCAGACAGACCAATCTCTATCCTCTGTTCTTGAGGGAGTTGCAAACCTACTATTGGATGAGTGGGGAAATGATAAATTTGAACATGATCCTTACAAGTTCATTGAGGAGGCAGACCTTAGAGTATACTACATGCATGAATAAGGTGCCTTCATGCCAAATTTAATGAAGGCCAACCAAGAGAACCTTGGCCTATGGCAGCTATACTTTGACGATTCCAGGAGTAAGTTGGGAGCTAGTGGTGGGGCGATGTTAGTCTCCTCTTCAAAGGAAAGGTACTTTTCAACTTTCCATTTCTAATTCTCTTGCACAAGTAATGTTACAGAATATGAGTCTCTAATCTAAGGGCTGGAATGGGCAAGAAAAAGAAGGATCAAATAGTTGCAAGTGTTGGGAGACAATGAGCTAATTGTAAATCAAGTGAAAGGCCAAAATCTAACCAAGAATTCCTTTCTAAAGTCCTACAAGCATAGAGTTTAGGACTTGATGGAGGATTTCCTTACCTTTAACATCGACTCCATTCCTAGAGAGTAGAATAAATAAGCAGATAGGCTGGCAGTGATTAGTGCTCACTTTGATGTTTCAAAGGAAGTAAGTTGAGACTGTGGTTCACGCCACTTGAAAGTGGTAGTTTGGCCCTCTATCCTGGACAACATTTAAAATTGAAAAGTTTTAGAAAATGACCAGAAAATAGCTTTCTTCCTACAAGAAGAAGCTAAGTTCACAACACAGAATCAGGTGAAATTATAGTAGCAATATGGGAATCAAATTATTCTATTGGAGAACAATAAGCTCCCTAAAGGTCTGGTCATGATTGAAAGCATCTTCAATAGAGATGCCCAATTGAGAAATGACAAGGCATGCATCACAACCAAAGAGGAGAATTATGAAAAGGTTGAGATCTTCAAGGACAAGTTGCTTGCACTTGGAAAGGTCTGCACGATCCAAGAAAGGTGAGCTTTCATTTTATTTTATCAGGAGTTCTCTGATGTCTTTGCTTGGAATTACAGTGACTTGAAGGGTTTTGACCCAATGCTCACCCAACACACCATCAAATTAAAAGAAGGCACCAGGCCAGTCACACAAAAGCAGAGACCGATCAATCCAATAATTGATCCCCTCTTGCAAAGGGAATTAGCCAAATTTATTGAGTCTGAAATTATATTTCCAATCAAACATTCCTCATGGCTAGCCAACCTTGTTCCTATTAGAAAGAAGAAGGGGGAGATCAGGCTGTGTCGACTTTAGAGACCTTAATAAAGTCTCTTTAAAAGACCATGATCCCCTCCTGAGTATGGAGTGAATCTTTTAAAAGGTAACAGGCAGTGAGCGCTTCTCCCTCCTGGATGGTTATTCAGGGTATAATCAAATTCTGGTGCAAGGTTGTGATCAGCACAAAATGGCCTTCACCACTAAATGGGGAATGTTTGCCTACAAGAAGATGCCATTCAGGCTATCTAATGCTGGTGCCACCTTTTAGTGAGCCATGGACATGGCTTTTGGAGGCTTTATAAACAACAACGTGCTGGTTTACCTTGATGATGTGACAGTATTCTCCAGGGAGGTGAGCCAACACATAGAACACCTTAGGTAGATTTTTGAAAGGTGTAGGGAGTTTGACATCTCTCTTAATCCAAAGAAGTGTGTGTTTGTTGTTCATGAGGGGAAACTCCTTGGCCACATCGTGTCCAAGGAAGGCTTATCCATTGACCCTGAGAGAGTTCACTCTATCCTGAAGATGTCACTACCAAAGCACAAGAAAGGTCTGCAGAGCTTCTTTGGTAGGATAAATTTCATTCAGAGATTCATTTAAAATTTTGTAGAGATAGTCAAGCCCCTGACCTCTATGCTGAGGAAGGGTGAGGAGTTCAAGTGGACAACACAAAGAAAAGATAGCTTTGAAGCTATCAAGTAGGCCATAACTCAAGCTCCTACTTTGATCAGCCCTAATCTCAATGAAGACTTTAACCTCTACACTTTCAACAATGAAGAGGTGATCTCCGCCATGCTTACCCAAGAAAATGGTGATGACCTCGAACAACTACTTGATTTTTTCAGCTAAGGGTTAGAGGACTTTGAAGTCAGGTACACATATCTAGAGAAGCAAGTCCTGGTAGTAGTGTGGAGCCCAAATAAATTCAAGCATATGTTGTCTAATAGCAGGATTCACCTCATGGTCCCACATCTTAACGTCAAGGATTTCTTGACCAATCGAGACTTAAACAAGAAAAGGGTAGGGTGGATCACTAAGGTGATGGAGTATGACATAGACATCAAGATCACCAAGCTGGTGAGGGGAAGAGGCCTATGTGAACAGCTTGCTATAGACTTCAAGCAAAAAGGGGAAGATAGCCTAATAACTCATGATGCAGCCACTGCAGAGGAACCAACTGTCATAAAGGATTGGACATTAGACATGAGGCATTTATTTCTCACTGGTGAGTGCCCACATGGTCTTGATAAGACCGGTAGAAGGTATTTTAAACTCCAGTCTCTCCCTTATGTCTTAGTTGATGAAGTATTGTTTAGAAAGGATCTCTCTGGGGTTCTTACAAGATGCATTAACCTAAACCAAGTTGATAAGGTACTGGCTGAGTTCCATGATGGGCCAGTAGGTGGTCATTTTGCCCCTAGAGCTACTACAACAAAGATAATGAGAGTTGGCTATTTCTGGCCTACTCTTTTCAAAGACACCCATGCCTAGGTAAGAAGGTGGCAGAAGTGTACACTTTTCGATGGAAAATAATGGTTGGCTGCCATGCCTCTACAGCCTATTTTGGTGGAGCAACCATTCATGCAGTGGGGCCTAGATTTCATAGGGATGATCAATCCTCCCTCCAGTGTTGGACACAAATGGGTCCTGACTGCTATGGATTACTTCACAAGGTGGGTGGAGGTTGTTGCTCTGAAAGAAGCAAATGAAAGTGCAATCTTGAAGTTTTATGAGGACTTGGTAACAAGATTTGGGGTCTCAGCTACCATAATCTCAGATAATGCTTTGGCTTTTCTGGGGACCAAAACAAGTGAATGGGTTCTAAGGTATGGTATATATCTCAGCACTTCATCAAATTATTACCTGCAGGGGAATGGGTTGGCTGAGTCAACCAATAAAAATTTGATTAGGATCATTAAGAGGACCATGGAAGAAAATCAGAGGACTTGGCATGCCAAGCTAAAGACAGCTCTGTGGGCTGATCGAATCACTCCAAAGAGAGCAATCAAAAACTCTCCATATACGCTCATATATGGAAGGGAAGCTAGGCTTCCCATCTCACTTGAATTGCCAGCACTAGACCTCACTCACTAGTTGCAATTAGAAGAAGGAAGTAACATGGAGGTCAGGCTGTGTGAGCTAATGGAGCTCCAAGTGGTAAGGGACCGGGCTATGGCTTCTATGACCAGTCCCCAATAACAATTAAAAAGACAATTCGACAAGAGAGCTTCATCAAAATATTTCTCTGAAAGAGACATTGTCTTGAAGTGGGATGAAGATCGAGCCAAGCCTGAAAAGCATGCAAAATTCAATGCCTTATGGAGTGGTCCTTACATAATTACTCAATGCAGGTAGCATAATGCATTCCAACTCTCCAGGTTGGATGGTGAGGAACTACGTATCCCAGTTAATGGGATACATCTAAAGCATTGCCACTAAGTCTCTTTTTAGTTGTATATACTTTCCTTTGTTTTCTTTCCCTATTTTCCCTAAGTGTTGTTGCACAGGTAGTAGTTTTCTTAGTCTTGTGTGCATTTTCATTTCCTTGGAGGTAGATCTACGTGATTGGTTTTAAGTTTTATTAGAGCTATTTATGGCTTTCAAAGCTACCATCTGACTCTGTGCCCAATGGATTCTGCAAGGCAACTGGTCTATAGCATAGCATGCATGCTTCCCCTGGGAGTCGCCAATTTGTTGACCAAATTTTGCCCACAGGCAAAAATTTTGGTCCCCTTCCTCCCTTGTTATTCATGCCAGTCACTTTCAGGTTGTTCAAGTTCAACATGTTTGCTTCATGGCCTAGTTCAAGCATTTCAACAGCTTTTGGTTCAAAGGGTTCATTGTTCGGTTCAAGCATCTCATTTCAATAGCATTGAACCTTTGTATTGTTAAACCGTTGAACCAATTTTTTGGTTCAACGTACTTGGTTCAAGACATAAGTTCAATGGAAGTTCATCGGCCTTGGTTCATCAACGTGCTTGGTTGAACCTTTGAACCGTTGAACCATTTTGGTTCAACGGCTTGGTTCAAGGGTATGCCCTTAGCTGAAGGGGTGTCCTTAGATTAAAGTGCCCTAGCAGAGGGTAGGCATTTCAAAAGATAGGGACCAGGTAAATTTGGTTTTATTCAAATTTCAAAGTTCAATTCATTCAAAATTGTTAAGACCTCAAATTCCTTTGGATTTTTGCTCGAAGGAATTCCTTCAGACAAAAGTCTGAAGCAATTCGGGCATAGTCAAAGCTCAAAGTCAAAAAGTGGACATAATTTTTGTGGAATTTTTGTCTGTGAGAAAATGTCTGCAGATAATTTGTCTGTGGAAAACACACAGTCATAGGTGACTCAGGAAAATTGTCTGCAGGGACCCAGGGAATGGTCTAAGGATGCATGCAACCCGTCGAAGGACTCCAAAGGGTAGGTGCCCTTACGGGGGACTTCCAGCCAAGTTCAAAGGGGACTTCTGAAGGCTAAATGGAAGGTGACAAAAAAAAACTAAGGCAAGGATGCCGTAGAGGAAAGAGAAGGGACCCATCTGACGTTTTGACAGGAATGAGGCCATCCTAGAAGCCATCAAAGTTAACAAGGCAAAATAGACATTGTTATTCAAAGCATGATGTCTACTGGGATGTCAAAGTTAATGAAGTAAAGTATTTGTTTGCTTCCAAATAGAAGAACGCTAACCAAGGGCCCAAATACAAGTGACCTGCCAAAATGTTCACCCCCAAGGGCTGAATGAGCCAGAAGAGACAAAATGGAGAAAAGACAAAGGAAACAAGCATGGAATGAGCAAGAAAGAGTCCAAGTGGTGCCATTTGAGAAGTGACTTTAGTATGTGAAATAGTTCTTGCAAATTGATCATAAGAGGACACAAACAACTAGTAATGCAACTGGTTTTCTCTATTTTACATTAAATGGGTAGACAAATCGTGTATTGACCTGGAAGAAGGAGATTTCAAATAGACAAAGGGTGTAGTTCATTAATTCCTTGAGTGACTTATTCTTCCCAATGAAGGGACGCGACATGCCACTTGTAACCAAGGAACACCAAATGAGCCTCCTTGCTTTTCCATATATATTGTGAACTTGTCATTTATAAAATCATCTTCCACAATTTTACAAGGCGCAGCCCTGCTAAAATTTCTACCTGAATCTATAAATGTATTTTTTACCTCTTCTTGGATAGAGATTCTATGTATATCCTGAGTGTTAATTTGTGTTTAATCATTATCTTTTGATGCTCTCACAGGTTTAACACCAACACACCAGTTATCTACAAGGCGCCATCTTTGCAACTGAAAGGAGAAGAGCTGACATTTGGAAGACCAGAATAGAGGAAGTTACTTACAACGTGTATTTCACAGTGCCTCAGTGATTTTCTATTTATTGTGTTTTCATGAAAGCCTCCCTGCCAGTTTCTATTAGCCTAGTCCTTTTGCCAAGTGTGAAGTGTATGTATGCATTTGTCTGATTTCAAGAGTGGATGTGTGAAGGTCAACTTATTTTGGTGTATCACCTCTTTAGAGTAGTTTATTTTCCTTCACTCTCTCTCTCTCTCTCTTCCCCCCCATTTATATCTATCTATATATATGTGTTTTTGCACTTGCTGGAAAAAACATGATGCATCAAAGGGAGCTATCCCTTATCTAGAGACTCTCCCCTCCAACTTCGCCAGTCCCACAGGTGAGAGGGGAGTTTCCATGTTGTGAGGAGAAGGTAGGAGCTTGACTTCTTGTCAAAGGGTGTAATTTCCTGTGTCAACAGGTCACATATAATTCACAAGGTTCTAGTTTTTTGTATCTACTAGTGAATATTCCATACCTGACACTTGTGATAGAGTTAGATACCCATGTTGATGTAATTACCCAGATTCTATACAAGCATCCAAGGCCAAAAAAATGATATTTATAAAATATGATGACTATTCCATTATCATCTTCCAGTCCACTTCCATCTTGTTCTTGCTCAGACCTCATGCACATAGTAAACCAAGTATCATTTTTTACAATTTATTGTAATATTTATTAATAGTTGTATTTTATTATTTTTAACAATGGTAGTTGTATACATTTAAAATATTGTTTTTCTAAGATTTCTATTATTTGGTGTACTTAATATTCTAGTGAATAATCTAATCTTTTTAACCCTAGATATCCACTTATCTATATTTAAGGTTAAACAAAGAGAAAGAACCATATAAAATAATGGAATGAAAGAGTTAATATATTAAAGTAGGAAAATAAAGACATGATTAATTGAAGTTTAGGGTAAAATTTAGTGGATAATTTTCATCAAGTGGATAATTTTTATTTAACGTTTAAAATTTAAAATTTACCAAACAACATTTTGTGAAAAAATTATCCCTTGAATTTTTTTTAAAATTGTATATGAAATCGGGAAATTCAAAATATATATATACACTTTACTAGAAAATTCTATATTTTTTCATTAACACTAACTCTCTGTTTAAATATCCCCTAGTTTTTAATTTTAAAATATACACCTCTAATTAAATATATATAAGAAAATCAATTCCTTAAAATTTCCAATGATTAATTTATAGTCATCTCTACATGGAAATATTCCAATAATAATGCAAAATAATGATAATCTACATGTCTCTCTTCTTCCAATGGAGGATTAGGGCTCAAAAGGGTGAGACTTATGAATTTAGATCTCTTAGCAAAGCAAGGATGGAGGATAATAAATGAATACAATCATTGGACTAGAATTATCAAGGTTAAATACTTAGATTATGGGGAGGGTTCCTACTTTCTGGCTGAAGATGGCCCTGGTAATGGTTCAACTTTTTGGGAAGCATAGAGAGATGGAAAGGATATTTTTAGAAAAGCACTGAAAGAGAATATTGGTAGAAGTAATAAAGTGGATTTTTGTAAGGACCTTTGGATCCAAGCCCCGCTAGTTTCCTCACCTCAAGTAGTGGAGTTATCCATTTATTTCAAAGAGACCATCAACCAAAAGTTGTGTGATTACTAGCCAAAAATTGATGGCAAAAAAAAGTGGAAACCATTCCATAAATAAAGCTTCAATTAACACCAAGATAATTTCTTAAAATAATTAAATATCACACACTAGAACATTCACATTAGTATCTTCCAAAAAGAAGATGTTCTCATTTGGAAATAGGATCTTAGTAGATTGTATTAAATCAAATATGGTTATCTTTCCCTATGGGAATAGGCTGAAATTGAAGAGAGATATAATGTTTTATGAATAAAAAATATTATCCCAAAGATTAATATACGATGGATAATCTTATGAGAAGGGGAATTACAATCCCCATTAGACATGTGCTTTATAAATAGGAGGTCAGAATTATAGACCATATTTTCCTATTTTATTCCTTTACCTCTTCCATCTTTCAATATTTATTCAACATTTTTAATTAGTCTTGGGTAACTTGCAACACTATTAAGGATATAATATATCAATGTAATCCCCCTTGTGATTACCCATAGCTAAAATTTTGGTGGAATCTAGCCCTTCTTAATATCTTATGGGGCATTTGGATCAAAATAAATTTGATAATATTCAACAACCTCAAGGCTAGCCATTATTCCACTTTCAATAAAATATTGTATTTTTTAAAAGAAAATTGGACTTGTTATGCTTTGTCCTTTGATGGGCCTTCTTCTCCTCAACTATCCCAGATTCTCCACTAGCTTAATCTTTAAATCCTTGATAAACTTCACAAATAATGTATTGATAGATTTAAGGTCAAGTGGATTCTTCCTCCTCTCCTTTGGTTTAAGTTGAATTTTAATGGAGTTGCTAAAGGAAATATAGTCCTAGTAGGAGTGGGAGGTTTTATTTGGGATTCTTATAGGAATCTCATGGTAGCATATGCAAGACCTCTTGGGATCCAAATAAACCTTGTTTCGGAAGCCAAAGATGTTTTATGGTTCATTGATCTTGTGATTAAGATCAACATGGAATATTTATAGGTGGAGGGAGATTCCATGAATACCATCAACTATCTAAAAGGTTTGGATCAAGATTCATAGAATATAATTGATATCATTGATGATGTATTAAACTTGTTTTTCCACTTCAAAGGAGTGTCCATTTCTCATGTTTATAGAGAGGGTAATAAATGTGTTGATAAATTGGCTAAACTAGGGGTCTATAGTATCTCATTTACACATTGGAAAAGTGATGAGGCATTCTCTAATGATTCCATCCCCTTCATTGAGATTGATTAATGTCATACCATAGAGAGATATGATGAGCCTATTAATGATTCAATATACTCAACATAAGAGAAGGGATTCTCACATGTATAAGGACATCATGCCCCTTTCAAGCCTTAAAGATTTGAATGCATGGATTAATTATAAACCAAGAAAAAATATTTTATATGGATCTATTTTTAACATCATCATCACTTTCATTTCTAAGGACTTTGGCTGTAAACATTTTCATAGAAACACATAGGCTAAAATGGGACGTGATCAAGACCATGTTTAAAACATCTCCTACATAGATGTGAAGGAAGATGAATATGTATGGAATAATATTATTAAAGGGGGGATGATGACCTATATGGAAAGGCTGGTTAGTAATGACTTAACATTGTCTAAATATTTTGCTCACGGGTGGACTAAAAGGGAAGTCTGCATGTGTGGGTTAAGGCTTTTCATCACTGAGGAGGTCATAGGGGAGATTACTAGTATGGAATATTTAGGAGTTAATTCATTTAAGGATAAGAAAATGAAAGAAGGGATATTCAACATCTTCTACAACAACGGGAAAAAGAAGCTAAAAGTTTTGAGACAAAAAAGTTTCATGAGGGTGGATTTGCCTAGAAAATGGCTAGATGTGTGATTTTAGATAATGAGATATATCACACTATAAGGGAAGCACATGATAATTTTCTCACATAATTTTATTTTTCTTCACCATTCAGGGTTAAAACTATCATTTTACCCATTTTTCTCCTTAAATATCTGGAAGCCTTGGTCACAAATTTTAAGAGTAATCCCTCAATGGAAATTATCCACCAAGGGATCATTATACTAATGGTTAATAAGGGAGAAACCCTTTGGTTGATAGTAGTGATGAAGGAAATTAACATCATCAGTGAACATGAAGACTCAGCTAAGGATGATGATTTTTTATTAGAGTCTAAATTTGAGAAAATAGGGGACTATAATGAATATATAAGTGGAGATTTTAAGTAAGAGGAGACTAATCTAAGAGTTAATCATATGGGGGATCTTAAAATTGTGACCTTGATAGTTAGTAGGGTTTAGTATTTCTTAAACCTCAAGATGAAAGATGACATTAAGCAGTCCCTCAAAAACCTGCACACCAAAGTCATAATCTAGAAAACATAGTGCATGAAAATATCGAATGAGTTTGAAAAATTGAAATGTCTTTTGGATCATGAGACATATGATCTAGGAAATGACAAGGAGGAATCTTGTATAGATGATTTCAATCCCCCTAGTTTTAAAACCACTCATAGGGGAGAAAATGAGGGAAATAGAAAGGACAATGAGTAGGGAAAGGAGGATTTCAAGCCCACTAGAATGAAAAACAAGAGTCTAGACAAGGATAATGAGAAGGTAATTGGTAATCAAACTAGAGTTAGGAGAAACAAATAATAAAATAAAGAGACCAAGAAATTCATCTATTACTCTGAGTCTAATTAGATGGACTAGTCAGTTTAATGTCTAGGATTCTTTTGGTTTTTTTCCAAATTTTGGTGTCTTTTAGGCTGCAATTTTTCGTCAGATACTAAGTATTACTCACTCTATTTTAATGATATATCATGTATATATTCCACTTTTATTTTGTATGGGTATGGGTCTCATCAACTCATTTACTCACTTATTAAATGAAAAATGATAATAAGGTGTTAATCACAATCTTTTATTACACGAGGTCAAACTATATATATAAATATATATTGGGGAGAGAAAAGGTTGAAAGGTTAAATGGTTTTCAAGTATGTTTAGTTTTAAAACATTTAAGGAAATTATGGGCCATAAATTTTCAAATGGAATCAGTTTGTAAAAAGTATTTAAAACACATGTACTTATAAGTTTTTAAATGTTGTTTATTACTTTAGAATTTACCATCTTCTTTTTATATTTTTAGGGTTCCTTTTATATTAATACTTTACATTTATATTAAGATAATGAAAAAATTGGAAGTATATATTATCTTTAGATATATTCACAATATTCTCCATGTCAATTTAAATTTTGTGCTATATCTATTTTTTTAGGAAATTGTTATTTTTTTAATTTAAAATTTCAATGTTTACATTTTTTATTTCTTATAAATATTAAATTTATTTATATTTATATATGTTTTTATAAATTTAGAAGTGTCTATATATTAATATAAAATAAGATATGGTATAGTTTATATATATAAAACTTAGATTAAATTAAATAATATTAAAAAAATAGAGTCTACAAATTTTTAATGTGTAATCATTTATGAAACTTTTAACAATCATATATAATTTAAAAAAAATAAAAATAGACTACAACTCATCAATTTCCAAGTTTGAATATAACTAAATTGATACACAAAAATGGGGCTTAAAACATGATAAATACAGTTATGAACTAATTGAAGCACTATAAGACCATGTAACCCCTTCTTTAATATTTTATGAGAGATGAATTTATAAATGAAATTGCCAACACTAATATGAATTTAAACTTAAATTAATAACTATAATTAAAATTAACAACTAACATCCCATCATGTGGATAATAATAATTTTCCTTTTAAAAAATATTTTACCTCATATGTTATCCTATTTTTTAGTTTTTAGGCAATCATGGCCAATCCCAAATATTATTCACTTAAAATACAATATATAAACATATATATTAATATTTTAAAACTCATTTTTACCCCTTAATAATTTAGACATTTTATATCAACATTTGTAATCAATATTTAGGAGAAAGAATTGTGTGTGAAGGAATAACAATAGATTTTCCTATTTCCCCCACTATGGCTAACCTCTTCATGGAGAGGTTAGAAGATAGGGATTTCCACCCTTTTCATATTAATTATAAGTGGTGGAAGAGGTAAGATGATGATATCAATCTATGTTTTTCACAATAGGGAAATTATTGAATATTTTCACACACCTAAACAATTTGATACATAGCATTAAATTCAACAAAAATGTTAAAATAAAAGGAAAATTTCTCTTCTTAGATGCCCTCCTTTCCTAAAAAGAGGATGAATCCCTAGCTCAAAAAGGTTTTATAAAATTCACCCACACAAGCCTCTAGCTTAATACATCCTCACACCACCACCCAACTCAAAAACTAGAGGCATTAAATACTCTTTTCACTAGGGATTTTCAGATTTACGATGAGGACAACCTAGAGAAGAAATTGAACATTTAAAAAATGGTTTTTTAGGAGGAATGGTAATAAGTGTAAATAAATTGCTAGGGATATCAAGCAATCCAAGGATAATATCAAAATTTATAGGCAAAGGGAGACTTTAAATGAAGTCCCAGTTGCATTCTTACACTATATTGAAAGGGTCTCCAAAATCATCAAAAAATAATCAAGTTCCAAAACATCAAGACTAACTTCCTATTGATTAACAAGTTAAATTTGTCTTTAGTATCTACCAAGAACCCTTTTGAACCTAGTCTATGAAATATATTCTAGAATATTGAATTATCTTGTGGAGTCCCTTACAAGGGAGAAACATGTAAGTCTCAATAAACTAGAATTGAGGAGCATGCAATAGATATTTATTTAGAGGAAAGAAAAGGTTACCCTAGATGAACACTCATTGAAAACTGAGCATAAAATTTTAATTGAGGATGTCAAGGTTATTTTTATTGAAAACCATCTTCAAAAATCTAAATTAAGGGAAGCTAGATTAGAAAACATCTCAACAACCTAGATAAAAAAGAGGGCCTAGGGATTAGTCATGCATAGATACTGATTGTCAACAAGTTATAAGGTTTGACAACTTAAGTTTGATTCAACATCTTCATGGTTTTTAGATTTTATTTATTTTAAATAAAAATACAAGGTTAAATTAAATAAATTAAAAAATCCTTTAAAATGACATGATTGGTAATAAACATTTTAACTCATAAATATTGTTTATTTTTATAATGGAAGATTAACCCCAATAATTCAATTAAATGTTATTAATTTTATTATAAAATAATTTATTTATTAAATGGTACATATTAATAAATTAATTAAAAATAAACATCTAGAAACTTTTTTAATAGCACAACAATATATTAGAAAATTAAATTTTTAGTAGTTGGTTTAAGTTTTACGTATTTCAAGTAATTATCTATTGGGTAAGAACTTCTTCTTTAGGGTTCAAGGGATTTTCATTAATCAAGAGGAAGGTGGTACATAACTAAACAAAATATATTAGAAAAGGCCACTAAGTTGATCATTACAATAATTCACAACGGATATTCTCTCAATTTATACTTATCATGTGTTGCATGTGTTTTATCTATTTAAGATAGTAAGGGTATGCTATTTACACACAATTATTTCTCTTGATGATGGATCATGGACATTGATCTAAAACAATAAGTTGAAAATTTGATACACAATACTTATAAAAACTTGTAATCTAATTATTATGGACTTTAAAAGCATAAAATCTCTCACCCTTAAGATATTTTTCCTTATCTAAAATCTGTCTTAGTCTTAAAAAGAATAAAAATGTTTTAGTTTAAAAATACTTACTCACCCATCCAACAACCCCCCATGCATGCACACACACATACACACATGCACATACATATGCACACACTCACGCACACACACATCCCAACACCTAAATGATTTAACATTATCAATCAAAAATATATTAACCTCTTAATCCATCTCAAATAAGTAGTAATTTATTATAGCTATTTGAAATTTGGTTTCTATTAAATTATGTATTTTTTTTTAATCTATATATCAATTTACATATAGTTTAATAAAATAATTACAAAAATTTAACCAAGTGTTTAAAAATTAAAGGAAAAGTTTCAAAATGAAATCACATCAATAGTTTTTATCAAATATGAGATCCAAGTTCAATCTTAACTCCTCATTCAGATGCCTGAGGGTCTCTATAAGGAAGCATCCATCCAGAGTGAACACCCATAGAATGATTTCATCCTCACACTCTATTTTTCATTTAGAGTTTTTTGTTATTTTTTGGAAATAAGAAGTATGTGTGCAGGTGGTTTTATGGGAGACTTTTCATCATTTGATTTATGACATCTAATTTGTATAACTTCATTTGATAGAGTGTTTAGGATACCCTACAATGAAAAATGCTTAGCGATACCACATTAGGATTATATGCATCCATATTTAAGCCTTAAAGATACATGGTCACTCTATTAATGGACACACAAGTTAACCCTCATGTCTTATCATCTAGCTCAAAAATGTTCTTCAAATCATGAAACCATGAGTAACATGTCACTAAATCTGCTACAAATTATTGGAAAATAAACCTAGCGGTTAGCATTAAGACCAAGTATGATAAAATATGAAATTAATCATCCTAAATATGAAATGACTTCATATTTATAAAAATATAAAATAATGCAACACACACACTAAAAAACAAGCATACAAACACTAAAACATAATCATCCTTGTTTTCTAAAACAATATATAAAAGTTAAACACACATACCCCCACACATAGATTCAAAAACAACTACAAATAACTTCTTGATATAATTACTATTGTTATAATAATTTAAAAAATAATATACTATCCTTCTTCTCTTGTTGTCTTGATATAATAGGTGAATTTTCTTTTTGCTATTTACTTAATATATGTGTCGCATACTAAGATTGTTGTCACACACATTATTATTATATTCCCCACCTTCTAATTATGATGTTCACATGTTTTTTTACTCAGACTGTTGTGTTTACACCTCATTTTTCTTAATACATATGTAGTAGTCATTATATTTTACTTGTATTCATTCTTATTTTTATTTCTATTCTTCTCATTTATATTCATCTACCTCCTTACATTACCAATCATCTCGAATGGTTCACAAGACATTCAAAATTAAAAAAATTATGTATAAAATACATTTGATGCATCCAGATAATGGAGGGAGATTTCTAAAGCAAGACAAAACATTGTCAATGGTAGATAGGGGGAATATTATAATATTTTAACATTCCCACTTAAAAATGGCCTTGTTTTCATGATTTATATAATGTTTTAAAACATTTAAATCATCTTGGAGGCTTATTTTTAATTATTTATATATCTCTAGGGGTTTTTATACATCTCAAGAGCTAAAATGTGCATCTCTATATCTAGATTGTGTATCTATGGAGCTAGACTATGCATCTCCAAAGATAGCCTATGCATATTTAAATATAACTTATACATATTTATATCCAACTTTTGGATCTTTGAATCCAACCTGCGCATACATAGAGCTAGGTTGATGACTTGTAGAGTTGGCATATAAACCTCTAGAGCCATTTTTTCTGCATATATGACCCTTAATATCTCTCTTAACCACACGAAACTATATTTTTACAAAGGTTTAGTAAATATGTTAGTGATATTCTACTCAAAATTGAAAATTTTAAGTTTAACCTCCCTTTTTTCAACTAATTCTATAGTAAAATGATACATCATTGAAATATGTTTGCTTACTTCATGAAAATCAAGATTATTTAATAAGACAATAAAATATATGCTATCATATAAGATATTTGATGCTCATTATTAATATTCATACAAATCTGAAAGGATTATTATAATCCATATGGCTTCACATGCCTATGAGTTTATTGCTATGTACAAATATTTAGCCATGGAAAGTGAGAAAATGATTCTTAAAATACTATGAAATGGCTCCTAACCCAATATGAAAAACAAATCTAGTTGTGATTTTTATATCATCATTACTATTAGTCCAATCACTATTGGTACATCCTACTAATTTTAATTCATCAAATATTGCATATATAACTCCGTATCCTCTTGTTCTATTAACATTCCATAGGATCCTTTTGCCTAATTGACATTATGTCTCTTTCAATGTCTCTATGAATCTAGATATCAAGATGAATCCATACATGATATCCTATCTAGTTGGAATCAAATACATCAAAATTACTACTAAGCTCTTATACTATATGGGATCCACATTATTATTGCAATATTCCTTATGTAATTTCAAACTTGTTTCAGCCAGTGTTGATACTAATTGATTATCCAACATCAAAAATATCTCCAAAATATCATTTTCATACTTGGCCATAGATATAAATATGCCTTTGTATGCACCTAAAATCATTCACTTTATTATTTTCAACTAATCTTCCTATTGGTTGAAACTAATTCTGGTTAACCTATTTTATTTCACTAATATTTCCCCCTTCCCTAGCCATTTATCTAATATCCCCTTCCATTATCCTACATTTACTAACCTTATTCATCCCATTCCTTCATTAATTCTTCTTAATCCCTATTATCCTAATCTAATCCTAGTTATCCATTTATATGGGAATATTTAATTCCCATAACCCCACCTACCCACCTACTAACCTACACCCTAGCCTTTCCTACATCCCTAGTCCCAAATTACCTAACTAATACCTATCTAAATCCCACCTAACCCTCAATTATCCTTAAGCTAGTCAAGAAGCCTCTAGAATTGGATAAGCTCCTCCAAGACTCTAGAAGTATCTAAACTAGAGACTTATAAGGAATTTAATATTACTTGAACAATACATAGCCATTAGATCTCCTCATCCAACATTGAATATCAACCCTTAATTTTCCCTCCCAAATCTATATAAGTAGGGATCCTCCTCCATGGAATCTAACTTGAATTTTCATACATACCGAATCCATGTCCAAGCATCCATTGAATCCATCATCAAAATAATTTTATCATGCCATCAATATGCTAAAAATATGAGTCTAAATGTAATTAATTCATCCATTAGAACATCCTGTAAGGAGGCTGTATAAAGCAAAGAATCTGGTAAGGTCTATATCATTCTCATTTGTTTCATAAATCCTTCCTAATAGGTATTTTTTGTTTTGAATTTAAATTAGCTTGTTTAATTAATAGTGTGCTTAAAATCCTACTACATTTTGGTGACCATAGTGGGGTAGTCAAAATCAAATCCAATCAACAAATAGTCAAATGTCCAACCATCCTCTTAATACTTAGATCAAAGAATCAACAAATTAAAAGGTATTGTATCCCTTAATCTCATGACATCAATATACATAACTCCCTCCACCATATCCAGTGGTGTATGGAATTGTCAAACCTTAGTTCCACTCCCCATCATATCACATCAACCATCCCAAACACATCCTTTGTACACATCCTATATCCCATTATCATATTCATTTTATACCCCCATCCATATATATCTCACATCCCTAAGTAGCATTATCCCTCATGGGGGTCATGAAGATACCTAGTTAAAATGTTCAGAGGATGTTAAATTAATAATCAACAAAGGTCACAATCACATGATCCTAACATCACCTTTATATTGAATAGGTGTTAGCTAAACATCATAAATATTCCAACATATTAAATCTCACACTTCTCTAAGAAATTGAGATGGCCAATAAAAGTCAAAAAAATTGTCCAATGGTGAAAACCAGTCTTCTGGAACCTTGGGTAAGTACCATGATGAAAAATGGTTTTTGGCACCATGGTAGAATAATAAATTATCTACATTATACCTCAACACTTGGGGGAAAAATCCACCTTCCTTATCACATCCCTTGTCCACCTTATCTATATCACCCATCCATGTCCCTTGTCAACCCCCTCCATGGTTATTTATCCATTATCCATCATCATATCATGCATCCCATTATGTCCATCCTTCCCATCTTAACCTTCAAAAGTAATTGGAAGGTGTCTTGAGCATGTTCCCAAAACCATCTTAGTATATCCTCTAATGAACACTCAGGATACTAACCATCTACTTCCTTCATGATGTGGTCATTAGCCACCCCTAGTCAATTCATCCTTGGTCCCCTTCATCATCATCCTTTATCGTCCCATCCATCATCCCTCCATGCTTCTCCTAGTTTTTAGTCTTGGTATTCCCTTTGTTAGTAACCCCATTTGTATAGTGTATATACATATCCCAAAAATCCCTAAAAATTGAAATATGTCAAAATCCCTAAAAATCATAAAATTTAAAAAAACCAAAAATCATCCATCGTGTCTTATCTTATTCCTAATCCCATAGTCACATCCCTCTCCATGTTATTCATATTTCATAAAATATCCATCTCATATTGTCCCATTCCCATCTTTAGATAACACATTAAGTCTTGGAACCATATTAGAGTGGATACCCATCTCTCCATCTCAATATCATCCTTGGCCTAAGCATTATCAACACACATCACCTTGCCAATAAATTTAATCTGGCACCCATCACTTTATTATCAAATCCTTTTCATGTCTAACACCCATCACATCAGTATTTGATATTATTTAAGGTACTTGATCCCATCATTGTATTTATCAATGCCTCTTCATCCTAGCACCCATCAAATGACTTATTTGCTAGTGTGAAAGGTATTTTATCACATCATCTCTTAGTCTCTTTGCTATATTAGAATCTTTCAAGGCCTTGTCTATTTGTAATCCTTGGTCATCACTTTTCTAAATCAACTTCATTGGCCATTTTTTGATTTAGTTTCAAGACCAAAACAATATTCAAAGACCTTATCACATCATCTATCCTTCTATCCTAAACTAGGGGAAATACCTCATCTTCATCCTAATCATCATCATCATCATCTTATCCAAATAAAAGTATATCCCTCCATCCCCATCACATCATGATTATCCTAATCCAACCCCTCACATAGTCACTCATACCATCATTAGATAAGACATTGTGACATTACCTGTAGATATTTATCTGTTGTTTGTCTACCATTTATCTGCTATTTATTTTGTGTCATGTAAATATCTTATTTGTCTTATTTTGTGTTTGTATTGTGTCTTTTTTTATATTGGGAAACAAATAAGGACACTATAAGGACACCTAAAGTGCCCTTGAAGATGTAGAGTTTGCTACTTACCCATGAAGTTTGGAACCACATCCTCTTGGTCACATCTGTACCATGGGACATACTTCCAAGTGCCATATTCATTAGATTGCTTAGACTATGATGAGTCTTATGACAATTGTGATGGTTTGATCACTCATAGCCTCATCTTTCATATAATAATATAATAATCCTTATCCCTATCACTAATATAATCCTATTGACCCATCAACTAACATCCAATATCATAATAATCATTTGAGTTACATCCTTCAATCACTAACATCATCCTATAATCAATAATCCTCATCTTCATCATCATATTTTAGTTATAACTATATCAACTTGAGGTCTTTCTAGACTATGTAGGTAACACATGGCCACTCTTTCATGTCCAAGGATATCTTGTCCACTATCCCCTCTCTCACTTCCTTGCATATGTATTTTTTAGGGGCATCATCCTAATTATTTTGGTCACTCAATCGTATCAATTCTTCTATATGATCAACAACATCTACATTGATCAATTTTTCTTTAAGCTATACCCATCATTACTCTTATCAAGTCTTTGTTTTCTCTTGGCCAAAATCTATCCCTAGTATGTGTCATTACTTGGAATAAGTCTAAATATTGTATCCTTTTAATTTTATCATCATCATGATTATGGTTTATTCCCCTTTAAGATGTGCCAACAACCATGACATCCATCACCTATACTCCCTGTACATGCATCCTTACTAGGGGAATCATTAAATTATAGCTCATTTCTCAAATCAAACTCATATTCTTCATCACTTCTCTTACATATTACATCCCATCCCCTCATCTATCCATCACATCCCATTCATTGTTTCTTATTTTGAGTGGCCATCTGTCTCATTCTTCCCCATATGTCCCCTCCAGGGGCCATCATGTCCCATAACATCATCAATTAAAGTTCATCAATGACATGGTTTTTATTTGAAATATAATTACTCCTTCTACTTCATCCACTCGTAATACCCTTTCGAAGAGGTGAAAAATGTATGCACCTAAAATTGCTCACTTCATTATTGTCGACTAATATTCCTATTAGTCGACACTAATTTCCACTTAACCTATTTTATTCTACTAATATATCCCCCTTCCTTAGCCATTTATCTAGTATCCCCTTCCATTATCATATATTAACTAACCTTATTCATCACATTCCTTCATTAATTCTTATTAATCCCTATTATCCTAATCTAATCCTAGTTGTCCATTTATATGACAATTTTTAATTCCCATAACCCCACCTACCCACCTACTAACCTACACGCTAGCCATTCCTACATCCCTAGTCCCTAATAACCTACATAACCCCTATCTAACTCCCACCTAATCCTCCATTATCCCTAAGCTAATAAAGAAGCCTCTATAATTGGAGAAGCTCCTCCAATACTTTAGAAGTTTCTAAACTAGAGACTTCTAAGGAATTTAATATTCCTTGAATAATCCATAGCCATTAGATCTTCTCATCCAAATTTGAATATCAACCCTTGATATCACCTCCCAAATATATATAATCAATGCTCCTCCTTCATGGAAGTTAACTTGAATTTTCATAACAAATCCATGTTTAAGCATCCATTCAGTCCATCATCAAAATCTTTTTATCATGCCATCACTATGCCAAAAATTTGAGTCTACATGCAATTAGTTCATCCATTAGAACATAATTGAAAGAGGTGATATGAAGAAAGGAATTTGGTAAGGTATATATCATTATGATTTATTTCATGAATCCTTTCCTAATAGGTAATTTATGTTTTGATTTTAAATTATCTTGTTTAATTCATAGTGTGCTCAAAATCATGCTACAACCTTCATTAAATTTTTAAATTTTATATTGTTAATGAAATTTTTATGCACACCAATTCATAACAAGGTAGCCTATATAATTTTAGAATCACAATGGAAGTAAACTCCAATCTAAGGCACGAGTTGCAGATTAGCAGTTTAAACAACTAGGTAATGGAATAGTAGGCAACGCATGCATATTGTTAACTAGGACTATATATGGATGGATGATATGTGAAAGAGAGTTGAAAAAACCTAGGCAAGTTGTAAGATGGGTGGATAATAATCTAAAGGTATATATCTCAAAAATAGAGGGAAGGGTAGAGAAAAAAGGACTCTATAACTTTAAGAATTGCCTTTCAGGATGAATTATTCATGGAAAAGTGCTTCTAGAATGAATGTTTGTTGCTAGCAGGTGTTTCACACACACATACAAACATGGTTAAGTAATCTAAGATAGTTTGATATAGGAAACTTATAGATCTGGGCCAAAGGTTTTTCCTTTAAGAGTAGCTATTGCACACCCATACTTAAGATATTATGAATCGGACCAAGGACATATCTAGCATAGCTATTGAAAATACATAGAAGACTATATCATTGAAAACACCTTTACACACTTATAAAGATGAGATAGTCAACTTACTTATAAATAATCAATACAATTGATAATTCTTAAATTACTATTTGGTATGCTAATTCATTCAATGGTTACTATTTTTCATGCAATCAGTTTGGTCATAGTTCAAGAGAGTGTAGGAGACCCTCTAAAATGTATATGCTTGGAATTATGAAAGGAATAATCAGTTAAGAGGTATGAATGAGATTGTTTTCTATAGTTTTCATAATGTGGGACACATTAAAATATTATGTCCTAATAGAGTTATAATACCATCAAGTCAAAATAAGAGGTTTAAAGCCCCTATAGTTCAAGAGAGAAGGAAAATGAATGGATGGAAACATAAGATAGTAAAGGTAAGTCATGATTAGGTTAAAATATTAAACAAAATATTTACTATGATAGAGATTACTTTAGATGAGAACTGAAGTTAGGATTATCTATTATTATCTCATAGTGTTGATCAAGTGGTTGATGAAGAAGTCAATCCTAAGGTTTCAATCAATCTTTAAAAAATCCTAAAAGATATTTAGTCTTGTGAGAGCATGGAGATCTCATAATCTCCTACATTTGTGTTGTTTTAGTGCTCTATGGAAAGGGGTGACTCCATTAGGGTTCATGGATACACTATTTAGTTAGCATAAGCATGATGGATGCTTAGTTTGAGGAGGAGCTATTCAGGTTGTTCATAAGCTCCAAATGTAGTTGTTAACAATCATAAAAGAGGGAAGCAACATAGTTTTATATTTATATCAGTTGGTAGTTGAGCATGACTTGTGTTGTAAATGGTTTGAGAATTTTGGTGATTCATTTAATGAGCCTAAATTATGAAGACAAAGGGGGAGATTGGTAGCTCTGAGTTCTTTTACAAGTTTTTTAGAATAGTTACCAAAGAGGGAGAATGAGTGGTTCTAAAATTTACAGTATGTATGACCCTTTGTAATTAATGTCAAATGGGGAGAAGGTTCAAGAAGAGATATTTACTGAATTGGGGGAGTTGAGAGTGATAAGATTGAATTATTTTTTTCCATAAATGACAAAGGGGGAGTTTATTGATAAGTGTTTTCATTTATGTCAAGGTTGATGTCATTGATGTCAAAGTGTATCTAGTGAAGATGCATGGTGAGTGGTCTTTGAGGTATGAACCTGTGTGATTGATGTGATAAGAATGTCATCTGAAAAGAGAGAATTTTAAGTTAAGATATAATTTTAAGGCAACCTATTGTCTATTCTATTGACTGATGTCAAGGTCAATATCATGGTTCAGGTTAGCTTGATGTTGACAATGTTTTCACAAAGAGGTTTGACGGTCAAGCAAGAATTGAAGCATGATTATGAGGCTCTAGGTATGCATGGGGTCTTGAGAGTATATTGATCATAAATATATTATTTTAGTGGTGTGAGAGTGATGTCTAAAGAGTGTTCTTATTTGATATCATTGAGGTAAGCATGTTTGAGTACTAGTTCTTGAGTATAAGGTGTCTTGATAAGCCTAGTCATATCATGAGCATGTGTATGGTGAGCATGAATATGTATGTGCAGAGGTATGTTTAGATATATTAAATTGTTTGTGGATAATGTAAGGCATGTGATCAAATTATATAGGCATCAAGGAGACTTTCAAGGTTAGCTTATAAGGGTAAGGCCTAGAGATTAAGTGTACACCTAGACCACTTATAGAACCTACCTAGACTAATTAGGTATAATGGTATATTGTAAAGGCATGTGAAGGATGTATGGATGTGTATAAGCATGAGATATCTAAGTTGAATATGTGAGTGAATTAGATATAAAATGGGAAAAGGCATGAAGGTTAGGTCTAAGGCCTAATGTGGTATGTCAGACAAAGTCTAGAGAGTAAAGAGAGAGAGAGAGAGAGAGAGAGAGAGAGAGAGAGAGAGAGAGAGAGAGAGAGAGAGAGAGAGAGAGAGAGAGAGAGAGAGAGAGAGAGAGAGAGAGAGAGAGAGAGAGAGAGAGAGAGGCCTAATGAGTGTTAAAAATCATATTTAAAGGTATTTTAGATCATTTAAGAATTTACATAGGCATTGTATGTTGTTTCAAGTGTGTTCATATAGTTTAAGATCATAGTTTGAAGGATAAGGTGTGAAAAGTGGTTTTAAGGTCTCTTGAGTGCATAAAATTAAGGGTTCTCAAACCAAAAAGGATTTTCTTGTTCTCATTAGCTCATAAATTTTTTTCATTGGAACCTAAGATATTCATGGTATATTGGTAAGGGTCCTAGATAAAAATTCTAGGCATTTTTTTTAGATTGAGGGGCTATGCTTTATGAATGATTGTTAAGAATGAAAACAGGTTTAAACCCTCTTAAAAACCTAAAAAACACCCAATGTTGATCAAATGTGACCATAATTGATTGGTATTATTAGGTAAAATATTTTAGGTTGTATTCAACTCTCTCGAGCACCTCCAACTATGATTGAGTTTTTAGGTGCGTGAGTATAACCTATAGGAAAGTGCTAATTTTTTAGAGATTTGTTGTATCAATAAAATTTGATCAAGTCAGAGTATGAAAATGAATGGAGGATGAATCTTGAGACTCATGATTTATTATAATTAAGGTTTATATAAAATTTCTATCCATTAAGTGTGTTAAATTGGTCATCTAAGTAGGCCATTTGTTAATAGGTCTAATGGTACAAATAGTGAAAAACCCAAGCAATAGTGAGAAGATGATTAATAATGTGTTATCATGATATAATGATGAAACCAAGTACATGGATATGTTTTTATGAATTTTAAGATAATATCACGTTTTTTATAATTTTTAGAGTTTAGTGATTTTAGTGAAAAAGTTGCTCACAAGTTGACCTGTCTGGTTCAGATGAGATAGCAAGATCAAAGGTCATGAGATTGGTTTACAAGACTAATATTTCCAATTTTAACATATTATATTTATATATAATAATGGTAAAATGATATCATAGGATCATCTACATGCATCAGAATTCATTCAAGATGTTTACATAGGTGTCAGAATTCTTAGTCATCATGACTAGTCTTTGAGGAAAACTAGTAGTTCTGGGTAAGCAAGTTGCAATGATGAGTTTGAATCTCTATACCCTGAGTTGAAGTATATAATACAAATTTTTATTATTTTATGGGAATTTTATTTTATATACATACTTTTTATAATGCTTTATAGTTAGCTAAAGTGGTTGAAATGTTGAAACCAAAATGACTTTTCTAGTTCTGGTTTGACTGTGTATAGTGAGGTCAAAAGATTGGTCTGCAAAATTAATATTTGACATTATAACATGTAATTTTTGTATTTGAGAGTGATATAGAGATGTAAAATTATCTTTTTAAAGTATAATTTTTAAGTAAATTACTTATATTATTTTTAACAAAGGAATTATATATGATATAATTAAGAGCAGAATAAGTAGATCCATAACAACAATTGGTGAAAGAGTAGAATACTTTAATATTTTAACTGAGCCACTTTGAGGGGAAAAAATAAAAAATAATGCAATAAAAATATAATTCACAACATGATCATAAAATACTAATTACTACCTCTTATATATATTATACTTAATCATGGTTATACTATAGGCTGACAATATTAAGAACATTGAGATATGTAACAAGCTAATGTGAAGATGTGTAAGCCACAAGTTAGCCACATATATCCCTAGACACACTATAGGTTAAAGGAATAACATTACCCTCCCCTTTAAAACAATACTATCCTAAATTTTTAATAAAACTAAGCTATTTCCATACAAATGATTCATCCTCCCATGTTACCTCTTTAGAATACAAATTCTTCCATTTTATCAAATACAACTTAATGGTTGTGGTTTGTAGTTACTTACTGTGTATGTGAAGGATCTCCTTAGGATATACAATGACTCTGACTTATTCAAATAATTTAGGTAACTTAGTTTGAGTGAAAACTGTATGTATAATTACTTTATTTAGGTAAGACACATATAATACCAGATGTATGTGAGTGGCTGGGGGTAACTCTAACTTGTAATATATACTACCAATTTTTTACAAAATCTAGTAAGGGACATAATACTTAGGTGATATATTATTATCAATTTTATATTTCTTTAGATACATCTACTTATATGGTTTCAAATTCACAAAGACCCATTCATTTATGTCAAAATGTCATTCACTGTAGTGTTGATTTGCTTGTTGCCTCATTCAATTTTGTGCCATTGCTAGATTCTCTTGTAAATTGACTAACACCTCCTATTGATAGTGAATGTGTTCCTCAAAAGATCAAAAACATAGGATGCACTATCAAAATTAATATTATTGATAGAGGGTGATACCCATACAATACCACAAAGGGTAACATCTTGGAAGAAGTGTTATACCACCATTCAATAAGTGGCAGCTAATGAACCCATTTATCTATTTGTCAAAAACAAAACAATGAAGATACCCTTTGAGACATTTTTTGACTACATCTATTTGTCCATTAGATTGAGGATGATAAGATGAGCTAAGAGCTATTAGTGCAGTGTTTTTTCTGATTGGTTTTTGCCTACATGATCATATGGCCATTCTATGTTATTTAAGCTTCTTTAGGTTAGTTATAAAGGGTCTATAAAATAATTATATTTTAATGTAATTATTTAATTAATAAAAGTAAGGGCTTCCTCATGTTTCCCTAATTCTATCTATATGTACCCACTTTTCCTTTTTTAAAAGGTTAATCAGTTAATGTAAACATTTTCCTTTTCTTGGAATCACGTGTTTTTGGAACTCTCACACTACCTCACAGGATTCAACATTGATTGCATGAAATATATTCAAAAATACTCACACACTCTTTCATGGTATCAGAGCCATTCTGATAGCCTCATGCATCAGACTCCCTGGTAAGATCCTCTTACATTCACGATTGCTAGAATTTCTTCTATCTTGGCCACCATTTTTGACCTTAGAGGGATTTTATTAATATGCCTCAAAACTCATGCCAAAAGAATTTGATGAAAAATCCATTTTCATATATTTTGTGGGTTTTTTGAGATCTAAAATGGGTTGTTTTTATATTTTTGAGAAAGTTCATGGTTTTTTCTAGAAATAAATTTATTCCATTTGGTTAGACATCTATTTGGATGAAGTAATCAAGCCTATAAACCCTAAAATCTTACCCACAGACCAAATCAAGTTTTTAGAGGGCCATTAATTAATTCTAGACCAAATTTGTGTTTCAAATTGCTACAACTTGCTTTCAAGACCCATTCAGGCTTTCAACATTACTTTACTTCAAATTCATGAATTTAAGTAAAATAGTTTGAAAAATATTAATTACATTGGAAGAATCAATTGGGTTTTTCAACATCAAAAACTGGGAAGTAATTGGGCTTCTCAATGTTGGAAAATTATTCACAAACCAAATTTGGGTTTTCAACATTACTTTATTTCCAACTCATGACGTTAAGTAAAGCAGTCTAAGAAACCTAAAATACACTATAGGAAGTAATCATGCTTCTCAACCTCAACTAATTCAAAGTAATTAGGATTTAGAAGGGTCACTATTGATCCCCGATAGTATTAAAGCAAGGTAAGAAACCTAAAATACAATAGAAAGACCTATTCAAGTATTTTAAGGTCAATTAATTCTTACTTATTCAATGAAGTAATGTAGCTGCAAGATCATGAAATGCACTAAGAAGACCTATTCAAGTTTTCCAAGCTTAATTGCTTCTTACTTATTTAGTGAAGTAAAGTAGTCGTAAGAACCTAAAGCAAAGTATTGTTGGAATCCTGTGTGACATTGAAGAGGGTATCAAATTTTAGGTGAAAGGTAATGAAAAAATAGATTAAAGTTTTTTCCATTTTTGGATTTTTGGAATTTTGAAAAAAAAAATTCATTTTTTTATAGAGTCTAGGAATATATGGGAGTAAGAGATTATAAGTGATATAAATTTTAATCTGTAGCTTTTTTGGGGTCTTTTTTTTTGTAAGTGCACATTTTCTTGAGATCTACACATGGGTGACATTATTTTAGAACTTTTATAACATCCATTTTTCACATGGTGTAATAGCTTAAAAATCTCTTCAAACCTTTGTACCTTTCCTCTTGGATGCATTATCAGCTATGCCCAACATTCCTCTCATACTTTCTCACACTTATTACTTATAGATGCTTTCTAAGTTGTGCTTCATATCCAAGACTAAGCGTGTATGCATTATAACTTCAATGGGGTATTCTTGATAGTTCAGGGGGTACTTGTACTATGTGATTTTTGTTCTTTGCTTTCATTTCAATTATAAATATTTGCCTCATTCTAATCTTTACTAATATATCTAAACATTGAACCACTCACACCATTTATTTATCTTGAATGGAATTCTAAAATGCAGCTCATCTTGAGCGATAAAGGACTCTATCAGATCACTATGGGTGAGAAAACTAAGCGATATACAGATGCAAAAAAGGTTAAGTTATGTAACAAATGTGATGATACCTAAGATTTTTTATGGATGTTAATGTCTCCTGACCTTCTATTTCATGTTAAATTTGTAAAAACTCCCAACAAAGTCTAGACCATTCTAGACAAGCTTTTTTGAGTGCAAGACATCATGAGGGGTCATGAGATAGAGAATGAGCTTATCACATTGAGCCCACGTGACTATGACACCCTAAAATACTTATTTATAAATTTTAAACCACTGATATTGTATTTGAAATAATGTGGCATTGATAAAATAGATGACCAATTGATTCTATCCATGCTTACAAAATTGGGTCATGACTATTCAGTTTTCATCTCTACATTTCATGTTACCAAACATGCACTTGGATCCAATTGGAAAATGCCATAATTTGATGAAGTTTTCATTAATATGACTTGATATCAAGATAATTTGGTTCAAATGGGTGCACTAAAGTCTTCAAAATCGCTTGCCTTGATTATCAATCAAGATAAGAAGAAGCCTTCTAGTAGTGGAAAATAGGAGAAGAAACAGTCTAAACCTGATCATGAGCACAAGAAGAGTAATAAATTAGATTCCAATCCAAAATAGTCACCAAATTAGTCATTTTAAATGAGAAACCTAAGAATAATAAACTTAACTACAAATTTTGTAAGAAACTTGGACATGATGAATCACAGTGCATGAAAAAGAAGATTGACACCTTGACTAAAATGCTTGAGAAGAAAAACATCAGTGTTCCTGAGTCTTCAAATCAAAACATGTTTTTATAATATTTTATAAAGGTTAAATATATTAAAAATGGTAAAAACAAGGGAAAGGCACTTGTTTTAGTAGCTTCTCAACCATCAACTTGGGTTATTGACTCGGGTGCTTCTTATCACATGGCCTCCTCAAAGGATCTATTTTTAGAAGTAGAGCCTTGTTTTATGCCTTAAATTATAATGGGTAATGACACTTAATTATAATTTAGTGGTAATGGATCAGTATAAGTAAGTGAAGTGACCTTAAATGATATTCTATGTGTTCCTTCATTATCTACCAATCTTATGTTAGTTTATCAAATCACTCACATACGTGACGAGAAGCGAGTTGAGTTCATACATAATTTAGTGGTCATCAAGGAGATACATAATGACACCAAAATAGATTATGGGATGGAAAATAATCATTCTATGCTATACACCTTCTCACATTTTGCCTTAGATCAGTCCTCAACCACACTACTTATTCATGCAGATGAAATAAGAAAACTATGACATGAATGATTTGGCCATTTAAACTATTGCTACCTAGACCAACTCAGTTATCATGACATGGTTTAAGGGTTACCTAAATTTAAATTCTCAGATGGCCTATGCAATGGTTGTATTCTTGGTAATAATATATAAGAGAAATATGACAAGGGCAAAGCAAGGAGAGCCAAACAGAAGCTAGAGATAGTCCACAATGACTTAGTAGGTCAATTTCTAAAACCTTCATTCAATAGGAAAAAATACAATCCTCATATTCATTGATGAATTTTTGAGGTATGCATGGGTGTTTTTTAATCAAAAACAAGTCTAAGTTATTTGATCACTTTAATTACTTCAAGGCACTGGGTTGAAGCAATCAACTGTGTGTGCTACATTCAGAACTAAGTTCCACACAAAGCCTTAAAGGGAATCACTCATTTTAAAGTAGTAGATCATTTTAATACATATTTATGGGGTATGTAGAGGGTGCTAATGGATATAGGCTTCTCCATCTTAAAACTCATGAGTTTTTCATTTAAAGGAGTGTTAAGTTTCATGAGGGCCCACTTGAACACAATATTAGCACCCTAAACTCTTTAGAAGTCTTATTGGGCATTGATTTCACTTTTGATAGTGATGTAGATCCACCTCAAGATCCTCTTGATGATGAGTATGACTCTTCTTCTTTTTCAAGTTCAAGTGATGAGAGTAGTGATGAGGATTTTCCTTTTCCATTTCACACTCACACTATAGATGATGAGGAATCACCTCTTGATTCTCTAATCTCATCCAATTTCAGTCCCACTTAGGCCAGATAGGCACTTCAAAGTGCTGGGAAATGGGTTAAAAATCCATCAAATACAAGGTGGACACATTCATAGTTTTAGGGGGCTTCACATTCCTACTTGGCCATTGCCTCATATCCACTAACCTTTCATGAGGTATATGGCATTTTAGAATGGGATTTTGCTATGTAGGAAGAGTACAGTTCCCTAATCAAGAATAAAGCATGGGACTTGGTCCCTCTTCCCAAAGGAAGAAAATTGGTCCATTACAAATGGGTTTATCAGACCAAGTATGGTGTAGATGGGTCATTTGATAAGTACAAAGCTCATCTAGTTGAAAAGGGGTTTTCTTAGGTGCCTCGCATAAACTACACTGAGACATTTGCTCTTGTATCCAAGATGACATCTATAAGACTCACTCTAGCCATTATTACTACACATCAGTGGGATTTTCAACAAATGGACATAAAGAGTGGTTTTCTACATGGTCACCTCAAAGAAAAGATATATATGGATCAACCACAAGGCTTTATAGAAGATACCTCCTTAGTTTTTAGACTCAGTAAATCTATCTATAGACTCAAATAAGCCCCTATGGCATGGTATGCCAAGATGCACTCCATTTTCCTCATATTTAGGTTTACCATATGCCACTCAGATCCAAATGTCTACATATTATGGTAGGATGATTCTCTATTGATCCTAGTTCTCTATATGGATGACTTACTAATTATAGGGAGCTCATAAGCATCCATCTCAATAGTAAAAACTATACTTTTGAATAGATTTGTAATGACATACATGGGATTGCTGCATTTCTTTCTCAAGATTGAAATCATTCAATTATATTCTAGGATAACTTTATCACAATCCAAGTATTATCTTGATTTTCTTGTGAGGTTTAACATGGTTGATTGTAAGCTAGATCCTACTCCCTTCTTGTTTGGTGTGAAGTTTGAGGTTGATTATCATACACAACTCATTGATGTAACTCCATATCAACAACTCATTGATAGTATTATCTATCTCACACACACTATACCTAACATATCTTATGTAGTTGGGTTGGTCTCTTAGTTTATGCAGAAGCCACATAAGTTGCACTAGAAAGTAATAAAGTGGATTCTTCACTACATTTAGGGTTCACACAACTATGGGATATACTACAGAGTAGGAATAGAGGCTAATTTGAATGATACATAGATTTATATTGGGCTAGAGATATTTAGAGTCAAAAGTCCACTTCAAGCTATATTTTTTCATTTAGTTTAGGTTAAATAAGCTAGTCAATCAAGAAGCAACATGCAATTGATTTATCATCAACATAGGTAGAATAAGAGGGGATGTCATTTCCACCACTAAGATAATATGGATTTAGGGGATTCTCATTGAGTTTGGTATCTGATTTCATAAGCCAAAAATCATCTACTGTGATAATCAAAGCACTATCTAGATTTGTAAGATTCTAGTTCTCCATCAAAGGACCAAGCACATAGAGATCCAAATTCACTTCATCAAGGATCTTATCAACATGAAAGTCATTGATCTTTAGTACTATCCAACATTAGAGAAAATTTTAGATATTCTAACCAAGACCTTCATAAAGAGTAAATTTGTTCATCTGCTAGCTCTCATTGGGGTTAGGATTTCTCCACCTTCTTCTTCTTCTTATGGAATTTCATTGTTATGTACTTGGGTACCTCATCTAGATTTCAATGTTGGGACCCAATTCTCATCTCACCTAAGCTACACTTAAGGGGGGTGTTAGTGTAGTACTTTCTCCCATTGGGTTTTTCTTATACAGTCATATGGCCATTATATGTTATTTAAGTTTCCTTAAGTTAGTTATAAAGGGTCCATATAATAATTATATTTTAATGTAATTATTTAATTAGGAAAATTAGGGGCTTCCTCATGTTTCTCTAGTTTTATCTATATGTACCCCACTTTTCATTTTTAGAAGGTTAATAGTTAATTCAAACATTTTTCTTTTCTTAGAATCACATGTTTTTGGAGCTCTCACACTACCTCACGGGATTCAACATTGATTTCATGAAATCTATTCAGATATCTTATCACTCTTTCAAGAGCGAAATGGGTACCCAAACATACAAATAATTCAATCCAAAAATTAAAAGTAAATATGAGATCTTGGTCACTTACAATGATCTTTGGTGTACCATGTAATTTTTGAACTATATTGAGAAAAGCAGAATCTACTATACTAACAATAAATGGCTATGACAAGGAGAAAAAATGATCATACTTGGTGATTTGATCCACAACAACCATGATAACATTTTTACCCTTAGACCATGGTAACCTTGTAATCAAATCATTGGAAACCTCTTCCTAATGCTAACTAGGGATGGATAAAGGATACAAAAGACCCGAGGTCTTAATGGTTTCACCTTTATTTTTTTGGCATACCATGCATTCAGCCACATATTTTTGAGCATCCTCTTTGAGTCCTAAAAATATACCTTGCTTGATTCTATGATATGTTTTCAAACATCCTGAATGTCCTCCAAGTGGAGAGGTATGACATTCCTAAATAATTTTATGTTTGAGGAGAGAATGCTTATAAAGGTATAATCTATCTTTAAACCATAATGTCTTCCCCTTCCATATATGTTTTTTAGATTTGTTAGAACCCTAATAAATATTGTGAATAAACTCCTTAGTAGCACTATCATTCTCCCATTCTAATCTTGCTTCTTCTAATCAATCTACCTACCACATAGTCATGGCACATAACAATGCCTCAACTAATTCATCCAATTGAGAGAGGGAATTTACCACCACAATATCTTTTCCTTTCTTATACACTATCTCAAAATCATATACTAACATTTTAGCCACCCATTTTTATTGTTCTTCATATGACAAGCAATGTTCTAAAAAATATTTGAGTCTATAATGATCAATATTTACCTGAAAGTGATGACCCGTCAAATATGATCTTTGTTTCTTCATTACATGCATAATATACATCATATCTTTCTCATATATTGGATTGAGCCTATTTTTTCCTTAAGTTAGAAAATTTTAAATGCTAGTGGTCTACTTTCTTGCATGAGTATATCACCCATTCCATATCCTGACGTGTCACATTACACAACAATAATTTTTGAAAAATTAGGAGTACCCAAAATTGGTGTTGTGCACATAACCATTTTTAACAATTAAAATACCATGGTAGCTGAATCAGTCCACTAGGAGTCTTTATTCAGTAAAATGATGAGTGGTGTTGTAATACTACCATAATTTTTTAAAAACTTATGATAGTAATCAGTTATCCCCATAAATTTGGGAAGGTTCTTAAGGGTATTTGGAACCTTCCACTCCATCATTATTTGGATTTTATTAGGATCAAATTTCAATCCTTCATGTGAAACAATATGACCCAATTACTCTACCTCTTTGACACCAAAAGCACATTTGGAAGGTTTGGCATAAAAACAATGTTGTTCAAGAACTAAAAGCACTTGTTTCACATGATACAAATGGTATTCCCAATTTTTTTTATATACATGAGGATATAATTAAAAACACTAATACAAAATTGATCAAAAATGGCCTAAAAATAATTCATCAATCTATGAAATGTGGATGGTGCATTTGTTAGCCCAGAAGACATGACCATAATTTGATAATGGCCTTCATGAGTTCTAAAATCTATTTTAGGTATGTCCTACTTATGGATAAAAATATAATGATATCCAAAGTGAAGATGTAACTTGGTAAAATAAATAGTACCATGTAAAACATCTAAAAAATAATCAATTACTAGAATATGAAACTTATCTTTGATGGTGTATTTATTGATTTATCTATAGTCTGAGCACATCCTCCAACTGTCATCCTTCTTCTATACCATGACCATCATGGAAAAATGTTCACTTTGACCTTGTTAAATGATTTCTACCTCCAACATATCTTGTACCATATTTTCAATTTCACTCTTTTGGGTATAGGGATACTTGTAGGGTTTGATATTGGGTGGTGTAATTCTTAGAATGAGTTGGATGGCATGATCATGTGCATGACTTAGAGGAAGTCCTTTTGGAATGTCACCAAAAATTAAAAAATGGTCATCCAACACCTTTTTCAAATCAGGATGTGTAAAATCCTTGGTTGGTTGAACCTCCATTGAAAATAAGCATGCCATAAAACCTTATGAACCTTTTCTAATAATCTTTGTCATTTGTTGGGAACTAACTAGTTCTAGAGATTTAATGTATAATCCATGTAGTTCAAAATTCCTTCCTTATGAATGTAACCTCATGAATAATTCATTGAAATTAATCTCAATAGTGCCCAAAGTGGTGAGCCATTGTACTCCCAAAATAATATAAACTCCTCCAATGGGAATAAAAAACATAGGAGAATTTAACAAATAGTATCCCATAGCAAGCTTGATACTATGAAATTTCTAGAATAGTTGATTGTACCACCATCTGTATTCATGACCTAAAAATCTAGAGTTGGGTAAATGAAATAGTTTAAATGAGTAGCCAACTTAATATTGATGAAGTTATGCGTAATCTCAAATTCAATTAACACAATCATATTTTATTTCTTTAAGAACCCCATCACCTTAAGATTTTAATGAGTAATAATGCCTAAAAGCACATGATAAGAAATAGTAGGTTGAGAATATTTACATTCATCCTTAGGTTTTTCTAACCCTTCCCTTGAAGCCTCCTCATCTTATTTCTCATCATTAGCACCATCAATGTAAAACAACTTATTTTCAACACATCAATGCCCTTTGATCCATTTTCTATAATAGACAAAACACAAACCTTTTGCATGATTTTCTTCCACTTGTTGAGGTGTTAATAAGGTAGATTGATCAAATGATAGTGCTAGAAAGGTACATTCATGAACATTGGTGAAAGATCTTAATTTGATCATCTCTTTTTCCTCAACCATGTATGGCCTCAGATACAATACTAGGATGAAACATGTGGACATATAATTGGATGATATCTTTGATGCCACCCAAAAAAAGGTTAGTCAAATTTTCCTTAGTGATGTCTACCATCTATAAGGAGAGACTCTAAAATTTATGAATGTAGTGCTTGATAGTCATAGTTTGGTGAAACTTAGGTAGCTGACTAACGTAATTTTTAGATACATTTTTGTGATAGTGGAGATAAAAATCCTCAAAAAATACTAACCATGAAATTGGGACACCCTTCTTCTTTTGAGCACACAACCAATGATACCAAATGAAGGGATCAGGTTCTAGATAGAGAGGCCATAACCAATTTTTGTAAACATGAAATTTGGTGTATATAAAATAAATTTTCAATTTGAGTGAGCCAAGTGTGTGTATCATTACCATAAAACTTGTATAGTTACACTTTAGGCAACATTGGCTTAGGGCCAAAATAGGTATTTGTATTGTGTGGAGTAGGAGAACCAAAATGAAGTGGTGGAGGATTATTTTATATTAGATAAGCTAAAATGTTGACCAATATCCAAAATATTTGTTGTAATTTATCCTTCATGCTATCCAAGTCCCCTCTCAAACCTATAATGTCCCCTTGAACCATATCAAAATCATTTTTTTCATCATGCATTGCAACTTTGACTTAAGTTGTTGACCTACCTCCAAAATAGATGTATCATAAGTTTTATATTCCATTTCATCCATGTGAGGATTTTTTGGAGTTTTTTCCCTTTCTCACATCTATTAATATTTAGACCAGCCATGCACAAACCCTAAGAGGGTTTTAGCCCCCCAAAAAATGTATTGGTGGAATATACCATTATGATCATCTCACTAAGATGAATCCAAATACTACTATTGTGCACAAGGGTGAAAATATTTAACCCAAACAAGTTTAATAATGGAATACACCATTGAAATCATCTCATAGAGATGAATACAACAGTTTCTAACTTGCACAAAGTAAAAAAATTTCTAGACTTAGTTTTTTTTAACCCATAAAAAATGTTTTTATTTTTTTATAAGAAAACCTCATGAAAAAAACTATGGTGACAAAAAAATCAAATCTTATTGGATCACAAGTTATGTTTTTTTGGAATTATAGTGCTTAGGATGCTAGATAAAAAAAATCTATAAAAACTTGCACAAATCAATGATCTGATACCATTTATAAGGACTCAGATGATTCACAATAATAAAATTATATATGCTATAAGTAAGAGTAGAATAAGTAGATCCACAACAACAATTGGTGAAATAATAGAATACTTGAATATTATAAATAATAAAATTCAAGGGTTAACCTCATCAACAATGAAATAATAAAAAAATTCACAATATGATCATAAAATACGAACCACTACCTCTTATATATACTCTACTTAGCCATAGTTATTCCATAGCCTAACCATACTAAGAACATCAAGAAATGCAACAAGCTAATATGAAGATGTGTAAGCCATAAGTTAGTGAAAAATATTCCTACATGCATTATAGGTTAATTTAATAACATCAATGGTAATGATAAGTGCTCTTTTATGGGTTGAATTTCAAGTTGTTCATGACTAAGTTTTGGAGTGTTTTGGTAGTTCTGAGTGGGTTATTTACAAAGAAGTGTTTCAGTTATTTTGCCCTAAGTTGTGAAGTCTAAAGTACATTTTGATGTTTTTAAAGTTATGGAGATATTTTTTATGTGATTTATCATCATGGTTGTGTGTCTAAATATTTTTTATCTTTAGTTGTTCAAGACATACATTTATGTGTGTGTGAAGGCCTAATGTAGATATTACTAATGGTGTGCTTCAAGTGGTGGTTGGAGATAAAAAGTTCCATGGATCTAAGATGAGATTATTAGGGGTATATTTTATTGTTATATGAAGTTTTAATACCATTTTTATAGTTTTAAATTGTTCCCAAGAGATCAAAGGGCAACGTGTCCTAAAGAAGGACTAATGGAATTAGGTCTCCATGAGACCTAAAGAAGGATTTGGCTTATTTGACTTATGGATAACCTAATGTATTTTTTAGTTAATGTTTTTATCATGTAATAATACTTATTTTTTGAAAAATATAAGTGGGAAAGTGTGTATTTCTGACCAAGAGGGATATGAGCAAGAAGCTTATATAAATATAAGGCAATTTTAGGCTTATATGTGTCTAATGAGAGAATGTGAATAAGATAGCACATTTTGAGTAGAATAAGGTGCTTTAGGAAATAATAGGAGTGTTTAGTATCTATAATGAACATATAAAAAGGTTAATACATATTAATATCAATGTCATATGACCTAATAGGTCTTCAAGAGACCTAATTGAGCAAAGCAACCTATAAGGTAGTTTGAGAGGGATAGATCAGTGAGAAGATCTAAAGAAGGTGATCATCATCTATTATATGAGTAAAAATGTGTTATAAAGGTGATGAAATGTTTTAAGTGTCTGATTTAGTTCTAATTAATCTATGGTTAAGGTACTTCCTTGCAATTTGGTGCTTTCTAAAGCCTAACTAAGTTGGTGCTTAGCTAGTTGGGGTTGGTGTTCAATGAGAAGTTGGGGATTCAATAAATTGTGATATTTTGAATTATAAGACTATATTAAATTTACAAGGATTAGTGGGATTTCTTCACCTTGAGGTTTTCCCACATGTATTATGTTTTGTCTTTTGTAATCTTGTTTTATGCTTGTATGGGTGATTACTTAAGCATTACTTTATCTATATGTTGATGTGATGGTTCATGTATGCTAAGGAGGAATTGAAATAAAGTTTTAAGACACTAATTCACCCCACCCATTCTCAATAATTGTGCTTCCAAAACTCCCCATAGCCATCTAATACTAATTACTCTCAAACCCATCGAATCATCCCTACCATCCACCTCCCCATGTAATCTGGTAATGTATCTTTGTAAATGTGTTATATATACATATAACACCCTAATATCCTCATGTAAACTATCTAATATTATTTTATCCTCTAATGATCTAGATGGCCCTGTTGGCCCTACTCTATCCTAATCTCCCTCCTATGTATACATATATATAACAAGACACATATTTGTCTCCCCTCCACCTCCATCCTCCTCATTATAGATGACTAACAAAGGAGTATATCCTCCCCCAACTTGGTCATATGTATAATATCTCATCACTTTATCCTCGCATATCTCATATCTAACCTCTACATCCTTTAACTATGTATGTTATTTAATCAATCTCCTCTAACCATCACCTTCCTAGACCCTAGATCATCATTATCTACTCTTCCCTATCTTATAACTACTCTGATAATCCTAGCACCCAACCCTATACCTCATGTATGCCTATCAAAACTAGAAACTAATCTGTATCTCCAAATTTGTCAAGGAACATATGTCACTATCAGTCTAGTCAACCATTATCTATCCAACCAATCATCATATCCATATGATACCCTTGCAGTAATCATATTTCTCCTTTGTACCAAGGTCATTATTTATACATATTTCCACCTATGCTCCACAATATTAGGGTTAATGACTGATGTTGACTAAACTCTCTCTCATAGACTATGTATATACATGTGGACCTATTGGGATATGTTGTCTCACACCAAACTATCATAACACTTGTTTTAACTTGTACCACTATATAATATTATCGTGTACACCCATAAATTATCACATTGTCATCATGTTATCCATGTATAACCCATCCTATGCCCACTAAAACTTAACCTCCCTATATGGTCTCCTAGTCAGCTCCCAACTCATCTAATTCCCTTCTATACCACCCAAATCCACTAAATGAGGTCTTTATATGCCAATAATCATAATCCACCAATATTTAATAGGATCCTCTAGTGATATCACACTCATATCTCCTATGGCATGTTCCATCGTAATGTGCTCCTATGACCATACTAGTAATAATGTAGAAGGTCCTATCTCTCTACCATCTAAATACACCACATGGTGAAAGTATCTATATAAGTGTGTTAAAACACATGTACCCCACATGAATATCTCCCCCATATTAATGTTATCACCTATTAAATTTAATAGTCCAATGGGGCATATTATAATGCTCTTGTTAGTAGCATAATACCACTGATAATAATGATCAATACCACATTCAATGAATCTATGTCTAAATTGATGCATGTATCAATATCCACCCCACCTCTCACAATTAGAATCAACTCCTCTAAGAAAATCCTATATAGAGTCATCACCTATGGTCCCTCACCTTGGTATACTTGTCTCCCTTGTATCATGATCCTAAAAATATTCCATATGTCTTCTAGTGTAACTATTGACTCACCTATCTATAGGTAAAATGTGTTAGTCTCACTATTCCATCTCTCCACTAATGTATTCAATAATTCCCTATCCACTCTAGTATTAGGCATATCATCAATGCATGACAATCCAATCATCTCTATCACCCTAAAATCATAATATCACATTGTTAATAATAAATTAAGATAATCTATCAAAATCATCATAAAAATACTCATTATTTTCATCTACTATATTTATAATTTATCCATCTACAATCAAAACATGTCTACTTCGAAACTAGTTAGACCTATCATCTACCCTATCAAATTCACCACCAAATTGGATTATTTCACTATACCCATCAATTATTTCACTATGGCATCCCATAATTTCACTACTTCATAATTTCACCTCTATCTTTATAAAATTAGTGTTTATAATTAATTACTTTGATTCACACCTAAATAATTTCACTAATCGAGTATTCAATTTGACATTTCCCCCTTTTTTAACCTAGTTATTTCTCTACTTCCATTGATAATTTTGTCTTGGAAGTTAATGAATTCATTGGTCCCTTTTTATTTTTATCCCTACCATTTTTTATACCCATCCTAACAATTTTGATTCACATTTAAATTATTTCATAGTTCCCATTTATGAATTCACTGCTCTTACTATTGAATCTGCCAATGGGTTAGTAGTGAAATCATTTCATCTAATCTCAAATAGCAATAAATGACCCAAAATTAATAATTAAAAACTCAAAATTACACTCATTAGATGTTCATTCCTCTATAGTCTCTCATATCTCCTCAATAATTCATTGTGATGCATGTGAATAGGAATAGGCTCCATTTTTCACCACAAACCCAAAATATAATCACTCAATCAAGCTCTTTTAACAAATCACTCATATAATAAATTTTCATAAATGATTTTCAAAATAACCCCTCCCTATATTTATGATATAATCCCCCTTTTTAAATATTTTCCCCTCTATCTTATAGTTTTTACATTTTACAACCAATTCTCTCCAAACATTATCCCAAAAATTAATCAATGCACTCAAATATTTATCATTGCTTACAACTATGAAACTTGTAAACATTTAAACTTAATTAGAAAATATACATTTTTATTTATTAACCCATGTATTACCATCGTTGATATGTATCATTATCACATCTTCTCATATTACCCCTAAGTCTCAAGCACCACCCAAGTGTGTAGTATACAAATAGGAATTATTCTTTTTCTAATATTTTCTCCAATTTTTAGCTAGGGAAAAATTATTTTACATATTTTTTAATTTTGTATGTACAGTATCATTGTTTAGTCTTTTGAATTATTTATATTCTTTAACACTTAATCATTTTCCTCTTTAACCATTTTGAGTGTTCATCTACTGTCCCTTATGAATACTCAAGGGGAAACCTTCACATTCATTTTCATTAACATGGGGAAATTTTTCTTCCCAATCATCTATGCTCTACTACTCTTTGAAACAATATTAATTTTCAACACCATTTAAAATAGGGGCAACTGTAGACATATAAATTTCATCATTTAGTGTCAAAATTCACATTGATGCACAAACTCATCTTCTTTCCCAAATACAAATTCAAACTAACATCATTTCCATTCAAATTTTGAATAATTAAATAATCCTTAATTAATAAATTATGCACACCTTTTATGTAAATTCAATTAATAAATCTATATTTTTCACCTCACCATAACATCCTCCACATTTATCTCAACCATGTGTTGACTCATCCAACCACCCCCATTAACTAAATAAACCACCTAGTGAGTAACCTTTGTACTTTTAAACTAATTTGACTCTCTCTTCATGACTCACTAAACAAATTCCCCTTTTCTTTCAAACTATATAATTGCTCATTATCCTCATTTATGAGGACTAATTCTCCAATTTTTTATTATTTTAATACTTGGAAATATTCAAATAATCATCCACCATTTTATTAACCTCCCAAAAACCTATAAGTAAATGTGCAAGACCTCACTTTTATCCATCCTGGATTATACTAATAAAGTGCTATCAAATTCATAAGTGAATCCAAGATATGAAGATTCATTTTAACACTAAAATTATTCCTAATTCCCCTTGCATTAGAGAATATTTATCAACCACATCCATTATATTTTAAGATCAAATCACATTTGATCATAATAGGGGAGGATAATTTGACTTTAGTTTGGTGTGTGTTTTAGTTAGTTTATTTCATTTAGTGATCTATCATTTAAGTTTAAATTTATACATTATATTTTATTTTAGTTTGATTTTTTATATTATTTTAATTTCAAAATTTACTTCACATAAGAGGTATGCAAATATTTTTTATGCCACCATTTTAGTAGAGGTAGTTAATGAACCCATAGTTCTTGTTTATTTGATACAAAATAATGAAGATACCCATCAAATAATTTTTTGTGCACCCCTATCTTCCCATAATATTAAGGATTATATAATGAGATATTATCCAATATAGTACCCAAACATGATAAAAAATTATTCAAAATAATTATTAGTAAAGATGGGATCATGATCACTTATAATGATCTTGGGAGTAGCCTGCATATTTTCAAATATATTCATAATAACAATAACTATTGTATGAGATAAAAATTAATATGAAAATTTGAAAAATTAATATATTTTTTTATCCTATCTATAATTAACATGATTAATTTTTCACCTTTAGAATGGATACTTAAAATGTCTTACCTTCATAATGAAAGTGCAAGAATAGTTCATAACAATTCATTTCTATTGTGCCCAATGTTGTGAGAAATTAGTTTTATAAAATCATGTCTAACTCACCAATAATACTAGAAAATATAGGATAGTATAACCTATATTCTCCCATATCAATTTTGATACTATGACATTTCCTAAAATAAGTAATGGTTCCACCATCTATAATCATGATTAAAAATTATGGAGTTGGGTAAATTAGTCAGTTGAAATGAGTAGCTAAATTATTTTTTATGAATTTACGTGTAATCCATGAGTCAATAAAAAATTCACCTTTTATTTCTTGAGAAAAATGACAACCTTAAGGATTTTAATAGTGTTAATACCTAAAAGTGAATGACATGAGATAATAGTGTAGGAATCTTCAAGTACCTTTTATATCTCTTCTCCATCCTTAATTGAGGTCACATCATCATCTTCATCTTCATTTTCACCTTAAATGTATAAAAAAATATTATCATAACATTTGTGTCATTTGATCCACTTCATATCAAATCTAAAATAAATATTTTGCACACTTCTCTTTAATTTTATGAGTGGTCAATATTTTAGGCTAAGGAACTGATTGTAGTAGGGGGTTTACCTTTTTCTATATATATATATATTTATTATAAAATATGTGATAATGATAGGGATTTAAATACATAACATAAATTAAACATGTGAGCATTAAGTTGTATGATATCCATGAACCCACCCAAGAACAAGTTAATCATGTTGTCCTCATTGTTGTCACTCACATATAAGGATAAATTATATAATTTTTGAATATAATACCTAAAAGGACCTATGTATCACAAATTTTATAACTAAATTAAGTAGTTTTTATATGTTTTTTGAATTATTCCAACTAAATCTCTATAGTAAACATTTACCATCTAACAAGACATCACTTCTTTTAATTTTGAGCACAAAACCACCTATAGAAAATGAACTGATGAAGTTAACAATAAAGAGATGTCATGATCACCTTTTATGCACATGGGGGTTGATTAATATTAAATAAAATTTCCATTTAATTTATCAAAGTGAGTGGATAATTTCCATAAAAATTTCACACTTACACTTTTGGCAACATGTTCTTCAAACCAATATTTTGGTTTTGATTGTTATGGTTAGTAGAACATAAATATAGTGGTGAAGGCTTATGTGGTTATGAAAGATGAGATTTAAAAGTGTTAAATGTCCCAATGATATATTATAACTAATAATTTATATCATTTATTTCTCATTTTACACATCAATATAATCTTTATTCACCATGCATTGTAGATCAGATTGTATGCCTTTCATATTATACTATATCCCTTTCACACTATACTCAAGTTGACTCACATTGTGATCCTTTAGATAAACTCATAAAGAAAAAAATCTGTTAACTCCCTCTTCTTAATCAATTTATTATATTTTATTATTTTTACTTGGAGTTTAAGCAATGTTGCCTCAACCCCTAATTATAGTTCTACCATAAAAATTATTGACAATGCAATCCTAATTATCAACTTTGACCCACCATTGAAAAATAATTTTTGTAACTATTTAATCATCCAATCATAAAATATAAATAATAAATCCAAAATATATTTTTGTAAGCTATTCAAAAATGTAAATAAATAAGGAAAACTCCTTAAAATATAACCTATAGAGTGAATATATGAAAAAACCTAAATCAATAATAACTCACTCATAACTTATCCACAAACCCTAACTTAAAATAATCATATTCCTTCTCCCCCTATTATGTAATGAAATATACATGATATTCTCTAATGCCCCTATTTTGGTACATAGTTTTTTAAAAATGTTCCTTGATACCAGTCTATAAGTATAAATATATCAATATAAAGCATTTATAGAGTTTAATTCCATGTTAATTATACTTGATCATTATTATTTAATATATATAAGGTATACCCTAGGGTATCTCAACTAATAAAGATGTATAAATATAACTATTTTGAGTGACTATTTGAATCCCCTCGATTTAAATGTTTTAGGAAATTGAGGGTCTTTCACTATGCATAAAGGTTATAGTGGCATGACAATTAAAACTCATGAACTATAACAAAAAGTTTTCATGAGTGGACTCACTTTTACAAAATAATATTACAAGGTGATTTAAAACTATGTACTTCCATATTTTTAATAGGGTCCTATTGGCGCATACAATCTAACTAAGAAAAAACTAAGAAGCAAAATAATATGGATCCAAACCTAAAGAGAGAATATATAAGGTTAGAGGGTCCCATTATATATAAATTCATGGGATAAGAATTCTTTTTGATCCTACCTAGTATAAACATACCATATCCCTTATCCTGATAGAGGAAAAAATAATAAATAAATAAATAGCAAAAGTTGAGAGGAGGATTCCAAGAATAAAATAAAATATATAAAATCAGAAATATAATAATAATAATAATAATAATAATAATAATAATAATAATAAATAAATAAATAAATAAATAAATAGGTCCACATGGAGAATGATAAAGAGAGTAATAATAACACTAAGATTTTCCAAAAGGAGCCTAATTCTTAAGATTTTTCCATGTGCACAAATTGATGGTAAAACATTACAATAAAAATGCTTGTACAAAATTAGATGTCTAAAAAAGTCTATAATAAAACTTTATATAAATTTTTGAAAAGATAATATAATATAAATTTACAAATTTATAAACTTGGAGTCACTTATTTCCACTGCTTATGTGATATTATCTTGATAAGTATTGCATATATATTATTTTAAGCTATTTTAAGAAAATTATTTGAGTTAAAAATAAAAAATATTGATTTATTTATTTATTTATTTCATATTCATTTTAAAATGTGTATTTATTTATTATTGTGTGTGTATTATTTGTTGTACTTTTTCTTTCATTTTTGGTAATTTTTGAAACCCTATCCTAATACAAATTTATAATGTACATTTTTAAATATTTATTTTAGTGTTTTATTTTTTAAAATAAATGGAATGTCCATTCATAATAGTTTTATCTCCTAGGATAAATATTTTAGTAAAAATCATATAACTTAAAATGGCCTATGCTTTTTCCTAAGACCATTATACACTTGCTCTCTAAACATATTTATCTCTCCTTAATCATTTGTTCACTTAGAGTATCAAGTAAATATTTAAATAAACTCTTTCTTCCTTATTTTCCTCTTAAAACTCTATTTTTTAAATGACCATTTCAAAAGCACCATTACCCTCTTATAAATTTGTGTGTTGATTACATTACCGACTTAATTCACTCTATTTAGTGTATTCATGGTCCCCAAAGTAACATCATACATACATATTTTCATTTATTATATATGTTCTCATAACTTATTCACACTATCTCCCATGTGAAATTTTCCATGCACACCAAACTTACTAAACCAAAATTTTGTAAAAATCATTTGTACCCGAAATATTTCCCTCAATGCCTCATCACTTATTTTTACTAATTTTATGTGCCACTTGATAAAGTAAAATTATCATATATTAATCCTTTAATATCAGTTTTATTTAACACATATATGTAAATAATCCTATTATTTTAATATATTTTTTCATCCCTCAAACTAATCTTGCACAAAGTCCTCTTACACATATTTTATGTTATGAATCATCTCACCATGTCATATTTTCCAAATTCCATTGATTTTGTTGACAAGTTTTTCATTTTCATTTTATATCCATCTTTTATGATTTAAATTCTAATACATTATAAAAATACTTTATCTCCATTACTAAATACTTGGCTAAGTATCCCCTCCTATAGATACTTATACATTTGGCATGCTAATCATAGGAGTTTCATCGCTTGACTCACCTAAATGTATTTATATGATTAAATGTGATTGCTAACATAAAAGAAAGATACATGTTAATTAAAATAGACTAAAAATTAGGAAATATTATTTCATTACGATATTATATTTGTAATATTTCATTATTTATGTCTTCCCCCATAGATTGTCTAAAAATATGTTGGAGCCTATTCCAAATAAAAGTCTTTTATAATATTTATTTTGGGTTCCATAATTATTTATCCTTCTCTTGTAAGATGAAAATGTTGAACTTATTTGATGATCTCTTATGAACCTTTGTCATTTTCTTTCCCTTATTTGTGGACTTATGACTCTAAAGTGAGGTTTCTTTTTACATCTTTCTTGAAGAAAATTTCATTTTTTTGAATTTCAATTTGTGCACTCTTATTGGTAAATTTTGTGTCTTCCTACCATATATATTATTAATATCCAAATTAGGATATTAATCCACCTTAATTTGTGCCATAAAGTATATCTTTAATGTACTTTATTTATCTACTAGTTTTAATACACCAACATTTACCTTCAACTTATTATGTGAATCAACCTTTACCTTAAACAAATTTTGTATTAAAGGTTACTTGAATTAACCATTATTATTATTTTCATTATCCCTTCTTATCATTAAAATTCTCACCTGACTATTTAGTTGCATGTCGAACCAATTTCAAAAACATATTTGGTTCCTTTAATTTCTCATTCTTCATATTTTTACTTATTATCAATTTGGTGATCACTAAAGATGAAGCCTAATTGTATACCTTCACATATTATAACATTTTTATATTTAATGTGTCCCTAATCCATTGAATACATGCTTGACTATAAGTATGAGAACCCCCTTCTTTTTTCTACTTCAAATCATTCAACTCTCCATTTTTATTATATTACACCTAAGAGATTAAAAAATAGTGGAAACTATGAACTAATCATATTATGTAAAATATGGAAATAAATTTACTAATATGAACTGAAATGAATAATTATTTATTGAATTAATTCAATTTATAATTGATAAATCAAGTGTAAAGTAATATACTTGGCTAGTCCTAACTATGTATCTATCATAGAGAGTGTCTATATACTTGAATTATTTTATACTAATTCATAATCTACTCAAACTAAAATAAAATATAAATATATCTCTAGACATTTTAGTCTATTATAACCCTTGAAATGGTAATAACTATCTATAGCTTATTAGAAATTCATTATACAGTGTGTAGGTCTATAAATCCTATGACCCCTACTCCTATTCTTAAAAATGGTTCATGTGTTTTCACATGTGGTGAAAACATGAGAGAAGGGAACTGATTAAGGTCTGGATTTACATTTGTGTTGTTAGGGATGAACATTCACTCATGTTCAGACATTAAGACTTACTCATAATTGACACACTTAATATATTTTTATTGCATTAATATTAAAAACTTAATAGTGGAATACATTAATAAAATAAAACACAAACTCTCTCACACATGATTATATAGTCTATTTCATTACATGAAATAGTTTTAGAATATCATACAATTCCTCTTTAATAGTTACAACTCTTTATTATTCTCCTAGAGAGTTTTTCTCCTTGCCATCTTATCCTTCTCTTTCTAAAAATCTCTTTCAATCAATAATGCATTCATATTAACATCTAAATATTTATGGGATGTCTGTGAAACTTCCATTACCTCCACATATTGTACAAGATTTAGGAAACCTTCAATTTTTAGGATCAACACCTAACTCTCAAAAACTATTAAATAATGATTTAGATTGAATGACAATTGGAAAAACTATCATAACTTCGGTGTCATTAATTAAATTGATATAAAATTTTAACTAAAAATTTTATACTATATTTTAAATCACCCCTTAAAATTTACCTATTTAAATATTAACATAGTTACTGTAAGTTACCATAGGTGAATAACAACCTTGCCAAGTTTCGTTGAGTACCTAAATGACATTTCTAAGTTGAATGGTAGTTTCTAAATATTTAAAAAAATAATAATTTAGCTCATCTAAATATTCTAAAACATAAAATATATAAATATAACTACATTTTATATAAACTTAATAAAATTGGTAGATTAATTATTACCAAAACTCTGTCAAAACGTAATGAACCATCACGATAAATAGATGCATTTTATGACTAAGTGAAAGTTAAAAAAACCACCATAACTTTGTCTCCACTTATCCAATTGATCTAGAAGAATTTAACACACCTTATAGGATACATTTTATTTCACCTTTCCATACTTTATAACCCAAATATTAATGAATTTGTTTGTTTAGGCTACAAACCATATATAGACTTGATATGTTCATTTTTTTGATAGATAATAGTTTAAAAACCTTTTATTAATTTTACACCACTTATCTAATTGAGCTAAAATCTAGAAAAACCATTATAGGATACATTTTATACCAAAAATACAAATTTATTATCCTAACTATTACCTTAGCTATCTTAAAGGTCAATAATAATTTGAAAACTATTTTGACAAAATCTTTTGGTATGCCTCCACGGTGACTCCAAATGATATAAAATTTGTGCATAGGTTTTAAATGTTGGGATATATTATCCCACCAAGTTTCATCCTAAAATTATTAATGAAGCATTACCACAAGTATAAAAATCTCCTACCAAGTGTAAAGTTTGATAAGTGTTAGTGTTATCTCTAACTGGTCTAAAACTTGGTAAAGATGTTGTAAGTTTCATATGTTATGAGCTGACAAATGTTAATCATCCAGTTCATATTTCAATTGAATAACCATTTATAACAAGTTTATGTGATTTCATAGTCATTACAAAATAAAAAATAGTCAAAATTTATCTAAAATTTCCAAGCAAATAAATAATTTTACAACATCAATTTAAGCTATTAAAAATATCACACAAATAAGGCCATAACCCAAAAATCAATGAAAACACATCACACTCTATTTTTTGTTGATTTAAGATTGCACAAACCATGAGATAATCTTACATCAGACACTCGAGGTTTATAAAATGGAGCTCCTACTCACATAGATGGAATGAGTGGCAAAATCACTCTTTTGACCATGAAGTGTAGTTTCCATGGCATTCCCTTCCAACAGACTAGTACTTCAATTTATTTTCATTTTTAATCTTCTTTTTCCATATTTTTGGTTTCTATTCTTTTCTTATCTTCTTACATCCACTCTTATTTTTCTCTTCTCTACCCACTCCTCCTTGTGTGGGGTTAGACCCAACATAGTCTCCTTCCTTTATGGGATTATATGCACAATAGTCTATCATCCTATACCAAAGGCTCATATTTTCCATTTGGCATATTATTTTGGGATGAAACCTATATTAATCCAACCACCTCAAAAAATATGATATTTATTTCATCTTAGACTCCCATCTGGACTTAAATCCATAAGCTGACTGACCACATCCTTCTAAATCCTTAATGGATTTGGCTAGTCAATATCCAAATTGTTATTAGATCACTCATAATTATTTATAGCTCATCATCTTATCTTGTGGTTTTCATTTCCTTCTCCACCAATATCACCATAAAAAATTCAATATACATTTGGGCATCCAAAATATAACCCATAGTATATATATAATATTTTTAATTTTATTAGCTACTAATTATTTCTCTCTTATAGGGACTTATCAAATATCAATCTCTCTGAGTGCTCTCATTAAAGGGTGCACTAGGAAAGGGGTTGGTAGACCTTTGGTGATTCAAATTTTTTTGTTCCCTATACCCTTACCTAAAACTAATATAATCTACTCTTATCTAATTCCCTAAGCATTACAAACCTAATTATACACTCCTCTAAGTAATTCATCATCTAAAATATCCCCTACCTAAGCAAAAAACGCTTTTACCACTTTTCATATTAAAAAAATTGAATCAACCCCATTAGAAATTTATTTCAAGTTATTTAAATCCATCAATCTAAGACAAAATTATTTGAGGTCTAACAACTCAATTTCCTACCTAATAAAGTTTACATGACCAACTTCATCAGCTAGATTCTTGGGAAGGTCTAGGGTCAATATATGGCTATAAATACCCAATTATTTTCATTTCTAAAGAGAGGACCTTTGAGTTATTCATCATTACTATTGGAAATATGCTTATAAAATCAATAGGAGGTTATAGCTCTTAGGTTTTTACCTTGGAGAATTAGCATTTATCTTGTAGAGGTCTTTGATTCATATGATAAGTCTTGTATCCTAGATATTATCTATCCTTATGATCCTTACAAGACATAACAACCTCTTTCAAAGCACCATTATCTAAGGGAGAGAATGAGGCATGATGATTTCACTTAAATAATGTAAGGATACTCCTACCCCTTCATATTTTGATAAATAGATATTATAGAACTAACAAATTGAATTGTATCTCTCCTTGCTTAGAGTATTTATAGGTTATATTAGATAGAGTTATTTTTTGCATGTTTATTATCTTCTCTATTTATGCCACAAGCTTTGGTGAGCACTAGATTAGCTTCCATATTCATTTAATATATTAACTTGTATGCTTATTTCATATATTATCTATTATTATTACAATCATAAGACCTAGCTAGGGTTATCAAAAAATGGCATTTTATTAGAGGCATTAGAAAACTATCATTTGCCATTGTGTGATTTTACATCCTTTAGTGTAGGTTTAGAAGATCTATGATTGGTCATAACCTTGATATAATAAAGTATTGATAAAAAGATAGTTAATTGATGACCTTCTCTACGATTCAATACTACTGAGTAGGATAAGTTGTAGATATATATTATCTCACTTGCATATATTATAGTTAACCTAACATGAATCTAACCCTTGCATATTTTAAATTTTTATTTATAGGCAACTAAATTGACTCTGTTGACTTAGTCTAACATTTTATGTGCAAGTTTCCATATTATATCAACCCTATTAACTTAGTTTGAATGTGTGTGCAAGTTTTTACAAATTTTTAAAAACATGTAGACCTAGTTCATCCATCTAATTACAGTTATTCTAACTAAGGTGAGCATGTCAACCTAGTTTAACCCTTTATGTAAAAAATTTATAATTTTAGAAAACTAGATCGATTCAATTAACATATTTTTTATCCCTTTTTTATGTTACTTACTAGTGTAGACACCAAAAATTTGCACACTATGATTTCAAATGTTAAAAACACCCCTAGACCCCTTTGGGACCAATTTAACCCTTTGACCACTAATCAAGCCCAACCATAGTTAGTTTACCCAACTAGATTAACATAGATTTTACCCACCTTTTTACCTTCACCCTTGACCATCATTGATCAGGATGATCACCAACAGTCACCTTGACTGTTAGTGGTTAGGGTGCACCTTCCTAACCAAAAAATGCAAACCACCCACTTTGATTTTCTAAATATAAGTTGTCTAAATATTTTTGTGATCCTTTGCATGGATAATTTATAATTAGATAGCCTAGTTGAACCTTCACTCCCACCTCTTGCTGGTGCCTATAAGAATAAAGGAGCTAGGAGGTGAAATGGGTCTACAATTATTATTAGGAGCTTATGTATACAAGAGTTTCTTTTACAGTTTAATCTAGTAGTCATATCAAAGATCCAACTTTCCACCATAACTCCATCAAGTTATCAGGTACCATTACTCTATCATAATTGAGCTAGGTTCCACCAATAGGTTAATTACCTAAACCATCACCCAATCAAATTCTGGTAAGATAAGTATTTATTTCTCAGTATTCATCTACTTTATTTCAATTTCACAATCAGCCTAGGTCTTACCCACCTCTCAAAATTCAACTTTTAGATCTCATAAAATTATCCCCTTTACTAACCTAAATCTTCACATAGTAACCATCAATGATTGACTCAATCATCAATGTTCTATCCAACTAATGTTGGTCACACTAACCACTGATGGTTACCTTAACCATCGATGGTTATGCCAACCACTGATGGTTATCCCAACCACTAATGGTCACTATTGTAGTGAAAAATAGAAAGATAATTTTACCTACCTACACCCAACTAAGACTAACTTTTTGTGTTCCTATTTATTCATAGACAACCTTCTAATTTTTTGAAGCAGACCCTAACCCTCTAGCACTACTATTAATTAGCTTATCATTATCTTTATCATTTTTAGTCTATTTATCTCATCAAGCATTCTTGTGCTCAATTTTAGTATTCTTATTATTGATGCAAGTAATTTACTTTCTATTTTATGAACTTAATTATTTAAAACATGTAGATTGAAATCCCCTAAAGAAGCTTTCACTTCTGGGATCTAGTTATCACTAGGCAATCCACCCAACTACCTGTCTAACAAACAAATTTGACTTATTACTTTATTATCTATAGGTCATCCTCTCGAGCCAAAGAGGAGTTCTTCATAGTCTTCTAATCCATATACGTGCATAAACAAACAAGTTTTTAAATAATACCCATATCGAGTTTCTTTTCTCTCTTTCTTTATAACTTAAACAAAAATTCATTGAAACATTTTGGCACCTCGATGCGACCCTCAAGTGTCTACTTAAATTTTATTTGAATTTTGTATTCCCTCATCTCTATCTATGCTCAGAAACAAAAATATTATTTATTTTTGGGATTAAAATCAATTGCATCCATTGCTTGCCTTTAATATTAGTTCACTTTGAATTAAAGCAAAATAATCTTATCATTGTACCACTTTCGTTGCACACATTGGCTGAACACCTTTCATCAATTAAACATCAAAATAATTTGAGACAAGGCACAACAAGGATTTAATCACCTAGAGGTCAAATTACCCTTTCCTAAAAATCATAATTAGATGTCATTACCAAGGGGAGAACCCACTCAATTCTCTAGTTGAGTATGAACTCTAAAATTTGGTATATATTGGCAAAGCAGCTAACACCCTTATCATTATGGTGTGCGTTGTGAGGGGGTAGGCCAAAATAACAAACCACATATCAAATTCCAATATAGATTCTTTTCAGAGCCTTGAACACAACTTAAAACCATCCTTATATTTCCTTTCTACTACCTATTCCAAAATCCATATTTAAGTCACATACTTCTTTAATAACTAAGGCATAAGCCAAAAGTGAGATTAAAACTAACTTCTAGGCTTAAATCCCCTTGTATTGTGTGTCTTGATTGCCTTGATTATTTTATTTTATACTTCACATTTGAGTGGTGATTTATTATTGTATTCTCTCCCCCTTTCTTGTATGGTTCTCACTCGTTGGTAGTGAAGAGACCTACTAGAACATAACCCATCACTTAACCAATCGACCTCTTCTACTTCCTCATCTATGGAGTACGTATTTGAAATATAAGACTCACCCCATCCTTTGGGAATCCTTACTTTACCTTGGGTATTTCCCTAGGGAGACATAGACTTTACCACTTTCTTAGACAACAACCTAGTTGCCCTTTAGTACTATCTTAACACCTCCCCTCACCATGCCCCAATTTCAAATCCATCCCTGGAACCTCCTTATGGCATGCCATCCTAACTCATGGGAAATGCTTTTTTTACCATGGTCACTACCCAAACTTTGAATACCAAGGCATCTTCATCTACTAACCCCTTTGACACCATAGCTAAGAACCAACCAATCCAACCAACTGCTACCCTTACACCTTCCACCCCTACCAATTATTCCTCCACCTTAGGAATAACCCAAGATTAATACATTATACCCTACCCACCATTAGGGAACCTACCACCAACACTACCAACCTTCCCTCTATCAACCCTAACCCATTGGTTAATACCCCTCTACCAAACTTGGCAGTATCTATACGTTTTACTTCACCAACCATTAGTATGATGGTCACTACCTTGACTCTTTTCACCAACCCAACTACTATTCATACCCTACCTATAGTTATCCCTCAATAGGTACCCATTATTCCAAACCTTAACCCATAAAGGTATGTACCCACTACCCAACCACCAAAATCTACCTACCCTTACATACCACCTACCCAACCTCTAGCATCCACATTCCAATATGTGGTAACCCCTCAACCACCAACCAATTACTAGTATATCACCTAGCCTCTATTGTAGTATGCACCTTATAAACCTTTAGGTGCACCACCTCAAACTGACCTAATGAATATTCTCATGGACAAGATGACAAACCTTGAGTCATCCATTTCAGGGGTTCATAACATCCTATCGTATGATTATATTTATAACTAACCTATTCATCCTTCTGTCCCCATAAAAACTTAACCCCCTTAGTGGGAACTTTCAAAATTTACTAAATTTCAAAGTAATGAAGACCAATAGTAGCACCTTAGGGAATTTAGGCACACATGTTACATGAATGCATCTAATTATTCCCTTCTCCTTCATACCTTTCCCATGTATTTATTGATCCCAACACTTGATTGGTATAGTTCCATCACCAAACATTCAATCTTTTCTTTCACCCAACTAGCTGAGGTCTTTTAGGATCACTTTTCCATTAACATTTACAAGGTCTCTATCACTGAACTCTATTCCATCAGGCAATTCAATGATGAATATGTTATTGATTTCATCACTTATTTGATGAATTAGGTAATTAGACATGATTTCAGCCAATGCTACACTTTCAAGAACATTTTCTAAAGCCTCATTAATAAGGAGGAACTCATGTTGGATAACCCCAATGCCCCTCAAAATCAAGCTCTCAACATATTTAGGAAGCCTTTTCCCAACCATACACCCACTAAAAATGATAGAACCTAGGCTAAACATTCCCATGATGCCCACATGGTCAATATGGTTCTTGATACACTTATCAATGAAGAGCCTATCATCCAACCTACATGTTCCTCCTCCACTTCACCTATCAAGGTGGCAGAATCACCTTCCCTTCCTTCGAAGACCTAAATCTAGAAATCTATTTTCTCCTTAGCTTCACTCATTGAAGATATGGAATAATCAAGTACACCTTTAACTACCATATCCAAGAAACTAAATGTTACTAATTTACCATCTCCCCTAGCTATAGAACTAGACACTACTCTTATGGGCATCATTCCTAGGGGAGAAACTTTATCACTAGTAGCTCCCATAGAGGAGCCATCCATCCCAACCTTAAATATTTTGCATGAGGAAATAGATGAGGATACCAAACCTCCTCAATTTATGCATTTATCCTTTACATCCACTACCTGGGAAATGAGACCAGTATATAGACCTTATTCTAAATTAGTTCAGAAATTAGATTTTATCACAAAACTAGATATGGATCGAGCCACTTTCTTGCAACATTTGGGGATCCCTTATATTAATAAATTTGAACCTTCAAGCATATATTTAACCAACCAATCCATTATCTTTACACATCCTCTTAATCAAATCAAAACCTCTACTAGCCCATCACGCTCTCCATTAGACAAAGAAATTGTACCCTATAAAACTAAACCCTTCAAAAGTCTTGGTACTTTCCTTACATAGTGCTTGGTCCACCCATCTCTAAAAGTGGATTTAACCACATCCAAAACCATACCTAATCCTCAATCCAAACCAATCAGAGGGGTGAAACCATTAAAGGGCCACATGGATAGGATTATACCTCCCTCTACCTTACCTTTTATCTTGGATCCTCATCCCTCAACTTTGCTTAAGAATTAGGCTCCTTTCAACATATATCACCCACCACTATTGATTACACTAAATCACTTACTGTTTGATATGCCAATATTTCCCAAATTACTAATAGATAAATTATCAACCTCAAACCCCTCAACCAATAGAATTCCCAAACCAAAACCATTAACTAGGAGCACTACCTTGCCTAAATCCCCTCTCACCAAACCCATTACCACAAAAACACCCAACTCGCCAACCAAAACCATAACCTCTAGACCCTTCCCACCTCTAGCTATATCCTAATCAATAATTTTTAAAGGTTATTTTAAGCCTCTTTCCTCACCTTGCCTCCTATCAGACCTTTTGATCCTCTTGGTTTGAAACCAACCTAGTACAATGATCTTCAAGTTTGTTCCTATCACAAGACACCTAAACATGACATGAACAATTGCAAAGCTTTCCAAGCCACTATCCATCAGCTCTATGATGAGGATTATATTTTATTAGATGAAATTTCCTTAACCCCTCTACCAATGCACCTAATAGTCATTTGCCAAATCACACCTAATTCTCCACTCTCACCTCAGAGTGACGGAGAACCTACCCAACTGCTCATCACATCTTTCCCTTCTTTCCATAACATTAATGTGGTCACATGGTCATAACAAAAGGATAAAGGGAAGGCCAAGGTGTCCTTTCCATGTACATACCCATATTCTCACCCTAAACCAAGTTAGATATAAGACTCTTCATCCTCAACTAAACCCAAAGTTACCATCTTAGGCACCTTTGAGGCTAACCCCTCTAAATCCATCAGGAGGGGCATTCTTAAGAAAATCTACTAGACCCAAACTAAGATGAGCCTCTATGAGCTCATTTACACCTCTCCTCACCATCACCAGGCCATGATAGAGGCTATGTAGGCCATTAAAGTTAGACTAGGGGATTCCCAACATATAGAAGCCTTCATCGATACTCTCCAACTCTCCAACCTTGTCACCTTCAAGGACTCAGAGATACCTTCTATCCACCTATAAGACTCATATTTCCGTCTCTTTATTACTACCCATATTAACCAAACCCACATTAAATGGGTTATGATTGATGGGGGAGATAGTATCAATATCATGTCTTCCCATGCCTATGACCAACTCAAAATACCAGACAATATCACGTCAAAACTTTAACCATCCTTAGCACATTTAATGACATAATGACCACTACCTTAGGAACCATTATTCTCCACATTTATCTAATACCACACATGCTCCCCAAACTTTTCTATGTGGTTAAAGGTGGAATCCAATACAACCTTTTTCTAGGGATACCATAGATCCATTCTATCAATTTTACACCTTCTACCCTTCATCATTATGTCAAGTTTGATCATGATGGTCAGTTTGTTACCATACAAGCTAACCCAATCCCTTTTATATCATGAAATATGACCTATTGACCTAATGATATTTTCCTACCTCCATCAAAAGTACCCCTACCATCTACAAGAAAGCCCTCAACCATAGAAAAGTAAGCCATTACTTCCTCTTCCATAGAGGCATCTACCATATTATCTATTCCCATAGAAAAAATACCCACCATTAATCCATTAAAACCTACCTTTTAATGTCTTACCCTTGAAGAATATCATCTCTTTACCTTTGATGCTTTCCCTACTCCAAAAGAGTATGGGAAACTAAACCACCAACTAGGTTATGACCCAAACATTAGAGCCATTATTTCCTTAGGGCCTTTGAGCTATCAAACCCACTTTATCTATGGGGGACTTGACAAGTCACTTAATGTTTCCACCACTTTCTCTCCAACTCAGCCATTCAACTCTACATTTCCTTACTTAGACAATCTAGACTTTTTAAAAGTATACCTTCATCAGTGTGCCTAGAAAGGGTTTAGCTTAGGATGATATGAGCATGGTGCACACACATTAACCTCTATTGAGACCAAAAATCCTCATGAGAATCATGGCCTTGGTTTCATTCTACCCAATAAGAAGAAAGACAAACAATCCATTGTTATCATTATTGAACAAGAGGCCCCTTCCTCACCGACTTCCCCTCCACCTGAGTGTGAGGATGATGACATCATCCCACCTAGTTTTTTTAATAAACATAATTAGCATCAGATATTAGACTTATCAATACAAGAAACCATAACCATCCCTTTGACCCATCCTAAGATGATAGGAGAAGACTAGCCAGCCATTAACATTATTCAATGCTAAGATGATGATTTTATTATCACCTACCTTGGTGCATCTAATTCCTCTATCCACAAATCCATGCCCCTAGAGACCTCAATCATGTTGAATGAATCCACCATGGATATCAACTTGGGCACTTTAGATAACCCTTATGTTTTATATATGGGCCAATCTCTAACCCTTGAAGAACTTCAAGACTGACCTACCTTCATCCAAGACCATAAAATTTCATTTTCCTGGTCATATGCTAACATGCCTAGTATTGACCTAACTATTTCCACCCATAACATCATAACCTATCATGAGGCTAAGTGCATAAGATAGAAACTTCAATTAATGCATCCTTGCATAGCCTTTCTTGTCAAAGAAGAGATTCAATGCCTCCTCTCTGTCAACTTCATTCAAACCATTGATTATCCCTAATGGGTTTCCAACATCATTCCTATCACCAAAGCCATAGGGGCACTATGTATCTATGTGGACATTCATGACCTCAACCTCAAATACCTAAAGGATGACTTTCCTCTACTTAGAATTAACTAACTTATTAATCTTACAACTGACCATGAGATGTTGTATCTCATGGATGGATTCTTAGGTTATAATCATATTTTGATTTCCCCTAAAGATCAACACAAGAATTCCTTTATCACCCCATGGGGGACTTTTTGTTACAGAGTCCTACCCTTCATTCTTAAGAACATTGGTGTAACCTACCAACATGTTATGACATACATCTTCCATGAACTTACCCATAACATTATTGAGGATTATATAGATGACCTCCTTGGTAAGTTTAAATTTTGTAAAGACCACTTATCCATCCTCAAGACTATCTTTGAATGGCTTATCCATTATCATGTCTACCTCAATCCCAAGAAATGTATTTGTGGGGTCTTATCAAGTCAGCTCCTTAGATCCATCATTTCCCTTTAAGGAATTGAGGTAGATCCACCCAAAATTAAAGCCATCCTCAATATGTTCCCTTTGATCAATCTTAAATAACTCCATAGTTTACAAGGGAAGCTTCAATCCATTTGTTTCCTTATCTCTCAACTCTCTGACCGATGTCAACCCTTACATCACCTCTGAGAAAGGATGTCTCTTTCAAATAGAATGTTGGCTATCAAAAGTCCTTTGATGCACTCAAAGAGTACCTTTTTTCCCCAACTATCCTCACACTTCTTATGGATGACCAATCCTTTTACATTTATATCTCTACCACAAACCACTCCCTAGAGGCAATGTTTGCCCATCGGAACAAAAAACACAAAGATCAATAAATATATTACATTAGCTACACACTTGTAGACTATGAGACCCAATATAACTATATAGAGAAGATTTGTTTGATTCTGGCCTTTATGGGCACAAAACTTTACCATTATATTATCAATCATAAAACTTTTATCATAACCAATACTGACCCACTCAAGTACATGCACTCTAAACCATACCAAATAAAATATATGGCCAAGTAACTCATGATCCTAGAATATTTTGACCTTGAATTCCTCTAGTAGAAGTCAATTAAGTGGAAATTCATTGTTGACCAATTGGTTGAAGCACCTTTAATAGATACCCAAACCTCCTCCTCTTGAATTCATTGATGAGTCTATCACAACCCTATCTCAAGAGGATTTCACCTACTAGCTAACCCTATTTTTTGATGGTTCTAAATGTCAGCATGGTGGGTGAGCCAGTATCATCCTTATTTCCCTCATCAATGAACTCCTTAATTTATATTTTAAGCTCAAATTTAAATATTCCCTAGTAATATGCCTACAAACTACCTTAGCCTTAGGAGTGAGGATGATCAATATCTTTAGGGACTCCCATCTTGTGGTCAATCAAGTTAAAAGCATATACTAGTGCAAGAATGACATTTTACAACTATATAGATAGTTATTCATAAAACTCTTAACATCATTTGAACACTATCATATTCAAATTACCTTACGATCTACCAACAAGTTTGCCAACACCATGGCTTCTCTTGCTTTTTAGGTCCCATCAACACCTTTGGACTCTAAGATATCAGTCATTATCCATCACCTCACAAAACCTTCTTATGTCAAGTCAAACACTCTAACCATATGTAATGTGGAAGAGAACCAGCCTAACCTTTGGTATTAACAAACCTTTGACTACCTATCCTTGGCATAGTTCCCTCTATATTCTTTAGGAGTGCTCATATGAGCATTTATCTAGAGTACCTCTTGTTATACCATTATGGGAGGGATTATTTAAAATGTGGATTTTATGGTCTCCTTTTCCATTGCCTATTCAATTACAAAGCTTCTTGTGCTATCAAGGAAATACATGATGGAATTTGTAGTGGACACTTTAACGGTCTTGCATTTGTTAAGTTAAGTGTATCCTTCACCTGGGATATTATTTCTCTACCCTTAACCAAAACTATTTTGATTATGTGAAAAAGTGTTTCAAGTGCCAACAACACACTAATTTGCATCATACACCTATACATAGTCTTCATGTCTCCACCATTTTTTGGCCCTTTTCATAATGGGGTTGAGACCCTATTAGTTAAATCAACCCCCATTCTTTATAGTGGCACCATTATATCATTACCAAAACCAAATATTTTACTAAGTGGGTGGATTATATTCTTCTTATCTCCACAAAAGTGGAAAATATTGTCAATTTCATCACCCATCACATCATATACCACTTTCATGTTTCCCACAATATCATCATCGATAATGGAAAATCCTTCAAAAATAAGAAATTTCAAGGTCTTTGTGATTAATTTGTTATTAATCTATGTTTTTCATCACCCTATCATCCATAATAAAATGGATAGGTATAATCCTCAAACAAAACTCTTAATAATATGCTAACTAAATTGGTTAATGCATCTAGTTGAGATTGGCATTTGCACATCCCCTTTTCCTTGTGGGCATACTGTACTAATAGTAGAACACCTATGGATCCTACCCCATTTTCCTTTATGTATGGAGTAGAGGATATATTTCAACTTGAATTCTAAATCCCCTCTCTTCATATATATTTTCAAGATCTTATTTCTAAGGATGATTATCATTAGCACCATTTTAGCCTAGCTTGAGTTACTTAATCACCATAATTTAGTAACCCTTACCCACCTCCATGTCTATCAAGAGTGCATCAAGCATGCCTAGAATAAACACTTGAAAGTATGAGAATTCAATATTAGAGATCTCATCCTAATAAAATTAACATGTCACCAATATGAATAAGAATAAGTGAGGAAAATTTGCTTTGAATTGGTTTAAACCTTATATCATAACCCATAAGTATGGATCAAGATATTACCAATTATCTTCTCTCAAAGTCCACCTAGAACATGAGCCCCTCAATGCTTCACATCTATGCCCATTATTTTATTGAGAAGGATCACATTCACCTTTTATCTAACTTAATCTCATCTCTTTCTATTTACCCAAATTCCATCTCCTTGGTCTAGGGGCAATTGATTACAACTGAATCATCTGATTATCTGTCACCAACATGGCCTTATCTTAGACAATAGGTATCATGGCTCTACCCATCTCATGATTCTCATGGTACTTTCCATCCCTCTTTGAGATTAATTCCCATGGTCATTTTGAACTAATTATCCCTTTTAACTTATTGAACCTTCTTGTGCTCTTAGTTTTTCATTCATAAAGGTAACCCCTTGAGAGCATTTTTAAGTAATTCTATGTTAAGAAAAAGTAATATAAAAAGGCAAAAACAAATAAAGCATCATTATTAACATCCATAAACTACTTCTTTGAAGTATATTTGTTGAAAATCTATTTGAAATTTCTAAAACATAAGGTAGACTACTCCCTTGAAGGATAGATATCAAAATCATTAAGCAAAGCACATAAACTTAGATCACTCCCTCAAAGGATATCTAAGCAAGCATTTGTTGAAAGCATAGAAATTTCTTGGAATCTTCCTACATCAATCAATAAAAGACCCATTATCACAATCACAATAAATAAACTAAAATTGAAATCCATAATCAACTCTCACAAGTACACTTACAACATCAATAAGTCTACATAATATCACATAGAATTGTTTATACTACTTGATTAGAAACCTATAGAAGAGGCATGCTGGTCTCACAAGCATAATCAAGGGATTTTTTAGCTCATTTAACACTTCATGATCAAGACACCTTTTTAACCTACTAATAGATGCACATGCAAATCCTTTCAAGGGCTTCAGTTCATTAATCTAATCCACTTTAGTTTTGATTTCTAGTCCTCATCAATGAAGAAGCATCATGCACTCTTCCTATCCTGTCATGACTAGTTGATCCTTCAATTATGACATATGTCTCTTGGTTATCTTCTTTGTCTGCCTATCTTGTGATATTGATTAAACCTACCTAAGGTGTTTTTATTTAAACAAAATTCTCAAGAACATAATCAATGCATAATCATAACCCAAAGCATAAAGCATAACAATAACCACAATAATTACCATCACAATCATAAGAAAATCACCATAAACATCATAAGCAATAAAGAGACAAACTATTATTTTTCACCACATGTCTAAATTTCATGAAATATATACACATTTAAAAATCTTGGCATACCATCTAACATAACCATCCATAAATATTATCACATGCCTAACTAGGTACATCATCATCACTCTTTAAACATCATCTATAAACCAAAATCACATCATGAATATCATAAATAAACATATCAACATCATATGAACATCATCAATCATATCATAAGTATAGACCAGGAACCATGAGTAGAAAAATAAAGTCAACATTAATACAAAAAATCATGTCATGTCCCATAAGTATCAAATAAATACTTATAATCAATGTGTGTGTATATATCTCTCTCAAAAGCATATATATCTTACTACATTAGCATGCAAGCTAGTATCAAAATAGTATACATCTATCATATCATATCATATCATATCATATCATATCATATCATATCATATCATATCATATCATATCATATCATATCATATCATATCATATCATATAATATCATATAATATAATATCATATCATATAATATCATATAATATCATATCATATCATATCATATCATATCATCTCATGCAAATAAAAAAATATTCCCTAAGGGTACCACTATTGCTAACCCCACCTATACCACCACTATCACTAGCCCCACCTATGCCACCATTTCCATTTAGTGACTACCCTCTTGTAGTACCTACTAATCCACCCACTAACATGACCCACTACCCTAGTGTCCCTAAACTGGAACTACCTACCAACTTGTCTCTATATTTTCCCCATCAAGGCTCATATGGACACTATGTAAGTATAATAGCCTCATAATACTATATCTCCTCTAATATATCTAGGTATTGGGTCATAGGAGTGAAACCTAGTGGCATTACCATCTTGCTACTTATCCTCTTCTTTACCATAGAGAGTCCCTTTCCTGGATCACCAAGCCTAGAGAGGTCTTATCCTAGTCCCTCTCTCCTATTATAGTGGTAATTTGACCCTATAGAGTCACCACCTAACCCTATAATGCCATGATCTTCCTCTATAAAGTGGACACCTATTCTTGTAAGGCTATGATTTATGCCTATATAGATACCAGTGCTACTCCATCTTATCCTTATGCTTGTGTACCCCCTATATCTAGATACACATTAATCACATACTAACCCCCATCATGCAATATAAAATTAGCTACTACATATCAGGCCTGATATCATGCTAAATATCCATCCACAAAACTAGCATCATCTATTGCTTCTCTAACCAGTAGCTCCTAATGGTTTAACACAACATCTTATGGCTATGGCTCCAAAATTAAAAACTCCACATCTTCCCTCCAATACCTTGGGAAAGAAACAAAAATCCCCTACATGAGGCTAAGCTACCTTTAAACTCTATCAAATCAAATCATCTCGATCTCACCATCTCACCTCCCATAAATCTATTACCAGCTTTGCAATGATAATATGTGATGTGTGTAATGGGCCCACCTAGGATAGCCCACATATGGTATCTAGATCCCATCCCCCACCACCAAACCCTCTAGAGCATCTTAAAACTAATCTATGTCCCTCACCCCTCCACTTTCACTTATCAATACATAGTCTCCTCTCCACTGTACAAAGCCCACTATGTAAGGTACATGGGTGTAACCCATCCATGTTAGCCCCAATGGTCTCAAATCCCTAATGTAGTCATATTCCCATTAATGAAGCATAAATCCCATACCAATACCATATCATTGGTGATCTTAGAATCCCCATAGTTCCCTATAAATCTAGACCAATAATGCAAGAGTCTACATGAACACTATCCTGCCTAGCAACATCTCTACCAACACTCCTAGTATCATATATAAGAATAATCCACTACTAAAATCTAGTAATGTGAAGAAAGACAAATCCATAATCATCATCATTAGATATATCTCATCTGGAACCCTCAAGTATAATGGCCTATAGCCAAAACCACTTGAATACCACCTCATATGAGCCTAAAATTCACCATATAAGAGCTCCATCTACTCATCCCTCTCCTCAAGCTCAATGTGGTAAATTAGACCCTCTCAGATTAGTATCTTTGTGATCTTATGAACATCCTTTAAAAATATGGTCACCTTTTTGGTAGGTAGCAGAAAGGTATTTGTGGTCAGATCCCATCTCTTGATGAGGGCCACAATCATAACCACATCACATGGCATTTGTTGATAATGTCACATGGATATTAGGCTAACCTCCTCCATATGTATCCAATAACCCATTGTCATACCTCTATGTATCTCAAAAATTATCCTAGGAACTCGATCCCTCATTTGGATCTGGTCTTATGCCTATAAAATAATCATGTTAGCACGCACACTTAGTTTTCCAAATCGAGCTCAGTATCAACCTACATGTACCTTCTTCAACCTATTACATCTATAACATTACCTCTAACAATAAAATAATATCTATTGTACCTAATAAATTTCAACACCTTCCTTAAACCAATAAACCTAATACCTCACTCTACCCAAACAAGAATTTTTATCTATTAATCCTACATATCATCCTAAAATTGCCTTAACCTTTTTAACCATTTAGTACCTTTATAAACATTTTCTCAAAAATAAAAATATATATTTTTCCTAAATACTTATTATTTACCCACCTTCCCAAACCAACTCAACCACTGACAGTTCACCTAAACCATCGATGGTCTTATAACCCTTTTTCCTTGGTGGTCGACCACTAACAATCAATCTTGACCATCAACAATCAAGTTGAACCATTGATGGTCACTTTAGGTGACCACCGATGGTAAAACCTTGACCTACATCTTCTTAAAATTATCACAAACACCAAAATTTAACATCTAAGACTATCTTATAAACTACCCTCAACCCAACCAAACCAATTAATTTTATTGATTTTACCCAAAACATAAACTAGGGAAAAACCCCCAAAACCCCATTTAAGTCACCACAAAATAGTCAAATTTAACTAATTAGTAGACCTAATCAACTAGTTTAACAATTCAAAACAACCCTTACCTCATTCCTAGAGTGATGTCATGGCCAGAGCCTACGTCTTACTACTAAACCACATATGTATTTACACTACATCATTGGCCCCCATAAATCACCTTGAGCACAACACCTCTCACCAATCATAGCAATCCAGCTCAGTTGAATGCTCAATCAAATCTCAACAAAATGCCAAATTCTCCAGCTCATCAAATGCATAAAAATCTTGAAGGTCAATAGCAAATAGCGAAAATAAAATGTCATTTTCACTTTTTTTTATTTAACCATTTAGGGTTCCACCCTAACCATCAATGGTCGGGTGATCATCGATGGTCGACCCTTGGGACCCCTAACCATCGATGGTTAAGAAACCATATTTTAGACTTCTTTATCACACCACCTAGGTGCCAAACTTTGGAGATCACCTTTTCCCCACCTAAAAATTTGGATATTACCCTTCTCCAACCCACCATTAGAGCATGTACACCTCAACATTGGTCATTTTTGACCCACATTTTTGCATATTTTATAGTGACCATGCTTGGTTTTTTAATCATACTAACCAACCTTGCCATGTTGACCATTTGCATTTTCACCACCTATTGTGCAACTAGATCATTTATGTCTATTTGGGAACACTTCCTACCTCGGATACCCATGACACTTGACCCATTTATGTTTTTCAAAGGAGCACATCCTACCTTGAATACTTGTGGAAACACTTACCTTACCTAGGAGACTTGGATCTACGATTGTTCTCAACTACCATTCCTACATGTGGTCATAAAATTCATTTGTCACTTGTCCTTCTTAGCACCAACCCTTATTATTCTTACCAACATTGATAAATTTAGTATTTCCATGATTTTTAATATCGTACTTCATTATATTTTATGTGTAGGTATGTGTTTCAAATGTCCAACCCTCTTATCACCAACCTCATAACTCACCATATAGCATTTATCAAACCTATACCCAATTATTTTATTCCTCATCAACTCCTACTTTGAGGGGGAATAGCTCCTCTTTTACTTGAATCAACTAGACCTTTGACCAACAACCCATTTTTTATTTTACATCTTGTTGATTCAAAACTACATAGTAAAAAGGGGGAAAATGTAGACATAGAGATCTGTACACTATGATTTTAAATGTCAAAATAAACCCTAGATCCCCTTGGGACCAATTTCACCCTTTAAATACTAACTAGGCCAAACCAAAGTTAGTTTACCCAACTAGATTAACCTAGATTTTACCCACCTTTGTACCTTCACCCTCAACCATCGATGATAAAGATGACCATTGGTAGTCACCTTGATTGTTGATCATTAGGGTACACCTCCTTAGCCAAAAGCATGCAAACCACCCACTTTGATTTTATAAATATAAGTTGTCTAAATATTATTGTGAGCCTTTGCATGGATAATTTATAATTAGACAACCTAGTTGAACCTTCACTCCCACCTCTTGCTTGTGGCTATAAGAAGAGAGGAACTAAGAGGTGAAATTGGTCTACAATTATTATCAAGAGCTTGTGTATCCAAGAGTTTATTTTATACGTCAACCAATGTCATCAGTAATCCAATAGTCATATCAGAGATCTAACTTACTACCATCTCTCCATCAAGTTCTTAGGTATTGTTACTCTATCAAAATTGAGCTAGGTTCCACCAACATGTCAACTACCTCAACCATCACCCAATCAAATTTTGATAATATAAGTACTTATTTCTCAGTATTGATCTACTTTATTTCCATTTCATAATCAACCCAGGTCTTACCCACCTCTCAAAATCCATCTTTTGAATTTCATCAAATCAGCCCTTTTACCAACCCAAATCTTCACAAAGTAACCATTAATAGTTGACTCAGACGGTCTGTCCAACCACCAATGGTCATTGTGACCGTCGATGGTCACCTTAACTACTAATGGTCATCCAAACCACTAATGGTCACTATGGTAGTGAAAAATAATAAGCTAATTTTACCTACCTATACCCAACTAATCCTTACTTTTTGCATTTCTACTTGTTCACATACCCCCTTCTAATTTTTTAAAGTACACCCCAACCCTCTAACACTAGTATTAATTAGATTAGCACTATTTTTATCATTTGTAGTCTATTTTTCTTAGCAGGAATTCTTGTGCTCAATTTTAGTATTACTCTTACTGATGTAAGTAATTTCCTTTCTATTTTATGAACTTAATTATTTAAAATGTGCGGATTGACAGCCCCTAAAGAAGCTCTCATTTTAAGATCTAGCTAACCCTAGACAATCCACCCAACTATCTATATAACAAATAAGTTTTTCTTAGTGATTTATTATCTATAGGTCATCCTCCCAAGATAAAGATGATTTCTTCATAGTATTTTTATCCATATGCATGCATAAACAAAAAAGTTTTTCAACCATAGCTACATCGAGTTTCTTTTCTCTCTTTCCTTAGAACTTAAGCAAAAATTCACTGAAACAACTAGTTTTCTTTATACTTAATCGATGGAATTGAATTTATTTAAATATTATGTCTTCTAATTTTATAAGTTAATTTTTTTTATTAGATGACATAGTTTAAAACAATAACTTTGTAACCTCAAGAAAACTATTGCATATACCTAGTCAACTTTGTCTTATCTATCAGGTTCACTCTAACTAGATCAATACTTTTCCTTTGTCAATTTTAATTAAATCTATTTTCCAACCCTTTTTCCAAAATTTAATTTTCAATACAATTTTTACCAAATTTTTAGTTCTATAAAATGATACTTTTATAATTAATTAAGTTAACCAGTTTGACTTAGTTTTATATGTATTTTATATCTAAAAAACTAAGTTGTACTTCTCAACTACATTTATTCTATCATGTCTTTCTAATGGAATAATTTGATCAACTCAAGTTTTTTATGTTTTGTTTGTTCAACTTGATCGATCAGGATATGGGGATGAAAATTATAACATGATCTAAAGTAGCTCAATTTTTTTCTATTTTTTAATTTATAGTTAAATCAAAGGGAATTAAAATTCATCAATAGTAATTAAACTCACTTTTTTAGTAGGTTGTATATTTATTTATTTTCTAAAAAACTATAAATTAGGTTTTGAAAATTCAAGTTTTGCTCCAATATTCCACTTGGTTTGGCTTTCCCTATAAATTGTGTATCTTTAGTTTTAAAACTGCTTAGTTATTATCATGAAGGGATACTCAACAATCTATTTACTTTCCTTGTCTATCATTTAAAGATATCAAGGGATGAGGGGTTTTACATAATTATCATAGACATAGTATACATCTAACCATGATTTTTAGTTTCCATTCAGCTCACAATACTACCAAAATGCCTAGGATTTCTATTTTTATTAAACCTTAGGAATTTAACCATATGTTTATTTGTGTGGTTCATTAGTTAGTAGTTAGCATCGATAAATTAATTTCATCTTATCCTTGAAACTAGGATATTGGGATATGGAAATGGTACTTCCTCCATAGTCAGTACTTTGAAACATTGGACTAACATTATCCAAAAAACAATCAAGTATCTTTGGAAGACTACACTTCCAATCAAAACCTTTAGTACAACTTCCTGATCTTCTTTTCAAACAATTAATTAACTTCTAAATTTCATCCTTTATATTTATTATTTGTTGTATTTTAGGATTGTATTAGCCAAAATTGATACAAGATTTATGATGTGTGCTACAACTAGATCAACCATATCAACTTAGTTTCTTATCTATTTCAATTGCATTTTACTATAGTTACAATGGAATCATCTAAATTTAAATCATTTAAATATTTCTTAGATTTAAAAATATAATCCACTAGTTCAACCTAGTCTATTATAGATTTTTCTACTTTTATTGCCTATTTAACTCAATCAACCCACTCAAATCAGTCTAACACAAATTATCCTATATTTCTTGTCTATAGAACAAAGTTGACCCATTTAAATTAGACTTTTCTATATTTTCTTGTTACTCTATCTACCTAACCATGTCGACCTATTCGACTTAATACCTATTTGATGACTAGTTCTCTTTCAGAGTCCTTGACCTTTTCTAATTCATTAATCCACTATGTCAACTTGATCAAATTCAAAAAAATTAGCTGACATAGTTCTATTTCACAACCTAAAACTTACCTGGTTGATTATGTTTAGTATTTGGCCTATTTAGTGTTATTACTATAATTTTATTGCTTAATTTGACCTTTAAATTCTTAGGTTTATTTTTACATTATTTAACATCATGAAATCACCCATTAAAATATTTTATTATAACCTTAACCCATTTATAAGATACATTAATTTATCTCTCTTACCCACCTTAGCCACCCAAGATGATAATACCTCATGGTGAAAATTTTATGGTCCTTCATCTCAATATATTGATTTCAACATGGTTTAAATCACCCAAAGTGATTATTTAGATGTCTATAATCCATTTTAGACTTCTTAGGACACTAACCTATCTAAAATTCCTTATTACAACATTGGGTAATAGATACCATTTTAACAAATAATCCCATAGGGATTACTCATATAGGAAACATACGTACTCATAATAATGGGAAAGTTCCTCCTAAAAACACTAATATTCCTCCTACCAAAACTAAAATTCCACCTCCTAACACTAATAACTATTGGGGTTTTAGATTTGTACCCTAGCTAAGTAAGGGGAATGTTCAGATCTTCCTACTCAAATCTAGTCCAACATGGGATTGATCCTAGGTTGTGGGTATCATAATAATGGATTATACCTCCAGATAATGTTGGATTCCTTATGGATCTATCACCTACACTAAACCTAAACTAGCACTTGCTTGGAAAAGGGAAAGATATTTAACAAAACTTATAAAATAATGTAAAAAAGGTGATGCACCAATGATTTGATCACTTAAACTTACACAATACACACTATGAGACATTTTCAAGACCAAATAACATCAATATCACATAATTTTTTTAGAATAACGCATTGAACAACTATCAAATTAGTAAGAGAGGGTAAATATCCACTTTTGAGATAGACAATAAACTATAAATTTCACTTATAATGACCTGCAAAAACTACTAAATACTTCTTGAAGATGAGAAAAACTCATACATAAGTAAGGATCATAAATTCACTTAACCACAATACATAAGTTCATGGAACACACTTCAATTTACATTGGAAAAGGATGGAATTCAGTCTTTATTGCTTCAAAAAGGTGTCACTATACAAATTTTGATAGAGTCTGGTCATACCAAAAAGAGGGATAGAGGGATCAATTTAAAGGCTTAGAAGCCTATATTTATAAAAAAGAAAAAAGAGAGATAGAGATGTGTATTGGAAAAAGCCCCAACTAATTTTTATGGATTGTCACTATCAAAGATGTTAAATCATGACCTTATCAACAAGGAATAATTTATATAAAATAAATAAATGTCCATTACCCTTATACAACTGTCAGGTATCTTCTTAGAACTTTATGATATTATCTATTTGATTTGTTGATGAGGATCATATCTTGGAATTGACCAAATTATGCGACATCTATATTAGGAGGCCATCTAAAGCTGCTTATCAAAAATGTCATCATGATGATAGGTGAGACATCTCTTTATGGTCTATATTTTGTCTTATATCAAACACAGGTCCACTATAAGTGAAAAATAATATTAGACCATTTATTTTCAAATAGTCATAATATCTATGAAAACCTATAAATTGCTTGACTTTTCTTCATAATCACTAGTCTATCTTTGCCCTTAGTATTAGACCCAAAATATCTATCTTACCTATATGGAACTCTATTGATGATGTTAGGTCTCTAAAATGTGGCCCTGGTTTAAGCTTGGTTCACCTTCGAGCTCAGATCCTTAACATTAACTTTTCTTGGTGTAATGCATATTTTCTACACCCCCTAAATTTTTCAAAATTTAATACTTGTTGCCATAGAGATGACCCTATCATAAAATCTAAAACTATGTCAGGGACCTTGATGATTAATAGTATTTTAGATGCATTTTTTATTATGAAATGATAATGATTGGTTGATGAATTCATGTTTATATTTCTAAGTGGTTTAGAAAAGCATGATGGATTAATGAATAAAATCTGCATATATATTTATTAAATATGATCATTCATTTTGATTTTTAGTACAATTTTAGTTGAAAAAAACTTTTAGTTTTGATAGTTTAACAGGTTATAATGATTCTATAAATGATTTGATTCCTAGTTTAATGAAGATAATGATGATATTGACTATTGCATTCAGAAAATGCTATATTTACAAATCAATACACTTTATTATAAGACTATCATAAAGATATAGATCAGATTAAAGTCTCAATTTTGCATATTACTTGTGATTGAATGACCATTCATAATATTGATGGAAATAATGTGGTTATGTTGTGAGAAGTTTCAGATCTATATAGAAAGTTTGGGTAATTAATTTGTCTAATGATGCATATCTTGAGCATTATTCTTGTGTATCATAAATTACCAAGTCCTCTTTGATACTATTAGGTCATTATCAATTTCAATATTCTAGCTATTATAGATATAATGCATCAAGGGCATTATATTGTTTCATTGGTCATAGAAATTCATGTAGTGAAAAGGTTGGGATCTTAGTTTTGTTTCATGAGATAATTTTAATGGCATGTGGGTTTCTTTGAAATAATTATGCACATTTTCAAAGGATTAACATTATTTGAATTGAGATATTTAAAATGATTTAAAAAGGCTTTATTTATCACATCGCTTAGCTTTAAGACCTAAGGAGTCATGATGTTAGGGTATTGAAATTTGTTGAGATTATGACTTCACCATGAAATATGTTTATTTGGATTAAGTATGTCTTATATTTTAAAATGACTTATCATAATTAAAATAGACCATGACACTATGTGAACTAGAAATTATAAGGACCATCATGAAGTTTGTATAGTCTCTAATTATTAAGGCCCCTTGGATTGATGATGAAGCAAGATCATAACATTTGATGGTTTTTAAGATGGAGATTAGTTGGCAAAGATAGACACTAACAAAATCTAAGTTGGCATTAACATTAAATATGAAGATGTGGCCTCAAAGTTTCAAGATGGGTATGTAGATTTGGTGGTATAGGGAGTTAATGCAAAGTGATCACACCACAAATGGTGGAAGTTAGCAATTGATTTAGTATGAAGGGATAGTTATCACTAAATTTGAGTTGTGATAATATGACTTAGCAAAATTTTTAAAGTAATTTCAGTTTAATGAGAACCAATGAGGTTTGAGAATGTCACTTGGTTAGTTATGAAGATGAGTTGGTAGATATAACTTGTGAATTTCTTGGTTTTTTGTTTATTTGGTTGAAAGATTTGATGTGGAAGTGGAGCCCTAGCCAGGTAGTCATTGAGTTACAGAGTGAATTCTTGGTGGGAAATATTGGATTATTTTGTGAAGTGTTCATCATTTTGTTTTGTGGTGATTTGTGGTAAAAATTTATAATTTTTAGTGAAGAAAGAGTCTTGTTCAATTCTACGTGAATATGATTGAAAGTTCTCAGTATTTTTGGTATGATTTTCTATGTTAATATATGAGCTATTATGTGAAAATATTTGAGTTAGACTTCATGCAAACTATTTTAGAAGATATGGTAGTCATTTTTGAATATTTTTTGAGAATATTGTCTATTATGTGTAAATGGGTATGCATGATGAAGAGAAGTTGCATGGTAAATAACTATTATGTGTTTCTTGTTTATGAGCCATTTTGGGTCGATGAAAAAATAAAAGGTTTGGTTATCTAAATATAAAGTATAGATTTGATATTTTTATTCTTTCAAAACATTATTTAATAGACTATTGAATAATATGGTGATGGTGCTTGTGTGTCAATATCGATGAGAAAAGGTCACATGCATGTTTTGGAATAAGTCAGTAAGTTTTGTGAATCTATAGATTTGATAGTTATTTCAATTTTTTGGAGTTGGTTTAGTGGTTGAGTTTTGAGGTTTTTGATTTGAAAGCATGGTTTTGGCATGAATAGTTATTATTGACTTGTCAGGGTTTCTATTTTTATTTTCTTTTGGGTCAAAATCTAGAAATTTATGAATAGTTTCTCTTGAAGGTTTGAGTCTTGTTTTTTACTGAATTAATTTCAAACTCTACTAAAATTTTCAAAAGGGTGTATTCTAAAAATTGGTGAGAAATTTGTTCAATTCATGAAATTTATGTTAGTTTTAGAAAAAAGGCTATGGTATGAAAAGGAAATCACAAACTTTACTTTTTGAGTATTTGATGAATCCCCACTCTCAAACATATTTCATAATTCTATTATTTAATGCACATGATTAACGGTTCATTCAAATATCAAGGTTTTAGGTTTAGTTTTTTTTGTGTGTATGTTTGGTCTTTACTATGGAAGATTTGTATTAAGTGCTTCTATGAATAAGGTTTTTGATTAAAAAAATAGTTTATTCATTTGTTCATGTCATACATGAAGTTTGGTTTGGTTTCTAGAGATATGCATGCATAAGAAATATTATCAATTGTTTATTTTTTTTAGTATCATGATGCATATATATTGTGAAAATTGGGGATTTTTTCTTTATTCAGTAATTGGAAATTTTTAGTTTATTCAGAGATTAATTTTAGTTTTGTATAAGGAAACTTTGAATAACCGAGTCAGCCATTCACAAGTGATATGCCAAAAAATCATTGCCATATATATAGATATTCTGAGTCTATGAGCTTATCTATTAGTTTATGGTAGCAAGGGTGATTTATGGTTTCATATAAGATGAGATTTTTGTTAAAATTTCACCTCAATATTGAAGTTTTAGGTTTTTATTTGAGAATGGATGTTGAGGTTAAGGTTATTTAATACTCCTCAATTTGAAATTTATATCAGAATCTTATATTGGAATAAATGAGTTGGCTTTAGATAGTCTTTGATGTTGTCATTTAATTTTTTTTTCTAGGATTTTATGTTTTCATTTGAAATGGCTTAGTTCTAGAGAATTTTCCAAGGTGATCAGGCTAGTTAGACTGTATTGATATAAAAGCTCAGTCATTATTAGTATAATAATGAGTTAATGTTGACATATTTTTGGTTTGCATTTAGAGTTTTTATAGTCATAAAATATGATAAAATAGGTAACTCAAGTGTGGTTAATGACACCCAACCCATAGGTCCCTCTTGCTTGTTCTCATGACCCTCATAAGATTATTTTCAATGACTCTCAATCATCCACAACTTTCTAGACTTGATCCAAGCTCAACCAAATTTCTCTTTCCATGAAAAATATATCCCCTAGGTCCTATTATCTTAGGACTATAACACCCAACTTGGACTATAACATCAAGCCCTTTAGTGTCTACTTTTAATGCTCCTATCCAACTTCATTTTTACCTCTAATGGTTAGTTCCTTCTAGTTCGTGTCCCTCTTATTTTTAGCCTAATGTGATCACATTCAACCCATGACCAACAAATCCCTATATAATCCCATTTAAAGATCATTTGGAAAGGGTTGGTAATTATCACTAAGTAAGCAAGAATACAAGCAAGACTACTCAGGAAATCTTCCCTATTCTCCACATATAACCAGCCAATACACTTACAAGCTTATCCAAATCCTTAAACCAGTCCCCAGCCACTTGAAGTACATCCAATTTAGAATTTTCCATCTTCATATAAACTATTTCACAAAGAACATCAAGTGGGAGAACTACATATGCCTTTATCCCTCTTTCAAGTATTAGTATGTAGGTAACATGCCCACATAATCGGTGTGTATCTATGTTTAGTGCATCTTACACACACTAACCACCCCTCTTCCTTAAATTTTGTCAAAGCATGATGGATTCTATGGTTTTAAGACTAAATCAGCTCTACATGGAGTTCTATGTACATCTAACTATCAAAACATCACAAATAAGGTCACATAGACATACCAAATAAAACCCAAAAAGCTTAGGTTTCCTAGACAATATCGGTAGAAGTGGACTACAATGCTAGTGCCACTAGTGTCTTATTTTAGTGCTCCTATCCAAACATAAAATGAAGGTTAGATCATAATTTTTGACAATATCCTTGTCTTTCATAGTGAATCTTAGACTTTGCATCTATAGTCTCAATTAGTTTTTAGCTAAGTCTTATTTTTTTATCTCATATTACTATTTTTGTAAATATTCAAATTAAAGTCAAATTACATAAATTAGTAGCTCAATTATTGCATATTTATTTACTAATTTTACTACTCAGACCCTTTAACTAAATTAGGAATAAGACTCCAATATTCCCAAAAAATTTAAATCATTTGGTGAACCTAACTTACTTCATTTCTGCATAAAAACCATAGGGTAAATTTTCTCAGTATTTTTCCTATATATATATATATATGTTTTACTTGCATAATAAAATAAAAAATCAGCATCAAATTTCAAAATTTCATAGTAATTTTAAAATAATTTTCTTTCAAACCCTAGTTGCCCATATTAGGTCTCGATATTTTCCCAATAATTTTCTAATAATTTTTTAGATTTTTTACTAGCATATTAAATACAAAAATTCACCTCAAATTTCAAAATGCAATAGTAATTTTCAAAAATATTTATTTTTTAAAACCCTAGTTTCATTTACTCGGTCTCTTTAAATCATAATTTTTCAAATAAATTTATAATTTTTTACTTGCATATCTAACTCATAAATTCCCTTCAAATTTCAAAACTTCATAGTAATTTTCAAAATAATCATCTTTAAAACCCTAGTTGCATATACTAGGTCTCATTGCTTCTTGAGGTATCACCTTACATGCTTTTGAGCTTCGTATCCTTTTTACACAATTTCTAATTCATTATTTTTAGACTTTACATTTCCTATATTCAGTATTTTCCTTCTTTAGCACTTTACTTATTACAAATTATTGTAAAAAACTCAATCAAATTTCAAATTGTTTTCCTGCCTTAGCAATTGCCCAATGCACCAGTTTTGATGAAATTGATAAAAAGGAACTTCAATAACTCTTAACTAAACACCCTGACATGAAAGAAAACATGTTTAAAATACTTTAAGAGAAATAAAAAAAGTGAACAATGGCCAATCTTCTCAAACTATAGATCAACTAGTTATAAATGACACTATAGGGGTAACTATGTCTCAACAACCCCCTATAGCAGCCCATCCTACCTTCATTCCACCACCAGGTACAACTAGTACATCTCTATCTCCTGATGTGGTAGTAATTATGAAAAATATAAGATCTCTTCAATCCAAGGTGCTACATCTTTAGAAAGGTGCCTCTAGAGCTACGCAGGGTTTGGATTCTTTTGCTCTACTATATACACCATTGGCATGGCATATCACTTCTACACCCTTGCCACAAGGTTTTGTTCAAACTAAGCTTACTCTATATGATATCAAGGGTGATATAGAGACACATTTGAGAGCCTTTCACATAGCATGCTTGGAATATGTACCAAATGAATAGCTACTTACCAAGCTATTTCCATGGAGTCTAAAGGATTATTCTTTAAAATAGTTTTATAGTCTACTGAATCAGTCAGTCAATGCATTAAATCCTTTAACTGGCATGTTCCTAGATTATTATAGCATTAAAATTGGTGATAATGTTTTATATGCCCAAGTTGCACAATAGAAATAAAGGTCAAATGAGCATCTCATATATTATGTTCTTCAATATAAGTCTTTCTTGGCTAAGATGACTAGCTCCATGGCTAATCAAAAGTTACAAGATCTCTTCAAATAGATTCTCTTACCAGCTTTGCTTGAATCAATTATGTTTAAAATATTATCTTCTTTCATTGAATTATGTCACACACTAAATGAAAAAGAATTTAAACTAATTTTAATGGCCAAAATCAAGTACACAAGTATCTCAAAAATAACAAACAAGAGTAACAACAAAGTCCTATAAAAAGTCAAGGTCAATGATAGCAAGAGTCAAAATCAATAGAAAATTAATGTGGCTTTCAAGCCCCCTCAGTGTGTGGTTTTATGAGCAACTCCTCGATGAACCTTTACCAATCTACCATTTTCTCTAGCTAGAGTTTTACAATAGCTATTGGAATGTAGCATCATATATCTCCCTCTTATTTAGGAAGTTGACCCAACAAATCCTCTTCCATGGGGATATGACCAACATGAATTTTGTGAGTTTGATAAGGAATTAGGCCATATAATAAACAAATGCATCAATTTGAGACATTAAATATAGGATTTGATAGATGGAAATCATATTGATATTGGAAATTTAGTTGAGCCTCCTCAAGCAAAGAAAACATAGGATAAAGCTTTGAAAATATTCTCAGATCCCTTTCTAAAACATTTTAAACAAGAGATAGGGGACACATCAAGGGTTCACCATACATATCATGCACATCCACCACCAGATACATATAGGGCACCCTAAGTTGAGACACATATTTTGAGTAGCATGATTGGTGTATATAATTTCAAACTTTTAGGTAGACCTTCCATCTCCTTCTCAGAGCAAGAGATCATCGAGGATGATTTGGATTATCATGAACTCTTCATTAGACCTTACATTCATAATCATCCTATTCATAGTATTTTCATAGATAATGGAACCAATGTAAACATGTGAACTATGACATTATTGTAATATTTAGGATATTCAACGCATGATATTACCCTAATGGACATTGTTATCAACAAATTTAGTCGGAACATACAACGTTCGTTAGGTGAGATTATACTTCCTCTATAGGTTAGTCCAACACATGTGGCCACACCATTTAATATTGTTCCCAGTGTAGGGGTTTTTGATATGTTACTTGGTCAAACATGGATTCAAAAACTTTTAGTACCTTTTATAGTTCATAGATGCATGAAATCCATTCACACTAATTAGGCTGGTATAGTTAGTGGAGTTCCATATGAGTTACCATTCCCCACTTCAAAGCCATCTTCTACTTTGTAGTCACCAGTTTTAGTTTAGCCACCAATTTTATTTTTTCCACCAGTTTCAATTCTTTTTCTATTTTAGATTCAGACATAGTTGAAGCCTCCATCACCATCATAGATAGTTCATACACTTCCATATAGTTCCCTTTCAAAGCAACCACAAATTTAGGATTTTAGACAACTCCCAACTATAGTGTTCACACCCAGGGTAGTATCATTGAGGTCTCATGCATCCAATCATAGAGCACATGTTTAAAGAGGATATCCTAATACCAAATGGGTCCCTAAGAGCCATATATCTACATCCACTTCTCAGAGTTACAAGTGGATCCCATAGTTGGTTTTTAATTTAGATATTTTAGAGCATTTATAGTATATATAGATTTTAGAGACATAGTCTCAGTATTTCCATCATGCTTCATGATCACACATGATTCATATCCTTAATACAAAACACCATGATAGGGAGTCTCCCATGAGACTCATTAGTTGGTATCATCTCTTCTTAGTATTACCTATAAATAGTTTCCTTATGATTGATTATACACAATCTTCCTATAATTGATTGTATATAGCTTATATAAAAAAATACAAAAACATGCAAATAATCCAAAAATACCAAAAATATTTTGATTATATGCATCATCCATGCTTTACATTTATACTATCATGATAAACTAATATTTTTTATTCTTTGTTATTCTTTATTGATTTATCTACATTACCATACTTCACTTTATCTTATTTGACTGTGTGCAGTGACATCTAGCTCCTTGATTGCTTCACTCTACCCACTAAGGGGGCATCCTAATTCTACATTCAAGACACATCAATATATCTTCTCCATAGGGGCATCTTTTACATTATTACACTATCTAGGTTATGCCATTCCTATACCACACACTCTAGCTATCATGTTGATGTACATTATTTACTACCTTATAGAAATTACTATATCAACACTCACTAGTATATATCACTTACGTATTTCTTAGGATATACCTAGTCTTGTACTAACATGTCTTGCATATTTTCACCTCTTACTTTGATTAGTTAGATTCAATTGTATTTCTAGTTTTTACATGCTTTCCTTCATCACTTTGGATAGCTAGATGTGATTGCATTTATTAGTTCTTATTTGTCTCTTGTATGTGCCTTAATACACTTTTCAATATCCTTTACTTCTATTCATCTGTGTGTCTTAGGACATTTGCCAATGTCCTTTGCCTATACTCTTCTATGTGATTATGGATTTCATTCCAACCTTGCTTTTTTCAATTATATGTGTATGTGGCAATATTAACATGCCTTGTATGCTTGATTTCTAGTTTGAGTGATATGCACCCATGCCCTTTGTTTGCTTGGCCCCCAAGCCACTCTTGTGTATTCTTCCTACTTCTTTCCTTGTATGCTTGTTACTTAATTTCTGATCAATTATTTACAATACCATGATCTACAACATGCATTATCTTACTTTCTTGGATACCATGATAGACATCATGCTCCATCCATCCTTAATAACTTAAAAATAACTAGACTTCTAGTTATAATTTAGTATATTACACCCTTATATCTATTTAGGCATACCCTTATTGATCTAACAATCTCTCATTAAAAACCATGATATATTTTGAGATATCTTGTCTATTATCATTTTTTTAATCATGTATCTTTACAACATAACACAGTTGTAAGGATCTTTATTCTAAGGGTACTCATTGCAAGGTCTTCATTCACACCCTTAGAAGAGGGGGAAACAAAAATGGGTTTTGTCATAGAGATCAGATCTCTTAATGATAAAAAATTTAGCCTTTAAAACACATAAAATAATAACCAAATATCAAACCAAATAGAATAAAACAAGTCGATAGTGAAAATGTTAGAACCATCATCAAATTTATCCCAAGACAATAGTGCCAAAGTTGGACTAAAACACTGGGCCCTCTAGTGTTTGTTTATAGTGCTCCTATCTAAATAACAAAAAACTAAACTTTTCAAAAGTAGGTAGGAAAGTAGGTTTAACTATAATTTTGTATAGTCATACTAGTTCATATACAATAGTTTTAGTACAATTTTTCTTAGAGAATCTATATATAGGGGCCATCATGCATGACATGATGGATCTCACTTCTAGTTTTAGATAAGGCAGTTGATATAATTTTCAGATCAAAATATAGGTTTTAGACACTAGTGATTGGGGGCAATGTGCACAACACATTAGTTATTTTTATTTGAGTTCAGTATTACCTAGAAATGATCAATAGTTACATGACTTATTCCATTTGTAGGTGGTTGACATTATTTTAGAGAGAATTTCACACAAGCCTAACCTCCACATTTCAAAGTGGATTTCATATAATCCTAGTGCACTAATTTTAGTGTGGCTTTCATACAAGCCTAATATCCATTTTTTAGAGTGGCCAAGAGTGGCCTATTTTCTAACATACATTTGGATATCCATGCCATATTTTTATATTATAGATCATTCATGGGATTTAGGATCCATCTCTTACAACACACATTTCATACTGGTATCAATTCATAGCTTCACTTCATGGGGCAATGATGGAGGCAAAGAACTAGCTAGACTTTGTATTTTTGAGCTACCTATTCAGAGGGATTGGACACATAGTCAAAATATTTATTAGAACACACATGATCACATAGCTTCACTTAGTGGGTGATGATAAAGCTAAAATACTATCCATTGCATTCTTGATCCATTTTTGGGAAATTGAGAAATCAAATACATTCGTGATATTACTCTTAGTTCAACATCATTTAGTACATACCCATCTCATCTAATATTAATCAGTACCATAATAGGTTTTGTATTAGTTTGCATACCCAGTGAGGTGTATTTGTTCCTTTCTCTTCCTCTATTTCTTACCAAACTTTGTACATTCTTATTCTAGATATAACGTATCTAGTAAGAACTAATCTATTCTTTGTTTTCTATTACATATTTACACTTTATAGCATTCTCTCTCTATACACACCCAACATCTCATAGCTTCATGGGCTTCACCCTTATAAGTAAGTGTAGGTACACTTTCTATTTTTCCTTGATATTAGTATTTCACTTTCCTACATTACTAGAATAAAAAGGGGAAAATGTATTCATATAAAATGTGAAAATTGGTAACTTGAGTGTGGTTAATGACACCCAACCCATAGGTCCCTCTTACTTGCTCTCATAAAACTCATAGGCTTATTTTCATTGATTCCTAATCATCTATAGCCTATCAAACCTGATTTCATCTCAGCTAGACTACCCTTTCCATGACAAATCTATCCCCCTAGGTCTTGTTAACTAAAGAATATAGAATCTAACTTAGACTATAGTGTCAGACCCTCTAGTGTCTACTTTTAGTGCTCTTGTCCATGTGTATTTTTTCCTCTAATAGTTAGTTCCTTTTAGTTCTTCTCCCACTTCTTATCAACCTAATGTGAACACATTCAACCCATGATCAATAAATCCATATAAAGGCCCATTCAAAGATGATTTGGAAAGGGTTGAAAATTATCACTAAGCAAGCAAGAATAAAAGCAAGACTACTTAGGCAATCTTCTATATTCTCTACATAAAACCAACTAATACACTTGTAAGATTATCCAAATCCTTACACCAGTCCTTAGCCACCTCAAGCACATCCAATTTAGTATTTTTCATATTCATATACACTATTTTACAAATCACACTAAGTGGAAGAACTACATATGGCTTGATCCTTCTTAAGAGTATTGATATGTAAGTAACATGCCCACACAAGGGGTGTGAATCTATGTTTATTGCATCTTACACACACTAACCCCATCCCCCCCTCCCTTTACTCAAATTTTGTCAAAGTATGATGGAGTCTAAGGTTTGAATACTAAATCAGCTCTATAGTGAGTTTCATGTATATCCAATAGTTAAAACTTCACAAATAAGGTCACATAGATATAATGAACAAAACCTGAAAAAATCAAGTCTCTTGGACAAAAGAAGTAAAAGTGGACTAAAACACCAGTGCCACTTGTGTCCTATTTCAGTGCTCCTATCCAATAAAAAATGAAGGTCAGATCTTGATTTGTGATAGTGTCCCAATCATGCATAGTTAATTTTAGACTTTGTTTCAACCATCTCAATCAGTTTCTAGCTAAGTCTTATTTTTTATCCCTTATTAATATTTTTAAAAATATTTAAATTATAGTCAATTACACAAATTAGTAACCTGATTATTGCATATTTATTTACTTATTTTACTACTTAAATCCTTTAACTAAATTAGAAATAATACTCCAATATTCTCAAAATTGTTAAATCCATTTCATTGAAGTGTTCAAGTAGATTTTGATATAGATAGATGGTTTTTAATTCATGATATGGTTGAATTTTAGTTTATTGAGATATAATAGCCTTTAGTCTTATTTCTTTTTGGGCATTTTTTATTTTAAAATTTAAAATTTGATTGTTATATTTTAGATTGATCATAATGTCAGGGTGGAATCAACATGGTTTAGCCAGAAGTAATGATAATAGGGGATGGAGATAGAGTTCAAATAGTGATACTAACCAGATCAATCCCAATAAATCTTTTTCTAGGGGTGGTTTCTATGTAAGAAACTTTAGACATATATTCCATAGGGGAACATGAATGCCCATACACATTGATGCTCATGATTCTAAATTTTAGGACATTCTAAGTAATTTGCCCATTAATCTAGTAAATAGGGAATTTAGAGGATAAAGAGGTAACAGAGGTTTATTTTTCCATAGGTTTAGAGCCTAAACACTTTCTCAAATAATTTCATCTCATTTTTTGGATCATGACCCTCAACATTTACTACTTTAGCCTCTTAATGTTAAAAGACATGAATCAATTGTTGATCTTCTACCTATGAATCAAAACACATAACTTGAGATAGAAACTTCCCATGCTAAGAAATTTAATAATTTGGCCATCCCTTCAAATTTACCTTCTCCTTCTCATATAGAGCTTGCTTGAAAATGTAAAATATTTAGTCTAGTTGTTACCCATAATGAACCTATGCTGAGATTTGAAAGATTGAATTTGGGAGTTTGAGGTTATGTTGGTAGAAGTAAGTTAATAGACATTTCACCTTCCATTTTATAAAAGAGGACTACAAAAAAGAAAACTAAAATTCAATTTGAGCTAGAGACACCAATGGAGGTCAAGGTGTTGAAAATAATCAAATTGGAGATTAATGACAACACAACTGATTCAGGAACAAGATTGGTGTCATTTCCTACTAGAAAGATGGAATATAATTTTTGTCTTCATGAACAAGAAAAAAATGTAATTGAGGTGTTGTATAATTGAGATGATTATTGGTCATCTAAGATATAAAATTTTTGTTTATGCTAAATTTTTCATGACAAAACTTGATATTTTAGTTTCAGACTTTGATATATTTTGATAAATTTTGGAAAATGCAGTAATTTTAGGATTTTCTATAATATATATGCTTAAGTTATTTTGATATGCATTATGGATTAATATAAATAAGGTTTATTAATCTTTGAGTTATTTATTTTATGATTAGAATATGTATTCTATTATATTATTAATCATAAGGGACCCCGCTCATTAATATTAACACCTCCGATCTATATTAAATAAACTTGATCAATTAAGGATTTTAAAGTCTTAATTAAACCTATCCTTAAATAATAATTTTTATAATTAATTGACTTTTTAAAAGTCAATTTGTTAACATAAACTAATAACTAACTCAAGTTAGTTATAACTTATTTACAACTAAGTTTGAAGGTATAAGAAGATATCAAGGATTCATTTGAAGATAGAAGAACAATATGTATTGAGTACTTAGACATTTTTAAAAGTCAATCATTCATATTTCTTATTTCCATGTAAATATTTTGAGATAGTACAACTTTTACAGATAGATCCATTGGTACTTTATCTAATGATTGAGTAATTGCTTATGCAACATAGGTATATCCACCTTTATTTATCATTTAATACTGATTAACTAAAGATTGCTAAGTTTAACACCTTTTGATGATTGTTAGTTTTAGTGTTATGCATACATTCCAAGTATTCAACCTAAATAATGATGAATATTTCACTATTTTATGACATTTCATTGATCTATTTTGATTGTAAAGTTGTCATTAAAGTTTTTATAATGTAATAATGGTGGTTTTATCAATAAAGTTATCCTTTTCTACTAAGATAACTCTCCTTTAAGACTAGTACACTTTATTGTAATCTATTTGAATCTAACTTTAATATAATTTAATTGTTAGTTTTCTTCTAAGATATATATATTTTTTCTAGTTATCTTCTTAACTTTTTAGTTTTAGTTGAGTTCATTTCTATTTATTTGTTTAGTATTTATTAATCTCATCCTTGTCTTTTCTTTTTGTTTCATTAAATATAGATCTTTCTTTAATTATTCTTCTTTTAGATATTTTTAAAAATTCTAGATCTCTAGTGTTTTATCTTAAATCTCTATTAGTTCTTAAATTTTGTTATTTTTCAATTAATAATCTCTTCTATTTTTTTTAAGTTAGACATTTGATAGTTTTTCATAGTTTAGTACCTGTTTAATTTATTTTCTTTATTTTTAGTCTTAATCTTAATAGATTTCTAAAATATATTCAAATATTTAGATTAATAGTATTTTATTTAGTCTAGTTTTAGTTTAATAGTTGCTTCATAGTTATTAGATTTATTTCTATTTTAGAGTAGTTTAGTTTATTTATTTTATCTTTCTCTTTTAGTTTTTATAGTTTTTATAGTTTATTTCTTGATTAGATTAGATAGCTTAGTTGAACTTTAGTTACTTTATTAGTTTGTTATTCCTTTTCTTAAGAGCTTAGTTTTTTTTCTTAGTTTATTGGTTAATTATTTGTTGTCTCACTCTCTTGTTTAAATGATTGAATTCTTTCTATTATCCTTAATCTATCTATTTCTACTTTTAGTTTTATTTAGCATAAAACTTGGAGAAAATTATAGAAAGAAGCAAGATATTATTGAATATATGAATATTTATTGAATTAGATTTTTATTCTTCAAGAGACTATCTAACTCATAGGTTTTCTTTGTCTGATAGAATAGATTATAGATTCTTATTCTAACTAATTCATGATTTGATAAAATGAATTTTTGATTATTATTATAATAGAATAAGTTGCATTTGATAACTTGTTGATTATTTCCAAAAACTTATAAAAAACTCCTTGCATCTTTAGGATTGTAGATGAACCTTTAAAACCCTATGATTAGATTGGTAAAATTTTAAAATTGACCTGCATGATAGGTGAAAATGTTGATTCATTGATGGTAGAATTTCCATCATCAACAAATTTGGCAACTCCACTAGGGATATCATTCGAAAATCTAGTTTGTTTTTTTAGTTTTTTTTCTTTCTAATGGTACTTAGAGGTAAATAAACTCCTTATTTAATGTATAATAGATATATAAGATGATCGAGTTGATTTTTCTTTAAATTTAACATGTTATATATGGTATAATCATCCTGAAAATCTTTATCAGGTTATTGAAGTCATAAATCAAGAAGAAGAGATTTTTTTTTTTTGAAATTGATTGGTATTCAAATATTACATATGAGAATCAACATGATATTATGAAGTCAAATAGAATAATTTATAAAAATATAGATAGAGTTTTAGCTACTAATTCTAGGCTTAAAATGCATTTTCTTTCTAATTTTTTTTCATTTGACAATTTTGTTTTACCTATTGAAATTGATGTTATGAATCTACATTTAAATAAAGTAGATTAAGTTAAATATAATCAATATATTTAGGTATAAACTACTAAAACTTTTAATGTAAGAACAACTAGTGAGAGAATAACCAATAGTAGAATGGAGACTAGAAGATCTGATTCATAGGTTGTAAAATAATATAGATCAAGATGATCCTACTGAAGGTAAAGATAAAGTAGAAAATTAGGAAGAACATCAAATAGATATAGTACCATGAATTTATACTAATCTAATTAATGTCAGGAATCATCTTGGTAAGTTACCTTCTCTTAAGGGATTGAATATACCAATGTTTTATAGTGCTAGTGGAGAATCTTGGGAAGATCACTTAGAATATTTTAGATTAGTATTTGCTACTCTTGGAATAACTAATGAAAATATTTGCATAATATTTTTTCCCCAAATATGAGAAGAAAAATCTTATCAAGCATTTTTTAGTCTGCCTAATAAGGTTATTAACACTTGAAGAGATGCTGAAGATTGAATAGAGTTATCCTTCGAGAAAGTTAAAAAAGATTTTGATCTAGTCAATGATCTTGTGATTTTTTATATTGATCTAGATGAGATAATTTATCATTTAATTTATAGATTCACTAAACTACATCAAAATATCCCTTGTGGTCTTAGGCATTCTAAAAAGTTATCTAAACTTTATTTTTGCAGTGCTTTACCTTTGAAGTATAAAATGGCTTTAAAAGATAAAGACATTACATAATATAGTGACACTTTGGTTTTTTGTATTAAATATGAAAAAAATATTAAAAGAATTGGTTTTAAAGATAGATATTTTACAGGTTTGAATTTAGATAATTTATAAATATTAAAGGCCATATAAAGTCTCGGTAGTGAGCTGGTCTTTGTTAAAAGATAGCTTAATGATAAACCTTCTTCTTCAAATAAGAACACTAAAGAAGATAAAAAGATAGGCATTCTATATTATTGTAATTTTTGTGAACTTGATCATAATCTAGACACTTGTCTATTAGTCCTTATATTTAGAAAGTTTCTTCATGGAAAAGATGAAATAATAGAAAATTTAACATATAATATAAACAATCTTGATGATCCCTCAAAAAATGAGAATGTTTATGTTATAAATACTAGGAATAACTATTATAATTATTCTCAAAATAATAAAATAGAAAATGATAAGTTTTATTCTTATGATAAAGGGAAATTAGCTTAGAATAATGTTAATAATACTAATGATAATGCTACATAAAATAATCCTTTTACAACTGGATGTAATAACAATCAATATCAACACTATAAATATAATTTTTTTAAATAAACTAATTATAAAACATTTAATATAATTGATGATTTGTTAATAATTAAATTTGGATTTTCTTTGCTACAAATAACTAGTCTTTTGAGACAACTTGATAAGATTAATAAAGTAGTGAAAAATCCTAGAGTTGATGTAAGTTTGAAAGAGGAAAGTAATTTTGAACATATCTTAGCTCAACATTTTGACCCTCCTATTGATTATATTCTTCCTTTTTTTGTCATAATTAAGATCACTAATAAAACAATTCATAATTGTATTTTAAACATAGATGCCTCAAGGAACATTAAGCTAAAGTCTATTGTAGATCAATTAGGTATATCTTATGAAGTAGATAGTAGGAAGCTTACTAGTTTTGATTCTAGACAAACTAAGAGTTGTGATAGGTTTCGTGATATAGTCAATAAAATTTCACAAGATGGATGGATTAGATGTATGACTAATGTTCAAGTGTTAGATATTTTTAGTAATTATGTAATGTTGTTAGGAAGATATTGGTTGAAAGTGTTGGTTGAATATTTTGTCGATCAGCGTACTGATAAACAAAATAGGTATGATCAGCCAAATTAGGAAGATTAGTCGTCCAAATGTGTAGTTTTACCACATCAAAAAGACATTGATCTCTCCTCTCATCAAGGGGAGGTTCCCTATAGGTATGCTATATATATATAAATACTCATGGGTGGGACAAATCATCCATCTCTCTTCTTTCAGAGATGATGCACACGGATCAAAGGAAAAAATCAAGGGAAATGACAAACAATACTCCTCTTCTTTCAGAAATACTATTTAGCAAACCACAAGAACACTCCTGGAAATAAAAGCAAAATGTAATTGAGGGCATAGTAACCAGCAAATCAAGATACAGCACAAAGTCTCTACTTGAAATTCTCAAGAGTAATATACGAAGGACAATGAGGGCACAAAGTCTCCTCAAAGTCCTTTACATAATAATGAAAAGAAAATAGATTGAAGGCAGCTATGGGGGCACAAACTCTCTCCATAATTGATTCTTCAAGACACCTTCCTGACTAATTTTACTAATTCTACTTGTTGAATTAATGGAATAGAAAATATATCAAGCAAAAAGACATAAGAATAGTTTCCTTAATAATAAAGAAATCACAGCACAAAGTCTGAAAAAGTCCCTTACTATCTTATTCCAGTAACAAAATATGATTAATAGACTGAGCACAAAGTCTCAATGATGCCTCTCAATTTGGGCAGAGTTTCATTCTAAATGTCAAAAAAGAGATCCTCTTTACAATAAAATAAAGTCCCTTATATAGCCTCTTCAAGAAGGACTTGGGAACAATCAATACATCAATTTGCATTGGAATCTGTTAAGGAGACACGTTGGAACTTAGGGGCACTTTACCCATTTGATTTTATCAATGCAAGGAAATAAGTCACGCTTATTAAAAGTTTGTAACTTCCAATATTCCACCTGGTGATCTGGTCTTATCTTCATCATTCCTCCTTGTTCAGCTAATTGAATTAGGTCCTAGATTTAATTTACTATTATGTTCTTTCTCTGCATTCTGCTGGTCTTGGCCTTGAGATCTGTGATTGTATTTTGGTCTATATGTTTAAAAGATCAACAAATAATTCACTAAGTTTAATTTGACATTTTTGGGTGCGTCATTCCTTTATCTTCTTTCACCTTTCCTGTTTGGCACTTTTATAAATTATGCTTGCCTTTTTGGGCCTTAAGGAATGACCTATTTTGAGTCGAGAAGAGTCTCCCACAAGGGTATCTACCCTATGGGAAGTCTTTGAATGGCCTTCAGGCTTATTTGAACTTTGGCGATGAATCAATCTATTGAACCAAGACATTGAACTAATTGGTTCAACAAAAAAAAATGGTTCAAGCTGATGGTTCAATTTGAATGAACTGAGCTGATGAACTTGCCTTTGAACCATGTCTTTGAACCAACCATCGAACCTTTTCGTTGAACCAATTGGTTGAACCAAAAATGGCTCAAGCCGATGGTTCAATTGAATTAACCAAGCCAATGAACTAAGTATTGAACCAAAAGATGCTGAAATAAAGGGAATGAACCACCCGAGTGAAATAAAGCATTGAACCACTTGGTTGAACTATTCATTTGGTTAAACCTACCATTAAACCTTGAACTCGTTGAACCTGCTACTGGTGTTTGCCGATGGAGATTTTTGTTTAAACCAAGGCACTGAAATAGTCCCAAAAAAAGACTAAGTGTTGAAAAACTGATTCTTTTGACTGAAACCACCTGTAGAAGCCTTTGAACATGTAAAAATGAACCTGCCTATAGAGTCCATAGATTTTCCTTTTCTTGCACACTATGTAGATTTTTATTCCTACTGAGTCCGTAGATTCAAGCCTATAGAGTCCATAGATTCAAGCCTGTAGAGTCCATAGATTCAAGCCTGCAGAGTATGTAGATTTAATAAAAGCTTGAAAACTAAAGAATTTGAATGCCCAAGACAAATTTTGAAAAGAGAAGAGATAATTTTGGTCTGTAAGACCAAAATAATTCAAATGTTGTCCCAAAAATGAGCTGATATTTTTGGGGGACAACAACTAGCTCCAGTTGGGGAACTTCTATCAATTTCAAAAGGAATTTCAATGAGTAGAATATAGAATCTCCAGTGTCTTCATGTGTACCATTGGGTTATAGAGTCATGCTACCCAAAAATGGAAGGCATCAAAAATGGAAATAGACAAAACAAAATAGAATTAAAAACTATACAAATATACATATATACATATGCAATGATCTGATACTTCAAGAATTGAAGTATTTCAGATGCTGCTTCTTGAGAGATAGTGAAAATAGTTTTCCATCTTGGTAAACTAGTAAGAAGACATTTTGTCCCCAAAAATGGTGATAGGCGAATGGATCTCTCCACCAGGAAACCAATTTTTTGTGTCTTCCTCTTGGTCTTTCCTTCTTTTTGCTCTGTGGTAGGACATGGTCTTCAAACTAAAAATCATAACTCCTTGCTCTCCTTGCAAAGGGTTCCTTTGCCTAATTTTGATTTGCAGCAACATGGTCCACCGTCATAACTTGTTGTTCTATTGGTCTAGTCCAACACATGTATTGATTTTCAGTTTCAGACCCCTAACAAACCATCAATTCAACATCTCCTTTGATGTGAAGGAGTTTGACCTCTTCACCTTGAGCAGTGTTCAATCTGAGCAATAGAGATCTTTATCCAGTTGTGGAAGAAATGCTGCCATTGAATTCCAAGATCCAAGCATCATCAGAAGCTGATCTTCTATCAGATTTCTCTTCATTAGAGATGGAAGATCTTTCTTGATTTATACTTCACCCTACCAATTCTTCTAATGCCTTATTTGGATCAAATCCTAGATTACTAGCTACATGAATTTCATCAACTGAGACATGAGCATCCTCTGTGGTGAAGAAGTAATTACCCCTGCCTGAAGGCTCAAACAAAATTTGAGTTGCAGGGGCTGACATTTGGGTGACCACAATTTTTACCTCAGACATGTCTACACTTGGTTCTCCATCAAAGTCCAATTGCTCAGAATTAGCTTACATGGATTCAAACTCAGTCATCTAAATTTTGGATTTCTTGACATGATTAATCATGTCAAATGACTGGAATGGGCTTGGAAGAGAAGATGGGAGTTTATCCTTTTGATTTTTGAGAGGGGGAGGATTGGTTTGTGAAGTTGAAGTAGAAGGTGCAAAGATGTTCAATGTACTTACTTATTTGGTAATCACCAGGTCCTTTGATTGAAAAGGAAGAGGGGTTCTTTGCTCAGCAATTGAAATTGTTGGTTGGGGTTGCTCCTCTGTCTTCTCTTTGTCAGCCTACTAGGCTGACTGATTCTGGGACCTGGTGAATATTTCATATGATCCTTTGACTACTTCACCTTCACTTCTGAGTTCATCCTGGTAATTCAGGAAACCAATGTGGGAGTCACCAACTGATTCTTCTAGATCCTCCCTAAAGAGATCAGCACCATTTTCTTGCTCTAACTCAGGTTGGAAATAGGAAACATGCTCTATTTCTAGATATCCAACTATCGAGTTTGTTGGAGGTGCTTCAAAGGTAGGATTCCTCTGTGGGGGAGGAAGATAATTTTGTTGCCCTTAACTTTTGGTAGTGTTTCCTTTATATGGCTGATTAGGGAATGTCTTCCTTGGTATATATTTATATAGAGGAGTAGAAGACATACTTTGTGCCATTTGCCTTTTCAAGGCTAGCAATTCATTTGCCAGCTTTTGCACCATTGGATTAGTGGTGGTTGTAGATGAATATTTAGAAGATGATGAAGCTCTATTTTTGTTAGGATCTCTCCTTATCTTTCCTACCAAGATAAGGTCATCTTTTAGCTTAGTAGCCAAGTCTTGAGCAGCCTCAAGGTCTATGTGTCTAGCCTATCTCAATAGAAAACTCACTTTAGGTGGCTGTGAATTGATGAAGAAACACATGCGATTCTGAGGTGTCAGCTGGGCGATCATGGGAATCTTATGCCTCAGCTTGTTGAACCTAGAAATGAAGTCCCTCATAAGTTCATGGGGCTCTTTCTTCATCTATGTGAGCTGGGCTAGCAAGGCATGTGCATCTTCTACGGGCTTGAATCTTGCTTCAAATTTGTCTTTAAGTGTATCCCAGTCAGTCACTGATCCAGTTTGCAGATGGTAGAACCAATCTATAGCAGTGCCTTGTAGGGTCTCCACAAAAACCCTGATTGCCACGTCTTCAAATTCCACCTGTATCACACCACAAGCTATGGTGAAGGCTGCAATGTGTTCATCAGGATGGACTCTTCCATCACCAAATAATTTGGGGAAATTCTTCCTTGAAATGAGTGGTAGCTCATGCAGGGGTGGAGTTAGAGTAAGTGGGCCAAATGAGTTACCCCAAGGGACTTGAACTGCCATGATCAGATTATGAACAATAGGGATAACACATCTGAGTGGAGTTTCCAGATTACAAAACAAAAATGGAAAAGGACTGGCTTAGCTTTAGCTTAAAGCTTGAGGCTTTAAACTGCGCTTTCTTTCCTAGCAGCTCTGGTTTTGTAGACTAGATAATATAATGGAGATGGATGAAAATGGTAAGGCTATAAATGGATAATGGGTAAGACCTAGATGGGATTTGCTAGACTCTATAATGGATAAGGGAAGAAACTACTTCAATCTGAAACTTGAGGCTTTAGACTGCACGTTCTTCTCTAGCAGAGTTGCCAAAAACTATTGGTTAAAGATTTTGTCGATCAGCGTACTGATAAACAAAATAGGTCTGATCGCCAAAGTAAGAAGATTATTCATCCAAATGTGTAGTTTTATCACATCAAAAAGACACTGATCTCTCCTCTCATCAAGGGGAGGTTCCCTGTAGGTATGCTATATATATATATATATATATATATATATATATATATATATAGAAAATAATACTCATGGGTGGGACAAATCATCCATCTCTCTTCTTTTAGAGATGATGTGCATGGAACAAAGGAAAAACTCAGGGAAAATGATAGACAGTACTCCTCTTCTTTCAGAAATACTATTCAGCAAACCACAAGAATACTCCTAGAAATAAAAGTAGAATGTAATTGAGGGCGTAGTAACTAGCAAATCGAGATACAACACAAAGTCTCTACTTGAAATTATCAAGAGTAATATACGAAGGACAATGAGGGCACAAAGTCTTATCAAAGTCCTTTACACAATAATGAAAATAAAGCATAGTAAAGGTAGCTATGGGGGCACAAAGTCTCTCCACAATTGATTCTTCAGGACACCTTCATGACTAATTTTACTAATTCTACTTCTTGAATTAATGGAATAGAAAATATATCAAGGAAAAAGACATAAGAATAGTTTCCTTAATAACAAAGAAATCATAGCACAAAGTCTAAAAAAGTTTCTTGCTTTCTTATTCTAGTAACAAAATATGATTAGCAAACTGAGCACAAAGTCTCAATGATGCCTCTCAATTTCAGTAGAGTTTCATTCTAAATGTCAAAAAAGAGATCCTCTTTACAATAGAAGAAAGTCCCTTATATAGCCTCTTTAAGAAGGACTTGGGAATACTCAATACATCAATTTGCATTGGAATCTATTAAGGAGACACACTGGAACTTAGGGGCACTTTACCCATTTGATTTTATCAATGCAAGGAAATAAGTCACGTTTATTGAAAGTTTGTAACTTCCAATATTCCACCTGGTGATCTGGTCTTATCTTCATCATTCCTCCTTGTCCAGCTAATTAAATCAGGTCCTAGATTTAATTTACTATTTTATTCTTTCTCTGCATTTTGCTAGTCTTGGCCTTGAGATCTGTGATTGTATTTTGGTCTGTATGTTTAAAAGATCAATGGCTAATTCACTGAGTTGAATTTGACATTTTTAGGTGCGTCATTCCTTTATCTTCTTTTAGCTTTCCTATTTGGCACTTTTTTGAATTATACTTGCCTTTTTGGGCCTTAAGGAATGACCTATTTTGAGTTGGGAAGAGTCTCCTGCAAGGGTATCTACCCTATGGGAAGTCTTTGAATGGCCTTCGGGCTTCTTTGAACTTTGGCAATGAATCAATCCGTTGAACCAAGACATTGATCTAATCGATTGAACCAAAAAACATGGTTCAAGTTGATGGTTCAATTTGAATGAACTGAGCTGATGAACTTGTCTTTGAAAAATGTCTTTGAAACAACCATCAAACCTTTTCATTGAACCAAGACATTGAACCAATCGGTTGAACCAAAAATGGTTCAAGCCAATGGTTCAATTGAATGAACCAAGCTGATGAACTAAGTATTGAACCAAAAGATGTTGAAACAAAGGGAATGAACCACCTGAGTGAAATAAAGCGTTGAACCACTTGGTTGAACTGAGCCATTAAACCGTTCCTTTGGTTGAACCCGATGTTGAACCTTGAACCCGTTGAACTTGCTGCTGGTGTTTGCCGATGGAGATTTCTATTTGAACCAAGGCACTGAAACAGTCCCAAAAAATGACTAAGTGTTGAAAAATTGATTCTTTTGATTGAAACTACCTACAAAATCCTTTGAACCTATAAAAATCAACCTTCCTACAGAGTCCATAGATTTTCCTTTTCTTACACAGTTCGTAGATTTTTCTTCCTATTGAGTCTGTAGATTCAAGCCTGCAGAGTTCGTAGATTCAAGCCTGCACTGTCCGTAGATTCAAGCCTGCAAAGTCTGTAGATTTAAGAAAAGCTTGAAAACTGAAGAATTTGAATGCCCAAGATAAATTTTTAAAAGAGAAGAGATAATTTTGGTCTGTAAGACCAAAATAGTTCAAATGTTGTCCCAAAAATGAGCTGATATTTTTGGGGGACAACAAAAAGAAACTGGGACTTTCACTTGAAAGGATATCACATGGGTTCATATTAAAAATGATATTACTTTTATTAAAAGAGAATATTTTTATGGTACCCCAATTGAATAGCCTTCTTCATCTAATATTTCTTGCATCGAAACTAGAATTGGAACTTATGAATTGCTAAATTTAGATGAACTAGAAAATTAACATGAAGAAATATTTAAAAAATAATATGTTATGGTCACTCTACTTTGATGAAGCTTCTTCTCAACAAGATAATGGTGTTGTAATTTGTCTAATTTCTCTTGTAGGTAATGTTTTTCATTATGCCTTCAAATTATCTTTTGAAAATACTAATAATACAACATAATTTGAAGCATTATGTTTCATATTGGAAAAAACCATATAATTAAACACTAAACATTTGAAACTTTTTAGAGATCTCAAGTTAGTGGTTAGACAAGTTCTTAATATTTATAAGACTAATCAAACCCGTTTGCACTATTATACACAAAAGGTTTGATCATTACTTGAGCATTTTGAAGCTTTCAATATCACACATATTCTTCGATAATTTAATGTAAGAGTAGATAAACTTATTTTTTATGATTCTAACCCAACTCTAAGTGAGATTGAACATACTATAGACATTCCTTTTGTTGAAATTTTTGCCCTAAGATTCCTAATTTAAATGATAGTTAGCCTATGTTTAGTTATTATGATCACATATATTCATTACTTAAAGGAAATTACATTGATCATGATGACTATGTACTTAATTATGGTGATTATTTGCAATTAAATACTAACATATTACATGCTATTTTGGTAAGTTTAGAATCTGTGTTCACACCTAATGACTAGATTAAAATTTATAGAATAGAAGATACATCAAGGAGAATAATAGGTAAGACCATCACCATAAATTTGGGCACTAAAGAGAATCCTAAATATGTTTATTTAGGAATTTAGGTGACTAAAAATGAGAAGGTTAAGTTCATTAAATTATTTATGGAGTTTATTGATGTTTTTGCCTAGTCATACAAAGAGCTTAAAGGTTATGATACTAATATTATTAAATATGGCATTCTTATTAATTTTGGTATCAAACCTGTTAGGTAGAAAATATGAAGAACCAACCCTTTTTTAGAGGACACCATTAATAAAGGGCTAGATAAATTGTTTGATGCTGATGTCATTTTTCCTATAACATATTTAGAATGATTAGATAATGTAGTTTTAGTTAAAAATAAAAATGGTGACATTAGATTATGTCTCAATTCTTAGAGATCTAAATAAAGCTAGTGTAAAAGATAACTTTCCTCTACCAAGCATAGATTAGATTTTGTAGCAGGTTATAGGATCTAAAATGATGTCTTTATTAGATGGTTATAATCAGATTTTTATGAATTATAATGATAGATGTAATCATTTAAAATGTGAAATTTGGTGACTTGAGTGTGGCTAATGAAACCAAATCCTTAGGTCCCTCTTGCTTGCTGTCATAACCCTCATAGGCATCTTTTCACTAATTCTCAATCATTTTTAGCCTTCCATAATTGATCCTAACTAAGCTAGACTCCTCTTTCCATGACATATTTACCACTAGGTCCCATCTACTTAGGATAATAGTGTCACACTAGGACTATAGTAATGGTACCACTCTTATTTGATTTTGATGCTATTATCCAAGTCCATTTCTAACCCTAATGGTCAATTTATTATAGTTCCCCATCCTTCTCTTTGTCAGCCTAATGAAAATACATTTAACCTATAACTAATAGATTCCAATAAAATCCCATTCAAATATCAGTTGGAAAGGGTTGGAAAATATAATTAAGTAAGAAAGAATATAAGAAATACTACTTAAGAAATATTTCCTATTCTCTATATACAACCAACCAACACACTTACAAGTTTATTCAAATCCTTACACTAGTCCCTAGCCACCTCGTGCACACCCAATTTAACATTATGAATAGACATAATTACATAAAGTACATCAAGTGGGAGAACTACATATGTCTTGATCCCTATTTAAAGTATTGTTATGTAGGCAGTGTGCCCACATAACAAGTATGGATCCATGTCTAGTGAATCTTACACACACTAACCCACCCTCTTGCTCAAAATTGGTCAAAGTATAATGGAAGATAGGGTTTGAAGAGAAAATATACTCTACAAGGATCTCTATATACTTTTAGTTGCCAAAAATTCATGGATAGGGTCATACAGACCTGGTGAACAAAACCTTAAAAGCTTAGATCCTCAGAACAATAGTGATAGAGGTATACTATAGCATCAGTGCCACTCTTATTCAGTTTAAATCTTAGTTTGTGATAGTGTACCAGTCCTACACAGTGAATTCTAGCCTTTGTCTCAGTTAGATCAATCAGTTTTTAGCTAAGTCTTGTTTTCTTCCTTTTTTTACTATTTTTAGAAAAGTTTGAATTGTAATAAAATTTCACAAATTAGTAACTTAATAATTACATATTTTTATTGATTTTACTACTTAGACCCTTTAACTAAATTAGGAATAATAGACCAATATTCCCAAAATTGTTAAATCATTTGGTGAACTTGACATACTTTGATTGTGCATAAAAACTCTAGAAACCCTAAAATAAATTTACTATTGATTTTTCCTATATTTTTATAATTTTTACCTACATAATAAAATAAGAAATCAGCACTAAATTTTAAAATAATTTTCTTTCAAACCTTAGTTGCCCATTCTAGGTCCCAGTATTTTCCAATAAATTTCCAATCATTTTCTAAATTTTTACTAACATATTTAAATCAAATAATTCAATCAAAGTTCAAAATTTAATAGTAATTATCCAAAATATCTATTTTTTAAAACCCTAGTTTCATATACTAGGTCCCATCAAATCACTAATTTCTCAATAAATTTTAGATTTTTTTACTTACATATCTTATTCAGAAATTCACTTTCAATTTCAAAGTTTCACAATAAATTGTTCAAATAATTATCTTTCAAACCCTAGTTTTATATACTAGGTCCTCTTGATTTTGAGATATCGTCTTACATTATAAAATTAGACTTAAAAATGCATCTCACTTATTTACAATTTTTTTTTAATATTTCTTGGAAAAAATAAGTAGACCATCAATGGTCCTATCATGTACATGAATGATGAACTTTTCCATATGTTAGTTCAAAGATTAATTCTTTGAATTTCATGCTTACTTTTTATAATAAGGGATGATCTTATAAAATTCATTTCTAAACATGCACAAATATTCAATATTCATTTTTCATACTCTCTCTCACTCATGTGGAATTTTTTTCAAATTTATCATGCTAAACATGTTAGAAATGTTATGATTCATGTCAAAATTTTCTATAGACTCATGACTAATTTCATATTCTCTATCCCTTGATTTCTATCTTCCATGTGGAATTTTTTTCAAGTTTATCATGCTAAACATGTTATATGATTCATGTCAAAATTTTCTATACATTCATGCACAAATTCATACTCTCTATCATATGCTTCCTATCTTTAATATGGAATGTTTGTTATAAACATATTATTGTATAGTTCATTACTCACATTTCATGTCTTTCATTCCACATTCATGCTTTCTACTTAGATACATATAATTCCTTGTCTACTTTTGAGTATCTCCTTATGACTACTAGACACAAGTAAATACTAGCGGTTATATCTATCCCTCCTCCTTTCAAACTTGGTACATCTATCTCTTATCCTGCACCTACTACCAGTTTATGCCTATAGTAGATCATGTAATACATGCTATTACCTAGGTTTTAAGAGATAGGTAGGTTGATTACACCCATGGATATAGCTTTATCACTCAAGTTAGCACTCCTTCTGATATAGTTTTAGTTCTTGATCTCCTTTAGCAATTAGATGTTTATAAAGATGTGTTATATGTATCCCTTCACAATAGTATAATTATTGTTTTTACCAAACTAGCTTATGTCACAACTATCCTCAACACCATTTAATGTAATGAAAAAAATATTTCCTTTTAAAAAGAAGTCTTACCCCCATGCCAAATCATTAAAAAATATATACCTATGTATATTCAATTAATAATTAATGGTGTGTGGGTCAAAAGGATATTGGTTGATAATGGTTCTAGACTCAACATTTGCAACATTTCTTTTCTTAAACATCTTAATATATAACCTCAAGATCTCAACCATTCTGATATGAACATCAAAGGTTTTTACAATATTCTATGGAAATTCATGGGTCAAATAACACTCAATCTTACCTTAGGGCCTAAGACACTACTGACTACCTGCCAAGTCATGCCAAATGACCTCAACTATAATTTATTACTTGGTTAGCCCTAGATTCATGATATGCATGTGATCCCTTCTACACTCCATGCTTGTTTAAAATTTAGTCACAAAGGCTAAATATACACATGCCCAATAGATAATGAAATTTTTAAATACTGCCAAGTTGATGAAAGTCCACAAAATTATATTCCACACTTTAATCAGGGAAATAAACCAACATAACCTATTATTCATAGTATACCTTCAGACCATGCAACACATCAAAAAATCCAAGTTTCATAATAGAATCAATATCAAAACACTAGTTTACCTCTCTTTTTTTACTTAAATGTCTCAATAAGATGGGATATCATGGCAAAGGTCTTGGAAATCACGAACAAGGAATTGTCAATCTTGTTGAGGCATCTACACAACATGGAACATAAGGGCTAGGATATAATTTACTTACCTTCTTGATACACCTTTTTCCACCAGTTTAAAGAATATAAAGTTTTTTACACCCACTACAATAATAGACCACACCGTTAATCATACTTCAACATTATCATTGATTTATCTTGATCTCATTGATGGCATAATTTCACCAAACATGCTCACATTAGATTAATTATTTAATGATCAATCCCTCCTATAATTTATTAAAGCATATGAGGACCTTCCATCTTGCTATCATAAAAATAGATTTCATCATCACACAGATACCCATGCATACTTTGGAGAAAGCCTAGATTCTCCACAAGACATACGAGTTTATTCAGATGATACTATTCTTACCACTCCCCACACACTTAATAATTTCATATTGATTAAGGAAGAAACACTTAATTTTAATTTTGGATTTGATAAATATCCCCACATTTTTTTATTATTTTATACCCTAAAAAAATAAGAAGATATAGATATTCATCAAACCTTAACATATTTTCTAGAATTCCTTGCTTGGTCTTACTCAGATATGCTAGGAATTGATACATTCATAACAATTCATTAGATTCTTTTATACGAAGATGCAAAACCCATTAAACAAAAAAATTTAAAAATGCATCCTAAGGTGGATCTCTTAGTCAAATATGAGATATAAAGCCTCTTAGATGCTAGTTTCATTCAACCAGTAGCACACCCTGAATGGGTTTCCAATATAGTCCCTATGGTCAAACCCAAAAGATAAATTCAATATTATTCTGATTCCCACAATTTAAATAAAGTATGCCCAAAAGATGATTCTCCTTTACCTACCATTGACATGATCATTTATTCCATAGTTGGATATGAAATTTTATCATTTATGGATAGCTTTGTAGGATACAACCAAATCAAAATTGATGAAGAAGTTCAAGAGAGAACATCTTTTACAACACCTTGGGTTACATTTTGTTATATTTGCATGCCTTTTAGATTAAAAAATTCTAGAGCCACATACCAATGTACCATGACAAATATATTTCATGATTTAATTCACCATACTATCAAGGATTATATCAATTATATCTTAGCTAAATCCAAACAATGACAACAACATGCTATTGATTTAAGAAATATCTTTCAAAGACTTAAACAATACAATGTTTGATTGAGCCCAAAGAAGTGATTCTTTAGAATTACATCAAGAAAACTCTTAGGTTTCATTATTTCTTGGTGTGACATATAGGTTGACCCTAAGAAAGTCAAAGTAATCACCGTCATGCCACCTCTTATGAACTTAAAGCAAATTTGATCCCTATAGAGAAAGATCCAAGAAATCCACTATTTTGTAGCTCAACTTGCTGATAAAACTTAGTCATTCAATCAATTACTAAAGAAAGATACAAAGCTTATCTATGACCAAGCTTGTCAAGATAGATTTCATAAAATCAAGAAATATCTTCTTAATCTACCTATCTTAGTACCACATTTGCTAATAGGCCTTTCTTACTATATATCTCAATAATAGACCGTGCATTAAGATAGCTCTTATCATAACATGATGATCAACACTATGAATGAGTAGTTTATTACATCAGTCATACATTAGTTGATTACAAAAAAAATTACTCTAGAATAGAAAAGTTATTTGTAAAACTAGTTATTGCCACACAAAAACTTTGACATTACATGATAAATAATGAGACTCAGGTTATCAAAAAAGTAGATACATTGAAGTTGCTTATGGAAAAATCACATCTCTCTTGTCACATCACAAAATGGGTCATGTTATTAATAGAGTTTGACTTAAAAATAGTTCTCCAGAAATCAATAAAGGTCCAAATCATTATAGACCATTTGGCATCTGCACCACTCCTAGACACTAATCCTATTAGTGAGACATTTATAGATGATTTCACTACCTACTATACTTATTTAAATATTTGGATCATGTTATTAAATGGTTATTAATGTGCATCTGATGTAGGGGTAGGCATTATCTTTGTTGACACTTTTAGTCACATAGTTACTATTGCATATCGATTAAGTTTATCCTACACCAACAACACTGTAGAATATAAATCACTTATTCTAGGTCTATTTACTGTTGAATATATTAAAATTCTATATATTCAAGTCTTTTGTTATTAACAACTTGTGGTCAACCAAATTAATGATGTCTATCAGAAAAAAGAACATCTTATCCCATATTGAAACATGGTACAATGTTTATCATTATAGTTTGACTACTTTTCAACAGAAAGTATACCAAGAAAAGACAAATGACATGTATATGCAATGACAAGTGCTACATATTTGATTCCTATCAACATTAATGATGATCAATCTATTTTCACAATTAAATTATTATAATCACCATCAATATCAAATGTAGATTTGATTGCACTATCCATTCTAGCCACTACATGTAGTTCCACAACTCCAAAATGGTTCCTAATATCTATAACTTTATAAAGAAATCTATTACACTAGACACTTTCTCTTGAAATGATAAATGCATGTTACACAAATAAGCACTCTATTATGTAATAATTGGTAATGAAATTTTTAAACAATCCTTCAACATATAATTGCTTGGATGTTTGACATCAACATAAGCTAAAATTACCCTTACATAGATACATTATAGTGAGTGTGGTGGCCACTTTAGTGGAAAATCCATGTCACACAAATTTATTTGACAAGGGTACTACTAGTCCACCCTAGAATATGAATGTTTACAATATGCAAAACTATGTGATAAATGTCAGTGACACAATAACTTACAACATACACCATCACAATAATTACAACCTATTGTCCCTCCATGGCCATTCATGTTATGGGGATTTGATCTTATTGGAAAAATTAACCTTGAATCTACCAATGGATGTAAATTCATAATCATAGCCACATAATACTTTACCAAGTGGGTAGAATCCATTTCACTTCAATCTACTATAGGTGATGACATTTGCAACTTTCTCATGACTCATTATTTCATGCTTCAGCTTGATCGAAACCATAATTTTTGATAATAAAACATCATCTAAGAACAAAATATAATATTAAATGCACATTATCCACTCCATATTACCCACAAATAAATGATCAATTAGAATCCACTAATAAAACCATCAACAACATTTTGAGCAAAATAATGACCAAATTTGGAGATGATTGGCACAATCAGTTAGTCTTTGCATTATGGGCATATCGTACAAGTATTTTATTGCCCATAAGAGCCACTCTTTATTCACTTATGTATATCATGGAAGCATTTTTACCATTAGAATTACAAATCTCATCTTTTTATTTCTCCCTCAAATGTATTATCAATAATGACTAGTATCATGAAAAGCATTTACCTCAAGTAGATAGACCAGAAATGCATTTAAATAGTAGAACATCTTTGAATCTACCAATAATGTATACTAAAATCCTAAAATAAATGAGTTCATTCTAGAGAATTTGAATTTGATGATCTCATTTTCAAATAAAATCTTCATAATGTCAATGTTAAAGAACAAACCAAAGGAAAATTGAAACCATTTTAGCTAGGTCCATACATTATTAGCAAAAATCTTAGCCCTAAAGTGTATTATCTATTCTTAATTAAAGTAAAGAAACTCAAAAACCCAATGAATATTATTCATTTACATATATTTCATGTCTAGCATTTCATTTACACATTGTATTGTACATAATTTTTCAAAATTACTTGTACATAGTTTTTTCTTACTTACTTGTACATAGTCATTTTCAATTCTTGTACATAGTCTTCATGTGGTTGATTTTACATAATTCATAACATATTAAAAATAATAAAAATAATAAAATATTTAAAAATTAAAAAACATTCAAATATTTTCAAAATACAAAAACATGCTAATAACTCAAGAACACCACAAACATTTCCCATCCATTCTTTACATTTATACTATCACACTAGACTTACTTATGCTATTCTATGATATTTTTTATCAATTTATCTACATTACCATGCTTCATTTGATCTTTTTTAAGTGTGTACAATGACATCCAACACTTTGAGTGCTTCACTCTACCCATTGACTGGGAATCCTACTTCTACATCAAGACATATATCGATATACATACCCACTAGGGGCAGCTTCTACATGACTAAACCATCCAAGTTACGTAATTCTTACACCACACACTCTAGCTATCATATTTTTGTACATTACTTTCTCACTTTCAAAATTTACACTATCGACACTCATTACTATATAACACTTGTGTATTTCTTACCATATACCTAGTATTGTACTAACATGTCTTTCATACTTTCTCTCTTACTTTGATTAGTTAGATGTGATTGTATATCTAGTTATTACATGCTTTCCTTTCTTTCTTTGTGTATCTAGTTATGATTCTATTCCTCAATTCTTGATTATCTCTTATATGTGCCTTAGGACATTTACCAATGTCCTTTGCTTTTATGTCTTGTGTGTGCCTCAAGACATTTGTCAATGCCCTTTTATTTTACTCTTCTATGTGATTGTGGCCCTCATTCTAATCCTTGCTTGTTTCAATTATATGTGTATTCAACATTTTAACATGCCTTGTATGCTTGATTTCCAATTTGAGTGACATGTTCCTATGTCCCTTGTTTGTGTGGCCCTTTTACCACCCTTTCATGCTTCTTACTTCTTGAATTTTGTGCTTATTGCTTGTTCGCTTCTCATTATTTGAAATGTCATGATCCACATTATGAATTTATCTTTCTTTCTTGGATGCCATGATGGACATCATGCTCCATCTCTCTAACTAATAACTAACAACTAAAAACTAATCAAAATTTTATTTCTAGTTTAGTACATTGTAAATGTTAATATATTTTTATATCTATCTAGGCATATCCTTATTAATCTAACAATATCTCAATACAAATCATGTTATGTCTTGAGATATCTTTTCAATTATCATTGTTATATCATGTATCTTTGCAACATAACACACTTATAGGCATCTTTTTTTGAGGGTAGTCTTTACAGGGTATTTATTCCTACCATAAAAAGAATGGAAAATAAATAGGGGTTTGTCTCAGAGATCAAAGCTCTTAATAGTCAAAAATATATCATTCAACACACCTAGAGTATTAACCAAACATCAAAATAGTTAGAACAGACCAAGTAGATAGTGAAAATATCAGAACAGTTACCAAATTTGGCCCATGACAAAAATTACCAACATAGACTATACTATTGGTGATATTAGTGTCCACTTTTGGTGCTCCTATCTAAATTAAAAAAAATAGACTTTCTAGAAGCAGGCAAAAAAGTAGGTTCAGCTATAGTTTTACACAACTAGAACAGTTTAGAATCAATAGTTTTAAGTATACTTTCACTTAGATAATCTAGATATAAGGTGGCATCATGCACAACATGATTGATCTCACTTCAAGTTTTAGATACAAAATTTGATATGACTTCTAGATAAAAATCCATCCTTCAGACACTAGTGATTGGGGGCAATGTGAATGGAACATTTATTTCTTTTCTTTTCGAGTTCAGTATTACCCAAGCATTCTCAACATTTATGTGCCTTATTGTATATGTAGATGGTTGGAATAATTTTGGAATGAATTTCATACAAGCCTAACTTCCACATTTCTAAGTTCTTGATTTATTGAGTGGCTTTCATACAAGCCTAGTGCACCAGTTTGGAGTGACTTTCATATAAGCCTAGTCTCCATCTTTTAGAGCGGCTAAGAGTGGTCTAGTTTTTATCATACATTTGGCTATCCATGCCAACATTATTAGATAATAGTACATTCATGGGATTTAGGAGCCATCTCATACCACATATATTTCATATCAGTATCAGTTCATAGCTTCACGTCATGGGGTAATGATGGAGCCAAAGGACTAGCTAGCCTTTGTATTCTTAAACCACCTATCTAGAGGGATTAGACACATAGTCCAAACATCGATTAGAACATGCATGATCACATAGGTTCACTTAAAAGGTGATGATGGAGCCAAAGGTCTAGCCTTTGCATTTTTGAGCAACTCTTAGGTAATTAAGCACTTATCTCTATTCATGATATTGCTCATAGAACAAAATAATCTAACCTTAATCAACATTATCCAACATCACTTAGATTCACAACTAGTTTTGTATTGGTACATGTACCTAGTGAGGTGTATTCATTCCATTCTCTTTCTCTTACCCAACATTGTGTATTCTTATTTTAGATATATCATATCTAGTAAAAACTATATACTCTTTCTTTTTCTTTTAGATTTTCACTTCAAAGCATGCTCTCTCTAGGCACACCCAATATCACATATATTCATGAGCTTCACCCATTATAGGCAAGTTTAGGTACACTTTCTATTTTTACTTTATATTCATATTTCACTTTGTTTCATCACTAGAATAAAATGGGGGGGGGGCAAATATAATCATATAAAATGTGAAAAATGGTAACTTGATCTTAGATAATGACACCCAACCCTAAGGTCCCTCTTACTTACTCTCATGACCCTCATAGGCATCTTTTCATTGATTCTTAGTCATCCTTAGCCTTCCAAACTTGATCCCAACTAAACTAGACTCCTCTTTCCATGACAAATCCATCCCCCTAGGTCCCATCTATTTAAGACAATAGTACCACACTAGGACTATAGAGCCAGTGCCACTCCTATCCACTTTTAGTGCTATTTTCCAAGCCCATTTCTATCCCTAATAGTCAATTTATTCTAATTACCTATCCTTATATTTGTTAGCTTAATGTGAATACATTCAACCCATAACCAATAAATCTCTATAAAATTCCATTCAAAGATCATTTGGAAAGGGTTGGTAATTATAACTAAGAAAACAAGAATACAAGCAATACTACTCAAGCAATCATACCTATTATCTGCATACAACTAGCCAACACACTTACAAGCTTATTCAAATCCTTAAACTAGTCCTTAGCCACTTTAAGCACATCTAGTTTCACATTTTTCATACACACAATTTCATAAAGCACATCAATTGGGAGAACTACATATTGCTTGATCCCTCTTTAGAGTATTGTTATGTAGGGAGTGTACCCACACAAGGGGTGTGGATCCACATCTAGTGAATCTTACACAAATTAACTCCCCCTCTTGCTCAAAACTAGCTAAATCATAATGGAATATAGGGGTTGAAGAGAAAATCTACTTTATAGGGATCTCTATAGACTTCTAGCTACCAAAACTTCAAAGATAGGGTCACACAAACCTGGTAAACAAAACATAGAAAGTTCATATCCTCAAGACAATAGTGATAAAGGTGGACTATAACATCGGTGCCACTCTTCTAGTTTTGATTCTCTTTTCTAATCACAAAATGAAGTTTAGATCTTAGTTTATGATATTTTTATAATATTACATAGTGAATTCTTGTTTTTGTCTCAATCAGATCAATCAATTTTTAGATAAGTTTTGTTTTCTTCCCCTCATTACTATTTTTATAAAAGTTTGAATTACAAATAAATTTTAGAAATTAGTAGCTTAATAATTACATATTTATTTATTGGTTTTACTACTCAAACCCTTTTACTAAATTAGGAATAATTCACTAATATTCTTAAAATTTCTAAATCAATAGACATAAAACTACTTTTACCACATGTAGAGGTACTTTTACTTATAACAAAATGCCTTTTAGTTTGATGAATGTAGGGGCTACTTTTTAGAGGGACATGGATGTTGTTTTTGATGATTTGATAGGCATAGTTATTCAAGTTTATTTAAATGATCTCACCACTCATTGTAAAAAGAGAAAAAGGCATTTAGATGATCTTCATGAAGTATTCATGAGATGTAGAAAATTTAGCATTTTTTGAATCCAAATAAGTCTATTTTTGGTGTGACTGAAGGTAAATTATTAGGACACATAATTTCAAAATATGGTATTTCAATTAACCCAAAATGTGTTAAATAAATTAAAGATCTACCTCATCCTAATGATAAATCAAGTCTAAGGTATTTCTTTGATAAGATAAGTTTTGTTAAAAAAATTATTTTAGTTTTTGATGACAAATCTAATCCATTACAAATGCCAAATAAGAAAGATAAAACATATATTTGGGATGAAGGTCCTAAATTATCTTTTATTTCTATTAAAAATTCTATTACAAGTGCTCATATTCTTGTTAAACCTGATTTGAAGAAATAATTTATTCTCTATGTTAATGCTACTAAAAAGTCTATAGGAGCTGTAATAACTCAAGAGTTTGAAAATAATGAAGAAAAACCAATCGGTTATATAAGCCAGGTTCTAAAAGATGAAGAAACTAGGTATCCCCTTATTGAGATTTTTTTTTCTTAGTTTCCCCTTTGATTAAGTTTCATTATTAATTTATGGGAAACAAATTTTTATGCGATCTAATATATCTATTTTTTATTATCTTGTAAAACAACCAACCATTCAATGAAGGCTTGCTAAGTGGATTTTATGCATTCAAGAATTTGATTTTGAATTTAAAACTTCTAAAACTATTAAAGGTAATAAATTATCAAAACACTTAGATGAAAATGTTGCCTCAAATATTAATGTCTTAGTTTTAACATTTGATGAAAATATAAATGCTAAACCACATTTAAAGACGATGAAGGTTTCTAAATTTTCTAAAATTTTTAAGTTTGGTCTTGAGATGAATGAAAGGGAATGTTTATTAGCTGAAGATGATTGGTACCATGATTTAGTTTATTATTTTCAAAATCAATCTTTTTTTAATAACTTAGATAATAAATAAAGGTGTTCATTAAAATTAAAATAATTAAATTTATTTTATTGTAAAACTTTTTGTTTTATCGTAATCGAGATGGAGTTTTGTTAAGATGTCTTACACATAATCAAACTCAGAAGGTTCTTAGGGTCTATCATGAAGGAAATCATGGTGGAAATTATACTCTGGAAAAAAATTCTTATAAAATTTTAAGAGAAGGTTATTATTGGCCTAATTTTTTTCAAGATGATTATAAGTTAGTTCATTCTTGTATGCCTTGTCAATTATTTATCGGAAGATATAAACAACCTATAATAACTTTAATTCTGGTTATTCCTAAAAACTCTTTTACAAAATGGGACATTGACTTTATTTAAATTATTCATCCATCTTCACCTGTAGGTCATATATATATTTTCATAGCTATAGATTATTTAAACAAGTGGCCTAAAGCCAAAGCACTTAAAAGTTCAATAACATGTGAAGTAATTTATTTTCTAGAAAATTATATTTTCTCTAAATTTGGAGTTTTATATGAAATTATTTCAGATAATGGACCTCAATTAATTTCAAATGAATTATTAGGAAAATAATATATTATATCTAGTCATTCATCTAAGTAGTATCCAAAAGAAAATGGACAAACCAAACCCATAAATAAAAATCTGATTTCTATTATGGAAAAACTAGTCTGTGATAACAAAAAAAACTGGCATCTCAAAATTTTTGAAGCTTTATGGACTGATAGGACTATTGTTAAAGTAATAACTTGTTATTCAAATTTTAAGTTAACATATGTGTTTGACGCTACTTTACAAATAAAAATTAATATTTCTTCAATTAGGACTGGTTTACAATATGTAGTTGAAGATACAAATTTAATTGAATAAAGATTACATGATAAATAGCTCTTGATGAATCCAAATTAGTAGCATTGTAGAAATTAGAAAGAGCTAAGAAAAAATTAAAAAAGTTTTTTGATAAAAAGGTTTATAATTTTTTTTTAAAATTTTGGTTATTTAGTCTTATATTGGGATAAATCCCTTGAGGATCTTTGGAAACATCATAAATTTGATTCATTATGGCTTGAACCTTATAGAATTGGCATAGTTCATAGGAATAATGTTTTTCAATTATAAGATATTGAATAAAATCAACTTCATTACTTAGTTAATGACCATCATTTTAAATCATTCCATGAATAGTTATCTTTTGATTTGTCCTTTTGATTTGTTTTCTATTTTATTTTAGTTTTTATTGTTTTCTACTCCTTTTTTTTTGATATTTTTTATTTCATTTGGTTGTTCTTCTTTGGTTTGTTTTTTTGTTTTGTTATACTTTGATTTTGAATTAATCAATGAAAGGTTCAAAATGGAGAAATATCACTTTATGAATAAATATGCAAGGAAGATACAAAATTGTTGTATCACTCATTTTCAAAAGTCACTCTTAAAAATTTAGTTTTGTAATGAATAATTTATGCTGAGTTATATTTGGTTGTTAGAGTATTATTTCATTTTCAGATTCTATGCTTAAGGTATTTGTATTAGATTGTGAATCAAGCCCAAACTTTCCTATTATTTGAATTCCCTTTCTTCATGCCACACTAGATGAACAATTCATTCATTGCTAAAATTCTTTATTTAAGGGGTCTATGCTTAACTACGTGAGAAATAATTTTCTTGGATCACACTCTCAAGAGAAATTTGTTTTATACAATAGGCCAATTTTTTCTACTCAAATTTATTAGACAAAATTGAATAGCAAGGTCGTTAGTGTTATTTCTATTTTATACACCCCCTAAATTTTTTAAAATTCAATACTTGCTACCATAGAGATGACCCTATCATAAAATCTAAAATTGTGTCTAGGATCCTATTGATTGATAGTATTTAAGATGAATTTTTTTATTATGAAATGATAATGATCATTTGATAAATTCATGTTTATATTTCTAAGTGGTTTTAAAAAGCATGATGGATTAACGATTAAAATTTCCATATATATTTATTAAATATGATCAACCATTTTGATTTTTACTACAGTTTGAGTTGAGAAATGAACTTTTAGTTTTGATAGTTTAACATATCATAATTATTCTGTAAATGATTTGGTTATTGGTTTAGAGCAGATAATTGTGATATTGACTATTGCATTCAGAAAACACTATATTTTTGAATCAATACACTTCAATATAAGACTATCATGAAGATATAGATCAGATTAAAGTCTCAATTCTGCATATTACTTGTGATTTAATGACCATTTAGAATATTGATGGAAATAATATGGTGATGTTGTGAGAAGTTTCATATCTATATAGAAAGTTTGGGTAATTCATTTATCTAGTGATGCATATATATTGAGTGTTATTATTATGTATCATAAACCATAAAGTCCTCTTTGATGCTATTAGGTCATTATTAATTTCAAGATTCTAGCTATTATAGTTATGATGCATAAAGGGCATTTTATTGTTTAATTGGTCATAGAGATTGATGTGGTGAAAAGGTTGGGATCTTAGTATTGTTTCATGAGATAAAATTAATGGCATGTGATTTTATTTGAAATACTTACATGCATTTTCAAAGGATTAACATTATTTGAATTGAGATCTTTGAAATGATTTAAAAAGGATTTATTTATCACATGGTTTGGCTTTAAGACTTAAGGAGTCATAATGCTAGGGTATTGACATTTGTTGAGATTGTGACTTCATCATGAAATATATTTATTTGGCTTAAGTATGGGTTATAGTTTAAAAATACTTATCATAATTTTCATAGACCATGAAACTATGTGAATTGACAATTACAAGGACCATCGTGATGTCTGTATAGTCACTAAGACTTAAGGCCCTTTGGATTGATGATGAATTAAGATCAAAGTATTTGTTGTCTTCTGAGTTGGAGATCAGTTATCAAATATAGACATTGAGATAATCTAAGATGGCATGAACATTAAATATGAAGGCGTGGCCTCAAAGTTTTGAGATTGACATGTAGATTTGGTGATATGGGTAGTTAATGCAAAGTGATCACACCTCGAATGGCAGAATTTAGCAAATGATTTAGTATGAAGGGATATTTATCACTAAATTTGAGTTGTGATGATAGTGACTTAATGGAATTACTAAATTAATTTTAGTTTAATGATAACCAATGAGGTTTGATCACATCACTTGGTTAGTTACGAAGATGATTTGGTAGATATGAATAATGAATTTCTTAGTTTTTGGTTCATTTGGTGTTAATCTTTGACAAGAAGCAAAGCCTTGACTAGGTGGTCATTAAGTTACCGAGTGAGTTCTTGGTGATAAATATTGGATAGAGATCTTAGGTACACCATCAAGTATGTTGTGCAATTTTCATCATTTTTTTATGGTGATTTGTGGGAAAAGTTTATAGTTTTTAGTGAAGAAATCGTCTTATTTGAATCTACATGAGTATGATTGAAATTTCTCAATATTTTTGGTATGATTTTTTATGTCAATATATGAGCTATGATGTGAAAATATGTGATTTTGACTACATACAAACTATTTAAGAAGATATGGTAGTAATTTTTGAGAATATTATCTACCATATGTACATGGGTATGCATGATGAAGAGAAGTTGCATGGTAAATAACTGTTTCATGTTTCTTGTTTATGAGCCATTCTAGGTCGGTGAAAGAATAAAAGGTTTGACTGTCAAAAGACAAAGTATAAATTTATTATTTTTATTCTTATGAAACATTATTTCATAAACTGTTGGATAATATTGTAATGGTGCCTATGTGTGAATCTTGATGAGAAAAGATCACATGCATGTTTTGGAATAAGTCAGTAAATTTTTTGAATCTGTAGATTTGATAGTTCTTTTGATCTTTTGGATTTGGTTTAATGGTTGAGTTTTTGAGGATTTTTAGCTGAAAGCATGGTTTCAACATGAACAGTTGTTATTAACATGTTAAGATTTCTATTTTTTTTCTTTTGGATTGAAATCTAGAAAGTTATGAATAGTTTCTCCTGAAGGTTTGATTCTTGTTTTCTATTGATCTGATTTGAAACTTTGCTAAGATTTTCAAATGGGTGTATTCTAAAAATTGGTGAGAAATTTATTCAATCCATGAAATTCATGTTAGTTTCATAGAAAAGGATATGACATGAAAATGAAATCATGGACTTTTATTTTAAATTATTTGATAAATCCTCACTCTCAAACATATTTAAAAATTCTATTATTTAATGCACATGGGTAATGGTTCATTCTAATATCAATGTTGTAGGTTCAGTTATTTTTGTGTGTATGTTGGTCTTTACTATGGAAGATTCATATTAAGTACATCTATGATTAAGGTTTTTGATAAAAAAAATAGCTTATTCATTGATTCATGTCATGCATGTAGTTTAGTTTAGTTTCTGGAGATATGCATGCATAATAAGTATTATTAGTTGTTCAAAAAAAAATTATATCACAATGCATATATATTATGGAAATTGGGAATATTTAGTTTTTTTGGAGATTAATTCAGTTTTATATAAGGAAATTTTGAATAATCGAGTCAGTCATTCACAAATGATATGCCAAAAAATCATTGATATATATATATATATATATATATATATATATATATATATATTGAGTTTGTGAGTTGTATAACTGAGTCACAACAATAATTATCTGGGAATATTTAGTTTGTTTGGAGATTAATTTAGTTTTGTATAAGGAAATTTTGAATAATCGAGTCGGCCATTCACAAATGATATGCCAAAAAATCATATATATATATATATATATATAGAGAGAGAGAGAGAGAGAGAGAGAGAGACAGAGAGAGAGTTTGTGAGTTGTATAACCGAGTCACAATAATATTTATCTTTATTTTAGTGTAAAGGATATCAAATTATCATTATGGATAAAATAAAAGAATCCATAAAATAATTTAAATCATAAACATAAGTGTACATTCATGAAAATAATGAGAATAATCCATATTATAAATTTAAAGAGAATGAAACCATAATTCATAATTTAATGGTCCATATAATAGAGATAAGTGAAATCATGTTTGATAAATAGTCAAAATATAAGATATATAAATGGATCACAAATCCAATCCAAATCATAAAATATAATAATGTGAGACAACACCATGTTGTGTTCATAAATACTAATAGATATCACCACAAATTTTATCCATAACATTTCAAACATCCCTATGAAATTGAATTCTAATGTTTGCTAGAGTAACATCAATCTTCATAGAAAGTTTTGGGAAGACTCCCTTCCATATCATCTCAACTTAAAAGGTATGTGAAAATGAAGAAGATAAATGCCCATGTGGTATCTCTTATTTGGGATACTCAATGTGAGAAATATATAATTCAATTTTATTGATATCATGGAGCTAGGAGGAGGTGAAACTGATAGAAAATAAGGAACCTTCATTTTCAAGTGATGTGTAAGATAAGAAATAACTGGTGATGGTTAAGACTATGGGAAATATCAAACATGTTGTTGAATTATGTGACATCAATTATTTTTATGTTTATAACACTAATGCCAAAGATAATATACTTCCCCATATTTAGGGATGTACTCTAAAAGTAACTTGGGAGGAGGTATAGTCTTATCTTTAGGTTGGGTAATGACTAGTCACAAAGTATTGGTGTACTACTTAAAATTTTGGTAATGAGTAGAGTAATTATTATTTAATCCATGGAATAATCAAATACATTTATTAGTAATATTTGGAGATCTACTAGTGGAATGGATATACGCGGAATCTTATGGCTACTGATATAGATGACAATACTTGGTCTAATGACCAAGAACTTTATGAATGCCACATTAAGGCCAATCTTCCCATTGTGTGGGTAAGAAATAGATATGAGGTAATGGAAGAAGACCATCAGTAAAAAAGGGATAAACTAGAGTGAAAACTAGACTAGGCTCATTCATAGGTGAGGCTATCCATGTAATAGGTCTCAGTAAAGTGGCTAACATCTATGGAGGAAGAATACTAGAAGGGTCATGATATACATAAAAATGATAGGGTTCTATCATGACATGATCTATGAGCATACTCCTAAGATTACCTACTATGATTGGAGGAATAATACATGAGTGTTCCATCTCTAACCTGATAATAGTAGTGGAACAACTAATAATAGGTACAATAAGAGAAGGAAAGACATAATAATAATGAAAAGATTGAAATAAATAAGAACAATATCTAATAATATTGGTGTTTCTATCTCAGATTAGTCTAGATAAAAATGGGTCATGTCTAATGCATAATTATCATCATAATTGAGTGTTTGTAGGTTGATAGTACATGTATGAATTATTTTATCGATCAACAAAGTATGGTGAATAGAATGTCTAGTTTTGGTTAAATTAACTAGTATGTCATTAGAAGGTTATTGATATGATCTAGTTTGAAGATAAAGAGGAAGTTGAGTGATGATGTGAGGGGAAAGACTACAAGTTTTTATCTTTAATCTTACCTCATCTAGATCATCATCGGAGTATAAGACGTTAGGTGGAATATTTATAATTAATTCTAGATTACCATTATAACCTATAATGGAGTTAACTAGATAGTTGAAGTGTTAGGATTCTTTAATGAAACACTAAGTAAGGGTTTAAGGGTGGGTATTTTAAAAACACCACATTCTTGGAATTGTTTGAAATTAAAAGGATTTGTGTTCACTTTAATCTTGTATATAACACCATTATGAGGAAATTTGACACATTATCATGAAAATGAAGAAGCTATTCTCATATGATGAGTCTAAGGTCGATTGAGTAATATATTTTAAGAAAGTTGAAAGTTAAATATCATGACATTCATATGGATAGTAGCAGAAAGAAAGGTAATGGGAAGCCAATTGTATCTTATAGGAGGAATTTATTCTTCTATCATATCCTTGGGATGTATTGTGTGTGGATTTAAGGTTATATTCAGAGTGTCTAAGTGTTTTAATGAAGTCAAAGGAGCCAACACAAGTGTTTGAACCTTCATAAATTAAGACATGATTAACTTGGATATTACCTATTTAGATGTTAATGAATAAATGATGATCATCCACATGAAGCAATATCTCATTGTAAATCATATAAGAAATAGGGAATTTAAGTGAGAGGGAAGTTTCCACTATTTCATAAACATGGATGGACATCTCTTCACATTGTTGAAGTATGTTATGTTTAGATTCAACTAAGGTAGCCTATTTACTTGTAGGATAAGGATGAGGGATTTTCATTCTGAATAATAGTTATATTAGGTTATTACAATGGTAGTGAAAAGTTATCATTAGCTATAAGAAGGGGATTTCATATGGGAGATGGTAAAGTTCTATAATAGGATCACATTCATCATAACCCATGAGAGGATTGTTAGATAGAGGTACATAGTGGTAAACGAGCTCCTATGAAGTGGTGTTAGATATGAAATTAAACTTATGTTGATAATGTATGGTTGGTTTATGTTGGTTTCAAGTGTGTTGAGTGAATTTAGGTGATGTGATGGTTTATTGAGGTTTTTATTGTGGTTGATTAGAAGAACTACTAGTGGAAGTTTGAGGTATGTTTTCTTGAGGTATGGAAACTAGAGGATTAAAATTTATATCAATGGTATGATAGGTATGGTCAATTTGTGTTGTTAGAGGTGGTGCTTTTGTGGGTATTGGTTCCTCATGCCCCAATTCAATGAGATGGGATGGGTAAGTGTATTGAATAATGCAAAATGTTGAAGAGGTGTGATGTGTAGGTGGTGGGTTTAAATCAATATAAGTAACTACTCTTCTCATATTACTCATATTATCCACATTATCATCATTGGTGTTAAGGTATATAAGACATTAAATGATATTATTAGTAGGGGCAGGTTATTCAATATTGTCTTGGTGTTTAGGAAAGGGATCCTTATAGATAGTTAAAAATGCATTTGTTGGTTTTAAATATTTATTTTTATTTTGAGTCTCATGAGCTTTAATGTCTATGTCATAAGTTTGTTGATGTTTTCATATAAGGGATTCATGGTAAAATTAAGGACAAATAATAAAATCCATATAAATATTCTTAATTATCTACAAGTCTTATGAGAATGGACCCAACTTGCATTATTTCGATCATACCATGATTTCATATGATGAGTGGTGTCAAAATATCATGGTAGAGGTCTTGGAAGATGTTTTTGAATTTATACTAGGGATAATGGTTTGTGAAAATTAGTATGATTATTTTGAGAAAATGTGAGATTATGATTAAAATATTTGTTAAGGGGAGGAACCTGCTCCATATTATTATTTAGAGTAATAGTTGGATGGTGTGTATGGTGTCATAAATGTTAGTAACACCATAGTTAGTTATATGATGGTTTTTATTTTAGATAAGCATAAGATTTTTTATTGTAGGTTGAGATGGTTCAAATTCATGCATGAGGAAGTCTTATCATTTGGCTTGGTCAAGATATTCTTCCAATTTTTTTGGAGAAAGGTCCAAACACAATACTATAATTTTTGGTGGAGATTATTAGTAAATAGATGAAAGAGGTTATCATTTAAAATATTATGCTTAGATTTGTTAGACAATTTTTCTCATTATTTGATGGACTTGTGCCATTTTAGTTTTGAATTTTTTTAAATTTATAAATAAGCTAAGGTGGTTTTTGGGAAGATCACTAGATTGGAATTCTTAGACTAGTGAGTTGATAAAGTCTTGTAGGCTAGTAATAGAGTGGGGTTTCAATTGATTTTACCAATATAAATCATATCTCAAAAGAATTTTAGCTAAGAGTTTAATGGAGTGAAAAATATTAAACTTAACCTAATCTTTGTAAAGGTTTCCAAATGTTTTTAGATGCAAAGTAAAATCTATATATTTATTATAATTAATGGTAGCAATGATGAATCCTATGTCAATGTTGTCAATTTGAGGTACTATAGTTTCATTTTGTAAATGTTTTATAGTTTTGATGATAACTGGGGGTTTTTGAATGAGGTTACCATGTGAATCCCTAAGGGGGTGGTGAGGGGGACATTAGGATTTTGTGCTCCCAATGGAACATGGTGAGGTTGGTTTTGAGGATGTATGAGGTGATTTCGCATTTGCATCATCTGATTTACATTTTTTAATTTGAAATTTATGAATTTGGTTATTTTTTTTTAATAGAAGTTGATTGGTTTGAGTAGCATTTTGGCTAGTGGATGCAACATGTGATGCATTAGTATTATGTGTTGTACTAAGATCTTGAGATGCACTATGAGTGTGAGATGAACTAGTATCATGCACCATGTGATCTAGTAATTTAAATCAAGAGAGGATGGTTAGTATGGTGTTAGTTCCAAAATAAAAACAAAATGAAATAAACACACTAATAGCATAACATCTCTAGACTCAGACACTAGGGGGAGCTTAGTTAACAAAAGCAAATGATAAGCAGAACTAAAAAGCAAGGGATCATATACAAGAGTTCCTTCACCTTCCTTGGATGATCCAAATGCCTTTGTAGTAGTGGCTTGCTCGGCTTGTGCTTTAAGAGGTATTATTTAATGGAGTGTGGCTACCTTCATCTCCTCGTGGCACCTTTGGCTTGTGGCTTGGCTTGGCTTGGAATCAATTTGGCATTATAACACTAGTTGCTTAAAGATTTTTGGAACCAATCCAGAATTATAAATTTTCACTAATTAATATTAGAAATTATGTTCATGGCCTCTCTATTTATAGATTTTTGGATTTGATTAGAATCAACATCAACCGTCCATCTCAAAATTGAGATGTGTGGTTCAGGATTAATTCAATTTTAAAATTAAAATTTGTAATTATCCTTATCATGGCATTGGAAGAAAGGTTAATTAAGAGGTATGGAGGGCATCATGGAAGGAATTGATGAGGCATGGAGGGCATGAATCATGATATTTGTGGCATTTATGGCCTAGGGATGTCTTTAAAAGAAATGAGGTCACTTGATGATGCAGATATTCAATATTCATTTCCAAAACAAATTATTCAAAAAAAATTCATGGAATTATTTATTAGGCATTGATTTGGGTTAATTAACTCTTAATCATGATTAAGCACTTTATGCACAAATCACTCAAATTAATCAAAATGCCTTGTTATTAGTCCTAAATTTGACTAAATCAGAATTGGAAGTACACATCAGATGCATTAGATACGTATTCCCATTTATAATGTTTTCAAAAAAATAACAAAGGCATGAGTCTTGTGTACTAGATTTGATAGGAAAAAGTAGTCCAGAGCACGTAGGTGCAAATTTGGCATTTTGACTCGAAATAGATTGATCAAAGTTAGTTGGCCCATAAATTTAATTTCTCCATTTAGGGATACCCTAGCCAAAATCGACACTTGAATATGTCATGTTCACATCATTTTACATATTTTAATGTTTCTAGGGCAAATTATGCATTTTAGATGGAAATTAGCTAAAATCTTGGTTGGACGTTATTGGTGGCCAGTTTTAGGTGTCTATAGTTTTCCCCTATTTCGGAAGGTGTTACAAGCTATAAGAATGGTAACATCTTTGTTAGGGTGTGGAGCTAAAAGCTTCACTAAGGAGCACACTTCAACAGGTTCGGGTCTACACAGACACCAGCGTCAGTCAAGAGTGACCGACGTCAGTCAGGTGCAGTTGCAGAGGCACCGACGTCAGCAGAGGGTCAGCCGACAGTGGTCACAGGCAAGTAGCAAGAACCGATGTCAGTTACCTGTGCGTCCAGAAAGCTATTTCTGAGGATAGAAGCGAGTGTTTGCATGATGAGTTTAAGTTGTAGTCTTAAGCTCGCGTCTCTATTATTATCAATATTATTTTTAGAGCCCTTGTTCAAGTGGCTTAACTGTTTGTTGTAAGTGCATGCTTAAGTTTCCTAATTCTATATGTAGGAAATATCTTCTTAGCTTAGTGAGTTGAATTGTATGAGTAGAACATTGTGAATGTTTGAAGAATAGTACAGAATTGAATCAATCCAGGTTTGTTGGAGTTGATTGTTCTTGAGAGAGAGAGCTCTTGAGGAATAGAGATCTAGTGAGAGATCTATACATCTAGGAGAGGTGTGGAAGAAAGAAGTTTCTTCAATTGTATTCCTTTTGTAAAGAGTTTGTTAATACAAGTTTTCAGGGTGGTTTCTTGTATCTCTTGTTCTTGCTGTTTATCATTCTAGTTACTTGTCTATCTGATTTATTTTCGCGTTTATTGCATTCACAAGTGTAATCTATTGTTGGTTGATCCCTAACAAGTGGTATTAGAGCTCAGGTTCACTAACAGGTGGTTCAGATCTATGTAGTGTGTATTGATTACAGGTTCTCACAGGGGTTTCTATAGGGATTTCTATTTGAGTGGGAGAAGCAATGGCAGATGAAAGTAAACTGAGAATGGAAAAGTTCAATGGAAAAAATTACCAACATTGGAGAATGCAGATAGAGGATTATCTATATCAGAAAGATCTCTACTTACCGTTAGGTGGGGTTGCAAAGAAGCCCAAAGACATGGAGGATGAAGAATGGGAAGTTCTTGACAGAAAGGCTCTGGGGTCTATAAGACTGAGTCTAGCATCCACTGTGATATCTAATTTATCACAGGCAAAGTCTACGATAGAGTTGATGACTACGTTAGCAAATTTGTATGAAAAACCCTCAGCTTCTAATAAGGTATATCTTATGAAGCAGTTATTTAATTTGCATATGCAAGAAGGTGGATCTATTTCCACTCATCTGAATGATTTCAATGGAATTGTGAATCAATTAAGTTCAGTCAATATAGTGTTTGATGATGAAATAAAAGCACTTTTAATATTATGTTCTTTACCTGAAAGCTGGCATGGCTTAGTAATGGCAGTAAGTAATACTGCATCTGCATCAAATATTTTGAAAGTAGAGGATGTTGTTAGTGTTATCTTGAATGAGGAAATTCGTAGGAAAAGCACAGAAGAGACATCTGGGAAAGCTTTAAGTTTTGAGAGCAAGGGGAGGCAGAAAGAGAAGAGCAAGAAAGGTAGATCAAGATCCAAATCTAAGGGGAAAGGTAGATCTAAATCCAGAAATGGCAGAAGGCCACAATGCTGAAATTGTGGAAAGATGGGGCACATAAGCAGAGATTGTTGGTCAAAGCCTAAGGAGGACAATCAACACGAAGGAAAGGAAGAAGCCAAGGTTGCAGGTATTGCACAAGATGCTTTAATTTTCTCTCTGCATAATAATATAGAATCTTGGGTGTTATATTCTGGCACATCTTTTCATGCTACCCCTAATAGGGAATATTTCAATGACTATATCCATGGAGACTTTGAAATAGTGTATCTAGGGGATGATGAGCCCTGTAAAATAATTGGCAAAGGTAAAGTGCAGCTGAAGATGCATAATAGCAACACATGGGTGTTGAGAGATGTGATGCATGTTCCTAGCTTGAAGAGAAATTTGATTTCTGCAGGAAAGTTAGGGGATGAGGATTGTGCAGTAACTCTCACAGCAGAATCTTGGAAGGTGACCAAGGGTGCACTTGTTATGGCCAGAGGTAAGAGAGAAGGTACTCTCTATTTTTGTAATTGTGTTACTAACAAATCTCCTTCTGTGTTATCTACTTCAGATGTGGATGCTAAATTGTGGCACTCAAGGCTTGGCCACATGAGTGAAAAGGGGATGTTAATTCTTAAGTCCAAAGGTATGCTTTCAGATTTAAAAGGCATAGATCTAGAGTTTTGTGAGCACTGTGTATTTGGAAAATAGAAAAGGGTTAGTTTTCTCAAGACTGGGTCTACTAAGAAGAGGCATAAGTTACAGCTTGTTCACACAGACGTGTGGGGACCAGCTCAGGTTGCTTCCATTAGAGGATCATAGTACTATGTATCTTTCATAGATGATGCTACAAGGAAGGTATGGATCTATTGTATTAGAATAAAATCTGATGTATTTGAGACTTTTAAGATTTAGAAAGCTATGGTTGAGAATGAAATAGGTAAAAGATTGAAGTGCCTGAGATCTGACAATGGCGGTGAGTTCTACAGTTACAAGTTCAAAGATTATTGTTATATGCATGGAATCCATAGGCAAAGGATGGTTCCAAGGACACCTCAGCAGAATGGAATTGCTGAAAGGATGAACAGGACAATAATGGAGCGTGCAAGATGTATGAGATTGCATGCTAGTTTGTCCTTACAGTTTTGGGCACAAGCTGTTGACACTGCAGTATACCTGATTAACAGAGGACCCTCTACAGCTCTAGATGGTGGTATTCCAGAAGAGGCATGGACAGGTAAAAAGGTAGATCTCTCATATCTCAAAGTTTTTGGTTGTGAAGCCTTTGTGTACATAGATAAAGAAAATAAAAAGAAGCTTGATGCTAAGTCTATGAGGTGCACGTTTATTGGCTATGGCTCAGATGATTTTGGTTACAGATTGTGGAATCTAGAAACTAACAAAGTAATTAGGAGCCATGATGTTGTTTTCAATGAAAGAGTGATGTATTGTGATCAGCTAAGGAAGCTGAATCAATCTGAGTAGAGCAATGGTGAATTGCACGAGGTGAAGGTCCAATATGAGCTTGTGGGAAAAAGAAATAATCACTTACAGGAACACACAGAGACCGACGTCGGTAGGTTAGGACCGGCATCGGCAGTACAAAAACCAGCGTCGGCCGTACAGAGACCGACGTCGGCAGGATAGACACCGAGGTCGGTCAGGCAGAACCAGCATCGGCCAGTAAAAGGTCTGGAGGTGACCGAGGTCAGTCACTATCAGAGAATTTGGGTGGACAACGTGTTGTGAACGAGTCTCAGACACCCATCAGGAGGTCAGAAAGGGTGAGTAAGGCTCCAATTAGATATTCTCCTTCTTTATTTTATTTATTGCTAGCTGATGGTGGAGAACCAGAGAGTTTTGAAGAAGCAATATAGGTGGAGTCCAAGAGTCAGTGGGAGCGTGGCATGGTTGAGGAGTTGGAGTCCTTAAGAGAGAACCAAACATGGGATTTGGTTGAATTTCTAGCTGGTAAGAGAACACTCAAGAACAGATGGACCTACAGGTTGAAAGAAGGTGAGAATGGACAGATGAGATATAAGGCCAGATTGGTGGTAAAAGGATTTGTACAAAAGCCAGGTATTGACTTTGGTGAGATTTATTCTCCTATTGTTAAGATGACTTCTATAAGGGTTGTATTGTCTTTGGTTGCTTTTGAGGATTTGCATCTTGAGCAGCTAGATGTTAAGACATCATTTCTTCATGGAGATTTGGATGAGGAAATATATATGGAACAGCCAGAAGGATTTGAGGTCAAAGGTAAGGAGAAGTTGGTGTGCCGATTGAAGAAAAGCTTGCATGGCCTCAAGCAAGCTCCTAGGCAATGGTATTTAAAATTTGACAGGTTTATGATTGAGCATGGCTACAGTAGGTGTCAATCTGACCATTGTGTGTATTTCAAAAGATTTGATAACGGTAGATATATTATTCTATTGTTGTATGTAGATGATATGCTGGTTGCAGGATCACACATGCAGGATATCTCTGAGCTTAAGGTGAAATTACCTCAAACATTTTCTATGAAGGATTTGGGAGCAACAAAGAAAATCCTTGGCATGAGCATTAAGAGAGATAGGAAAAATCACAGGTTGATATTGTCTCAAGAAGATTATGTGGACAAGGTGTTGAAACGGTTCAATATGTAGGATGCTAAACCGTTAAGCACACTTTTGGCTAGACATTTTAAGTTGAGTAAAGAACAATGTCCTAATTCATATGATGAGATAGAGTACATGATTAAGGTTCCATATTCTTCCATGGTAGGAAGTTTGATGTATGCAATGGTGTGTACTAGACCAGATATTGCCCAAGCAATGGGAGTGGTAAGTAAGTATATGGCCAATCTAGGAAAGGAACATTGGAAAGTAGTTTAGTGGATCCTTAGATATCTGAGAGGAACCAATAGTAGGTACTTGTGCTATGGAGGTTCAGATACTTCTCTACATGGTTATGTAGATTTAGATATGGCAGGTGATTTGGATGGCAGGAGGAGCACCACAGGGTATGTTTTCACTATAGGTGGAATGGCGGTTAGCTGGATATCAAAGTTGCAGAAGGTTGTTGCCTTGTCAACTATAGAAGCAGAGTATATTTCAGCCACAGAAACTAGCAAAGAGATGATATGGATGACACGGTTCATGGATGAGCTTGGTAGGGAGCATGAGAGTTGCAAATTGTATAGTGACAGTGCAATCCATTTGGCTAAGAATTCAGCCTTTCATTCAAGAACAAAGCACATATAGCTAAGGTATCACTTCATACGACAGGTATTAGAAGATGGTGAGTTGAAGCTGGAGAAGATCCATACGGATAGGAATCCTGCTGATATGTTAACCAAGCTGGTTACAAAGGAGAAGTTGATTCTTCATTCAACTTCTGTTGGTCTTCATGATTGAGCTGAAGATGGAAGAGCTAGAAGATGTTGCTGTATAGGTACTGGTGCAGTTGTTTATCTCCAAGTGGGAGATTGTTAGGGTGTGGAGCTAAAAGCTTCACCAAGGAGCACACTTCAATAGGTTCGGGTCTACACAGACACCAGCATCGGTCAGGAGCAACCGACGTCGATCAGGTGTAGTTGCAGAGGCACCAACATCGGTAGAGGGTCGGCTGGCGGCGGTCACAGGCAAGCAGTAGGAACCGACGTCAGTTACCTGTGCATCTAGAAAGCTATTTTCGAGGACAGAAGCGAGTGTTTGCATGATGATTTTAAGTTGTAGTCTTAAGCTTGCGTCTTTATTATTAGTAATATTATTTTTAGAGCCCTTGTTCAAGTGGCTTAACTATTTGTTGTAAGTGCATGCTTAAGTTTCTTAATTCTATATGTAGGAAAGATCTTCTTAGCTTAGTGAGTTGAATTGTATGAGTAGAACATTGTGAATGTTTGAAGAACAATACAGAATTGAATCAATCCAGGTTTGTTGGAGTTGATTGTTCTTGAGAGAGAGAGCTCTTGAGGAATAGAGATCTAGTGAGAGATCTATACATCTAGGAGAGGTGTGGAAGAAAGAAGTTTCTTCAATTGTATTCCTTTTGTAAAGAGTTTGTTAATACAAGTTTTCAGGGTGGTTTCTTGTATCTCTTGTTCTTGTTGTTTATCATTCTAGTTACTTGTCTATCTGATTTATTTCTACATTTATTGCTTTCACAAGTGTAATCTGTTGTTGGTTGATCCCCAAAAATCTTCTCTAATAATGAGAAATGGCTTATATGCCAAAAAGAAGATGATGGCCAAAGAAAAAATCTCCAAATGTTTTTGGGAAGCTTATGATGATTCCCCCTTGAGGGGGTGGCTATCATAATTGTTGATGGATGGTCCCTCAAAATGAAATAAGAAGAAAGGTGGAATTAAGCCATGGTTGAGATTAATCCATATGAGAAAATTCTTGCATACATTGACGTAAAAGGGATATTGATTTGCCCAAAGGTAGTTATAATTAGGAATAAAAGTCAAAATAATGATTTTCCCATAGGCCATTATAATAATTAAGAGACCTGGATTGGCTAAAGATGATTATGCCGCAGTTAGGGCTGATCAACAAGCATAACTCAAGGATATAACTTGGAATACATATTAAAGATGAGTAGGTGAAAAATGGTGAAATAGATGAATAGAAGAATAATATTGATTAGTGTGAATGATTCAATTATACTTTCCAATGAAGAGATGCTCACCCTGATTAACAATGATACAACTAGAATGGTCAAATGACTTAATATTTATCAAGGGTGGGATGGAAGGATTTGCCAAGGTGCCAAGGAGAAACTTTTGTGGCTCCATTGATTATAGACCTTTGTGAAGCTAATTTTTGTTTTAGCATGTGATGGTAGGATTCATGATAGAACACCATGAAGACTATCCCAAAATATGCATAAGGAGTGACTCTCGATATCCAATAAACACTTGAAAATAATGCATCAATGATAGAAGCCATGATGAAAATGTTGACATATGAATATGGATAGACTCAAGAATAATGTGTGTAAGGAATCATGCAATGAACACATATAGACTGAGTTGAGGCAATAGTGTAAAAAGCAAACAAATAGGCAAGCAAATAAACAAACAAAAACAAACAAACAAAAAGCCTGAAAACAAAAGCAAAAGAAAGCATCTTAAAAATGATAATGCCCCAATAAGGTGGGTCAAAGATAACTGACTAGGCTTAAACATGATAAATATTTTTGGATTTTTGAAATTTTATGAATGTTTTTGGAATTTTGAGGTATTTTAACTCATTAGAGAATGATAAGATACCTGCTCATAAAATGGCAAGAACATTTAGCTTAGATTGCTCACAAAATAGTGAGAGCGTATGGAATGGTGGATTAAGGTGACCTCAACATGAATTGAGCATGACCTAAATATTCCCATAATTACCTCAAGTCATATTAATTCCAGCCACATAAAAGGTGGGTAAAAACCAACTAGGTCCCAACAAGTTCTCAAATCTAGCAAATGGCCAGTCAAATGAAAATAGTAATGGCAAGGTGATGCATAAATGCATGATAAACATGTGTTGCCCCTAGTTTTACCATAGAAAATTATAACTAGGATAAAATGGCATAGTCCAATTATACTAATTTTCCTATAGGTGGTTATAATTAGTAGCAAGACTAGTGAGACATTGATTTGCCCATAGGCAATTATAATCAAGTTCACATAAGAAAATGTGGATATAGGATGAAAGATATCTTGCTAGATCAACTATCACACTAATTTCATAGACTATCATTGTAAAAATGGATTAGATTGACTATTGAAACTTGATCGGAATCCTCTCACAAAAATTGTAAGAAGAACCAAAGTATCTAAAATCAAAATAGGATTGGGTAAGATGATTAAAAATATGGTTTAGTATAAATAGGGATGGAATGATAGGATGATATGGTCTTCCTAAGGATAATGGTTTGTTGGATAGATTAGATAAAATGGTAGTAGGGTTTCCCCTAGATGATGTGGTAATTGGTAGGAGTATGTGACAATGGTAAAAAGATATGTAATAATGGAAATGGCATGGTAATGTGAAATAGTATGGTACATGTTTCTGGCCTGGGTGTGGTTTTTGATTCTATTTTTCCTATTGAGATGGAGATACACATCTTAATCAACAAATAATAAAAATAAAATACTTGATTATGTTGATTTCCAACCCATACCTCATCAAAATAGCTACTCTATCAAGAACTTGATGTAGATCTAGATGCTGAGAATGTTGTTCTGTTCTTCCTTGGTTGTTGATTTTTATTCCTTCAAGAGTTGAGACAAGATATCTTTATAGCCTCTACAAAGGAAAGTGTGACCATAGATGGTAAACAAGGAAAAATAATGGATGGTAGGTTTGATTGTGAAATGGAATGGTAGATGATAATGGAATATATAATGGTGGGGAAATAAATGAATATCAAGACTTTTAGTAACACATAATATTACTAATGTTGGATTCAACATAATTTTGGTTGTGATAGGGCTAAAGAGTTTTTCTCTTGATAGGACCACCATATTTTTCTATTATTTGATTTTAAGAGTAGCTACCATCTGATTAAGATGTATATTAGAAGTTATTTTGATTTGATCTTTAGTAAATAATGAAGAACTTTTGTGCTCAGCTATTGGTGTCTCAATGAAGTTTTCACCAATGAAGTTGTCTTGATTGTCTAATATCACCTTTGAGAAGGTTTCACTAAGGAATGTTGACTTTTGAATTTGATTGTTTTATAGCACTTTAGAAAAAGTTTCACTAAAAGATGCTAATTTTTGACTTGGATTGTCCCCTAGCACCTTCGAAAAGGTTTCACTAGGAGAGTGTTCTTCTACTACATGAATTTTGTCTTGGCCTCCTTGCTATTTTTAAAATACTATATCACCATGGATATAATTAAACAAAGTGTGAATCTATTTATCCCAATCAACACTTGTGGGAGATAAAATGTCAATAATATGGCTATATTGGTTGATGGTAATGGCCTATGGAATGGTAATGGAATGGGTGTTGGATGTATAATCCTCATAAATATAGTAGGATAACTTATGTTGATGCTGAAGTAATGTCAAAAACTATAGAAGGATCACAAATGTATTCAAATTGATCTATGAGGCATGTGTAACCAATGTTTTGATAGTCATGAACATATTCTTCTTCAAAATATAATTCTAAAGCAAGGGACTTTGAATCCAATATCACCACTGATGTTGATTTTAATTTTGATGCTAAATTTGATGTCAGTTCAATAATAGAACCTAAATCTAACTCTAATTATTCATCTAATGGGTACTCTGTTATAATGATGTCTTGTTGAATATTTGGTTTTGGATAAGTAATGGCCTCTAATGGTACAATGGGCTCCACAAAAATTGGTTTGTCAAAGTGAGACTACTTTAGGATGGGAAAAAGGTCAAGAGACAACTCCTTAGATACTGGCTTGTCAATAGGAGGCTCTTGAAAAATAGGCACATGGTTGAGGTAATGATTTTCCAAAAGCTAGTTATAATCATTAAGAAGTGACTCAATAAAGACTAGCTTGTTAGTGTGAGACTCTTTGAGAACTGGTATAGGATCAATAGGCAATTTATCATAGGTTAACTTATCACAAATGGTTGGTTCAAAAAAAACATCTCAAATTGGTTGGTTTTATTGGCTTTGGTTTCCAATGAGTTAGAAAATACCAATTTTGAACATAGCTTGGTCTTCAAATGATTGGATCAGTTGAGGTTTGGTTTGGATCAGTACTAGATGAGAAATGACTTGTGGTTGTATGATGATAGGGCCTTGGCGAGCATAATTTATTGCATGAGCCAAAGTACAAAGTCTTGAGATGGTAATGATAGGGTGTTATGGAGAATTATTGCTTACACACAAGGCAAAGGACTAGGTCCTGGAATAGTAATGGTAATCCTTGGATAGTGTAGAGCTTGATGGCTGATATAATCTAAAGGAGGGTTAGGGGTAGTTGATGATTGGATAAAAAATGGAGGTCATGAAACTTGATTATTTACATAAGCAAAAGCATCCAAGTATTCCTCATAAACCATATCATCCCAATCATGAGTTGTATCATAAGCTAGTTCTTAACTATGTTCCATGTACTAATTTTTATAAAGAGGGGATGGATTCATATCCCAAAAAATATTATCTATAGTTGGGTCTTCAAAGTCCTATTCACAAGCCTCTTCATACCAATCAAGGTCTTGATTTGGATCATAAGTTGCTTTGTGTCTTTGTTCCCATGAATGATTAATATGAGACAGATAGAAATCTATCTCACAAACCATATTAACATCATTAGGGTCTTGACAAAATCCATAAAAGTCATTTTTGTGGTTGTTCTATCATAAGTCAGATTGTAAGTGACTACACCATAAGTGTAGTGAGACATGTTTGTGTAAATGATGAAAGCTCTAAAAATAAAAAGACTTAGGGTTCTAAAAACTCTTAAAAACTATGTCCAAATGACAAATGGTTGAAATTTGGTCTAACTTGGTCAAAAGGTGGAGTTTTATCTCTAATGTTGTTTGAAAGTGGAGCTTTATCTCCAAAATGATTTGTGCTAAGACTTGGCATAAAATATCTTAATGTCAAATGTCTAATGTCAAATGTCACATGCACAAATGGTCAAGCATCTGAATAAAAACCAGCATGTCAAAGGTCTAGGTCAAAATGTTCCAAACAAGGTCTAAACTAGGAAAAGGAAAAGTTTAGTTGCTAGGTCTTTTGTCCAAATGTGGAGTCAAATGCTAGGCTGAAACAAACAATCATGTGTTAGGACTTTTGGCCAAATGATGTCAAAATATAGACTTGAAACAAACACTGACATGATTTGATTTAATCTAATAAGTTTGGAAACAACTTTGACATAGACTTGACACATAGAATCAAACATAAACATGATCAATTAGCATAAGGCATAAGATAAAAGGCTCTTTGAAAAAGGCTATGTTCTCCCAACTAAAGGCACAAACAATGATGAGGATAGGCATTAAATAGATAAACCATCAATAGTCTTCAAATTTGGGTAATCAATTAACTGAAGTTATGAAACCCAAAAGAGAAAGATTAGTGTATTATCCCCATGAATTAAGGCCTAAATAGAAATCAATTAATGTTTGGATCCAAACTTGACAAGGCTAATTGAAAACTCAACATTGAAAACTAGGATTTGACTAAACATGCTAGATAGGATTGGACAACATGATGACACAAGACAAAGGTCTAAATGGTATACACAAAGTGGTTTGAAATAATGGTTTTTGGTGTAAGGTAAACCAGTCCTAAAACAAATTAAGTAGCCTAATGGTGTAAGCATGCTTGAATGATGTGGTCAATACTATGTTTCAAAGACTCAAATGAAAAATGGTTTGACATGGTTTGGTCAGCATAATGCTACCCTCTGTAGCTCAAATGACACACAGACAAACAAGTTTTAGCAAAATTTCAAGGAACAAGTATGGTGTAAAATGGAAAGCATAAAACCTTTTTAGATAAAAGAGTGACATATAGACAAATTGGTTTTGACATGGCTTTATACACAAACAAATGGGTTTTAGTCTCAAAAACACACCAAATGAGAAAATGATCAAAATACATAAAGTATAATCATCCCAAATCCTAGAAAGGGTATCATAAAATGGGGTTGACTAAACTATCAAGTTTTTAACGTTCTAGGGAAACCAATTACATAATGAATTTCATGCCAAATAATGCAAAACAAAATCACAAATTTTGGGTCTGTATCACTTGGCTTGTTGTAAAAAAGTCTAGTCTTTCTTTTAACCACTACATCTTGTTGTTTTCTCAGTGTAGTATGATGTCCAAAGTGCCACTACATACCATGTGAAACTCCAAAAGAGCCAAATGAAGTCAATGTCAAGAGATGAAATTGTAATCAAAGATGGATAAAAATAAATAAAGCATGAAAGTAGAAATACTTTAGGGTCATTTTTAAGGTCACCCAAATTTTGATGAGTTTTAAGGGAGTGATTTAGACGAATTTCTTTCTAAGCCTTAGACTAGGCTAATTTTTAATAGGAATGCCACTTTTGATTCCAAGGGTTTCTTATAGGAGACAAATGGAAGAGCATACATGCAACATTCCTCTCATTACCAAAAAATATATAATTAAACAACTATTGGAAGAAAAAATTGACAAGTGTTTTTAATTTTAACCCAAATAAAGTGTTTGGTGGTGTTCTTTTGACCCCTTGTTCTTAGTTTCAAACTTTAAAAAAAATTCATAAAAAAAAACTAAATTCTTTGTTAAACACTAAAATAAAGTTTGTAATCAAATTTTAAGCATACAAAAGTGTTTTAAACATGTTTTGAGTAAATATCCCACTTGGTCCTACAATAAAATTGTTAGCATGTCCTTTAGCTTTGAATCTATTTTGAGTTTAAAATAACAAAATTTAAAAAAATAGGTCTCAGGTCTATGTTTATAAAAAAACATAGTGACTGATGTCAGTCAATACCACTTACATAAGTTACTGCCAACTGAGATCTGACTGATGTCAATTTTATTGACTGACATCAATTAAGCCAAGTAACTGATGTCGGTATTTCTACCAATGTCAGTTACTATGTAAAAATTTTGGTAACCAAAAATGTCAAAATAAATTTAGAAAACCAATTTTCAAGAGTTTTAAAAGCTCTAATATTTTTTTTAAGGTTGTAAAAGGATCTCTTTCATGTGTAGCATGTGTCTAGTCCCACTGGGTGTGCCATATGTGATCTAGGAATTTGACTCAAAAGAGGATGGTTGGTATGGTGTTATTTCAAAAATGAAAACCAAATGAAATAAACACACTAATAGCATAACATCTCTAGGCCTAGACACTAGGGAGAGCTTAGTTAACAAAAGCAAATGACAAGCATAATGAAAAATCAAGGGATCAAATGCAAAATTTCCTTCAACTTTCTTGGATGCTCCAAATTCCTTTATAGTAGTGGCTTACTCAGCTTGTGCTTCAAGAGGTCTTCTTCAATAGAGTGTGGCTACCTTCATATCCTCTTGGCACCTTTGGCTTGTGGCTTGGCTTGGCTTGGAATCAATTTGACATTATAACACTAATTTCTTGAAGATTTTTGGAACCAATATTACATTATAACATTGCACTAATTAAGCTTATAAATGATGTTCATGGCCTCTCTATTTATAGATTTTTAGATTTGATCAAAATCAATCTCAACCATCCATCTCAAGATTAGAAGAATGGGAAAGATTGGAAGAAGAATTAATTCAATTTTTCAATTAAAATTTGTAATTATCATCATCATTGCATTGAAATAAGGGGAAATTAAGAGGCATGAAGGGCATCATGGAAGGCATTAATGAGGCATGGAGGGCATGAATCCTAATATTTGTGGCATTTATGGCCTAGGGATGTCTTCCCAAGAAATGAGGTCACTTGATGATGCATATATTCAATATTCATTTCCAAAACAAATTATTCGGCAATTTTCCATAGTATTATTCATTAGGCCTTGATTTGGGTTAATTATCTCTTAAGCATGATTAAGCACTTTATGCACAAATTACTCAAAATGATTAGAATGCCTTGTTCTTGGTCCTAAATTTTATTGGATTGGAATTGGAAGTCTACATCAGATGCGTTGGATGCGTATTCCCATTTAGAATATTTCCAATAATAAATAACAAGGGCATGAGTCTTGTGTAAAATATTTGATAGGAAAGAGCAATCCAGAGCACATACGTGTAAATTTGGCATTTTGAATCGAAATATACTAATCAAATTTAGTTAGTCCATAAATTTCATTACCCCATTTATAGATACCCTGGCCAAAATCAGCACTTGAATATGTCATTTTCACATCATATTTTGTGTTTTAGTGTTTTTAGGCCAAATTGTGCATTTTAGATGGAAATTAGCCAAAAGCCTAGTTAGAGGTTATCAATAGCTAGTTTTAGGTGTCTACACACCATACTAGCGACATGAGTATAATTGGTATCAAAATAAGCATTAGTATAATTACATGCACTAGTAGCATGGTTATGGATGTGGGTATTTTAAATATCCACACTAAAAGTTGAACCTAACATATTTGTATAAACACTTCACTTGGAGGTATAAGAAGACATAGAGGATGACATAATGGTGTGGTAAGGAGACATAATATATGGGAAATGTTAGGATTAAAATAAAGTGATTTCCCTAAATCCTTAAAAAAGCTAGGGGAAGGTGAATGGGGTTCTTTTGTATAAGGTCCCATCATGAGGTTATGAGTGGTTGTAGGATAGTTTACTCTATGTTAAGGGTTTTAATTAATGAAAAATATCATTTCATTTGTGTAATTAGGGTCACACTCATATTATATTGAAAATAATGGGTTAAGTTTTGAGGAAGAATGGGGAAGAATCCTATAGTTGGCATTGAGATTAGTAACCTGGACATTGTTTTGATCCATATTAGGTTCTAAAAGATGTGCATTAGGAATCCTATTAGGATTGGTAAAAATAATTATGTTTATTTTATTCAATTATTTATTATCATCAAACAATGGATTCATGATAGAGGGAAGCTATAAAAACTTGGTAAAAGAAATGAGGATCAACTAATAGGATATTGGGTTGAACTAGTTGATATTGTCTTATAGGATAGTAGATAGGATAGGATACAAAAGACATAGTTGAACTTGTTGGATGTGTTATGAAGATGTTAAAAATAATTTATTCTAAAATACACATAATAAAATAGGTTGACTATGTGTTTAAGGCAACCAGAACAAACAATTTGTAAGATACTAGATCAAATAGTACAACTATGTTCTATGGGAAAATAGAGAATGTATGAGATGTAGTCAAGCATATCAAATATTTTCTAAATGTAAAGATAGGTTTTTATCATTATAAATCTATATGATCTAATTTTATTTTTCATAATGCTTCAAATAAACATAGGCATCTGGGTTAAACTAATCAATCTAATTACGTCACATAGAATAAACCTTGTATCAACATTGGATGATATAAGTTTTTCAATACAACATACAATGATCAGAGAGAAAGAAACAAAAATATAAATGATAATCTATTCATTCATTCCTAAATGTTTTAAATTATAATTTTTATAAATAAATGTGATATGGAGTTGGATGTAAAAAGGAACTAGAAAGGAAATCTAAGGATGGTCTCAACTAGCTAAGGTTGAAAGGGATATGTATTGGTTATGATATTGTATTGGTATTGGGGTGTAACCCCTCACTTCACAATCTTGTAGAGATAAGGGTGCTATGTGAATTACCAATATATACCATCAACCACATATTTATACTCAGCCAAAAAATAAAGTTGGTTTCCCCCCTGGTAATGAAAACCAAGTAGGTATACCTTAGGTAGAATTTATTTAATTCTTTTTTATATTATGTGGCTTGAAATGTGTGAATAAAATAAAAATAATGTGACTAAATAAATAAATTAAAACTTCCTATTTAGCCTATGTGTGTTACTCTAATCAATTAAGCAACAAAATTAAATATGAGTTAATTACTATTAGATGAGTTAATTCCTTTACTTGAAGAGTACAAGATTGGTTTAGGGGATCAAGTATGAAAAGATACAAAACATAATCAACAAGGTAGATTGTGCCTGTTGAAGTAATATCCAAATTAACTCATTTTAATGAGTTGACTAAGTCTTCTAGGTAAGAAATCAGAATATATAACTATGTTGATCCAGTTGACCTAGTCCATTGTAGGGTTACAATTTTATATACTGAAAACTATGAAAAATAGGACTATAATGAAGAAAAGAAATGCCTAAGATGGTGATAATAAACCTGATGATTTTGAAGATGATAAATTTTCTTTTTTATATTGTGTCATCCAAATAAATATTTTTAACCTACTAATAAAGTTTACTAAGTTGACTGAGTTTGAAAATTTTTATGTAAAGAAGCAAACAGAGTCTAGAAGACTGATACAATTACCTATGGTTGAATATGACTTATATAAAAAAAATTGAGTTGATTGTATTGATTATATGTTAAACATATGCATATAATGTGAGAATAAGTTGATAGATTTGATCTAGTGATGTAAAAATGAAATAAATAAAAAATGATAATAAATGAATGTGTGAAAGAAAATATAAAAGGGTTAGTTCATGTCAGGTTCACGCTAATGTATACAAAGGAAAGTGAAGATAATCTACAAATCAATCCTAGTTTTGAAAATATAAATCCAACTGACCATTCCACTTGTTGGTACATTTAGATAATTGTGATCATGACCAATATGGATCTACTAGACCTAACTAAGGGGTATCTTACCACAAAATATCACTAGAGAGGTTTCTAAATCCTCAAGTCAATAAATACCACACAATAACTCTAGCTAGGTCCTATGTTTTCTTATCAAAGTAAATTGTAAAGGAAATTAAATCTACTCTAGTGATCAGCAAAGCATGTGTCACAAATCGGGATAATATATGTAAAAGTAAACATTCAAAGAAGAATTCTACTCAAGTTAATGTAGAGGTAATCCTAATGCATGTAGAGAGAAACATATTCATAATTTAACACATGTAAATATATCTACCAATAGAAAGGAGCAAGAGTTAAGAATAATTAACTTGAAGACAAACCTATAGAGCCTCTATCTCTTCCTTGGCCAAAGGTGATTTTCAAGAGGTGGTTGTGGTGCGTAAGGATACATTATATAGTAAATCTCTAGGATACATGACTTATCTTATGAATCCAAAAGACTTTTTCCACATGACAATATTATTATCTCCAAATAAAGTATGAAGCCCTAAGCAATTGCTCCTCAATTACAATGGTGGATAAGTAGATGCATAACTAAATTATTATATCTCTCCTTGTCTCTAATGAAATGGTGAAAATGATTTGTTTATTTAGTTTAATCTAACCCTAAATCCTTTTGATTTTATAATCAATAAATTTAGTCTAATTAACCTAGTTATTTTTAATAAATAAAGAAATTAGGTTCCAGACTAGGTCAGTTGGGTTGGCCTAGTATCGTAAATTACTCATTTCTAAGAATAGGGTCAGCTTGTGTGACTTGTTTGGTAAACTACAAAAAAATATTTTAGATTAGGTATGGTCTGTTTGGGGTAGTGAATTGCTTGGAGAAGTGTGTAAGGGAAGTGTAAAAACTTAGGGAAACATGTAGGAGAGATTTATGTTGATTTTAAGTGGTGGTATAGAGAAAAATAATATTTTGAAGTACCAATGGTCTACCCACCCCTTTCTTGGTGCACCCTTTTAGGCATTCACTCAGAGAGATTAAAAATTGATGGGTTTATACAAGAGAAAAATCATCAGTAATTGATAAAGTTTAAAAATATTGTGTGTATACACATATTACCTACAAGGTAATGACCAAGTAGAGGCAATAAATTAAATTATTCTTAAAATCATTAAATAAGTTATAAATTTATTTGGTCATGATTGGCATATGTAGCTTTATCCAACCCTCTATGCATATCTCACTAGCATCCACACACCCATGGTGGAAAACCCATACTCACTTCTTTATGGTAATGCATCTATTCTACTAATATAAGTTAAGATTCTATCTTTACACATTTATTTATAAATTATTATTGATGATGAATCCTACCACATTTCACGCCTTATTGAACTTGACCTTCTATATGATAAATGCCTCAATGCTATAACCATCTACCAGTTTACTAAAACTACCTTCTCTGTAGTGATAATTAATGTATTAAAACTAGGGAATTTGAAATTAGATATATTGTTCTAAAGGAAAACCAAATTAATACCAATGTCAATAGTGAGAACAAAGGAAAATTTGAATGAAATTGGTTGGGCCCATATGTCATTATTGTCAAATATGGATCTAGATCTTATAGGTTGGCTACTGAAGATAAAGAGGAGATTGAAGATCTTATGAACATCATTCAGCTTAAAATATTTTATGCCTAACTTATTATAATGATTTTTTATATATTAAATGTCAAAAAATGTCAAAATGTCAAAAAATTTATCAAACAAATGATATAAATATTAAAAAAAAAAGTCAAAAATTAAAAAAAAATGAAAAAGAGAAAAATAATACGTCCATAAGTGAAAACAAGTTTACTAGAACTTTGGGTAATTACCTTGATGAAAACTAGATTTATAGAAATAGGATTAATCCATTGTCTATATCCACCCTAATTAATTGGGGGCATCCCATTATAACTATCATTTTTATATTCCCACATTGTCACTTGTCTCACCATCCACTTCATAACATCATATCTTAGGTTTTTCTCCTTATATTTACATACTATGTCCTTGACAATGTCATAAGAACATCTTATGACCATCCCTATCACATTAAAACACACTTTCAAATAAACATTCTAATTAGATAGAAACATTTAACTTATCCATGTTTACCAATATATCTATCAACGTAATAATTCACTCACTCATCTTATTAGGATGGAAATCATGCATCTTTTAATCTATAGAAAACAATCCTCAATTGACCTACTTTTTTGATCACCTTCATATTATGAGAACTATATCTAGAATAATATCCTCATATAAAATTTGTCTATAGTGGATTATGTAGGCAACATTAAGAGACATGTGGTCTCTAGGGATAGATCGACCACTATCAACCCTACCATCCCATTCCCCCAAGCATGGTTTCATTATTTTCACATACTTGATCCAAACCATATGGTTGTCTTAGGGATTACTCATTTTATTATTCAATTTTGTCATGGATATTGTCTACCAAAGCTCTTAACCCTATCCTAGGTTATTTGTAACATCATTTTCTTCCTTATAGGTTTTTTTTTTTTACTTTTTGTTTTAACTTGTTTTTGGTTATTGTTTAATTACTCTTAAGTAAATTATCATCTATTTCACTTTCATTATCTTTTATTTTTACCTTTTTGTTTAAAAATTTTATATTATTATTTTCATTTTTAGTATATATTTTTCACTTATAAATCATGTCCTTTGTTTTAATTATATTATTTATTTTATTTTTTTTAAGTCAAGATTATTTTGTGTATAAAAAATAATGTGATTATGGTTTTATCATATCATGATGTGCTTAATTTTTCACAAATATTTTTGTTAGTAAACATAAAACATAAATACTCAACATGATTATTTCATATCATTGGTGATTATCATTTTATGCAAAATTAAAAATTAGGTTGTTCAAATCTTCCTCCATTATTCATGTTGGAATTCAAATGTAAGATAAAAATAAACAAAAGGTAACTATCTAACCATTTCATACATCCATACATTTTACCATATTATACCTTAATAAATAGCTAAAAAGGTTTAACATGTGATATTATAAATTTAAAAAAAGGAAAATAATTACCATAAAATATTTATCCATCTAAGTTATAAACCATACATGAAAAAATAATAACAGTCCATAATGTCCATTACATATCCATAACACAAGTCCAATACCCTAAGTGAATATATCTATATATATATATATATATATATATATATATATATATATATATATATATATATATATATATATATATATATATATATATATTTATATATATAACTTGAATGTGTCTATATAATGATACATCTCAAAAATATATATACATCAACCATATCGTGTCTCTCTTTGACCCTTAGATGGAGCATCTATAGTATGTCTAGGATCATGATGTCATGATATGATCCTCAAAGGACCCATAACACATTATGAGGTCTATCTTATAGATCTCTCTGACTAAACCAACTATATCGATCTCCCTAACATAGAACTCTTGGTACAGTACTCTTTGATAAAAGATTCATGTTGTGTCTATGTGACTACTCTCTAATATATTATCTTATAGTATGTCACCTACTCCATGGCTATCATGAGCTTATCTAAGGCAATTATATATCTTGAGATTATCATAATCTCTCTCACCTAATAAAACTCCACCTATAGTGTATCCCTCTCCCTCCTATAACTATATGTCAATCTTATAAAATATGGAGTCTATATATCTACATAATGTGTATATAGCCTAATTGATTGAGAAAAACCTTATCCCTACAATATATAAACCTCAACATGGAGACCTTCAACATATCCCTATAGTCATATAATATCTATTGCTCTCAATCTTAGCTAAGCATCCCTACCATCCACCTCCCCTATAATCTATAAACCTATATTTGTAATCATGTTATCTCCACATCCAACACCCTAATATCCTCATGTAACCTATCCAATAGTCTTTGATCCTATAATGATCTAGATGGAATTGATGGACCTATTCTATCTCCCTCCTATGTATACATCTATGTAAAAATACACATCTTTATATCCCATCTACCTCTGTCCTCACTTTTGATGACTACTAAAAAAGTATATCCTTCCCCAACTTGTTCATCTATAGAATATCTCTTCATTGTATCCTCAGATGTCTCATATTTAACCTTTATCTCCTCTAGATATGTATGTTCTCTACTCAATCTCCTTTGACCATCACCCTTTTGGACCCTATCTCATCCATATCTACCTCATCCCTATCTTGTAACTACTCTCCTAATCTTAGAAACTAACCCTATACCTCACTAATGCTTAGCTAAACTAGCTACCAATCTCTATTTCCAAGTCCATGGATAAGCATGTCACTGTAAGTCCAGTTGGTTGTTATCTATCCCACTAATAATCATATACATATAATACCCTTACATCAATCATATCAATCCTCTTTACCTAGGCATTATCTATAAGTGAGTCCATTTATGTTCTACAATATTAGGGATAATGATTGATCTTGACAAAACTCTATCTCACTGACTGTGTAAATACATGTGAACCTATTGGGAGAGTTATCTCACACCGAACTATCATATCACTTGGTTGATATTATACCAATAAATAGTTTAATAATTCACACCCATAAATTAGCACTTTGACATCATGTTAACCATGTATAACCCATCCTATGCCTATTAAAAGTTAACCCTTCTACATGGTCTCCATATGATCTAGTCAGCTCCTAGCTCATCTAGTGCCCTTTTACACCACTCCAAATCCACTAAATGAGGAATTTACATGGAAATAATCACATTCCACCAATATGTAATAGGATCCTCCACCAATATCACATGCATGTCTCCTATAGGATGTTCCACTTTAATGTGATCCCATGACCATAGTAGTAATAATGTAGAAGGTCCTATATCTCTACCATTTTAATAGATGGTATGGTGAAAGTATTTATACAGGTGTGATAAAACACATATAACCCACATAAATATATCCCCCATATCCATTATATCACCTATCAAATTTAACATTCCAATGGGGCATAATATATCTTTCTTGTCAGGTAACATAATACCACATTCAATGCGTTTGTGTCTAGATTGATTCATGTATCAATATCTACCCCACCTCTCATAATTGGAATCAAATACTCTTCAAAAATCCTATATAGATTCATTGATTATGATACCTCACCTTAGTATACCTATCTCCCTCATATCATGGTCTTAAAAATCCTCCATATGTCCTCTAGTGTAACTATCAACTCACCTATCTATAAGTGAAATGTGTTAGTCTCACTATGCCAGCTCTCTGCTAATGAAATATCATCAATGCATGACAGTCCATTCATCTCTATTACCCTAAACTTGTACTTGGTAAACCTCATGATCTATGTAATTGCACATGATTTATATACTCTTGTGTTGCTAGAATTGGTAATACCTCCTAAAAAAAGAATAATATCATAATGTTAATATTAAATTATATAATCTATTAAAATCATCATAAAAAGACTCATTAATTTCATATACTATCTCTATCATTTATCCATATACAAAATAAAAACATGTCTACTTCCTAAATAGTTAGCCCCATCATTGACCCTATCAAATTCACCACCAATTTAGATTATTTCACTACACTAATCAATTATCTCACTGTGGCATCCCACAATTTCACTAGTCCATAATTTAATCTCTATCTTTAGCAAAATATTTTCTAGAATTAATGATTTTTCTTCACACCTAAATAATATCACTAATTGAGTATTCAATTTCACATTTCCCTCCTTTTTTTCAACCCTAGTGATTTCTCTACTTCCATTGATAATTTTGTTATGGAAGCTAATGAATTCACTGATCCCTTTTTAGTTTTATCCCTAATGATTTTTCTACCAATCCTAATTATTTTTGTTCACCATTAAATAATTTTGTAGTTCCCATTGATGAATTCATTGCTCTTACTATTGAATTTGCCAGTGGGTCAATTGTGAAATCATTTCATCTCAGTTAAAATTAAACACTAAATGACCCAAAATTAAAAAAAATAAAAACTCAAAATTACACTCATTAGATGTTCACTCCTCTTTAGTCTCTCACATCTCCTCACTCACTTGTTGTGATGCATGTGAATAGGAATATGGTCTATTTTTCACCATAAACCCAAAATAAAATCAAGCTCTTTTAACAAATCACTCATAAAATCAATTTGTACAAATTTTTTTCAAAATCACCCCTCTCTATTTATAATTTTACCCCCTATTCAAAATAATTTCCCTACATCTTATATTTTTCACATTCTATCCAATTTTCTCCAGACTTTATCCCAACAATTATTTAATGTGCTCAAATATTTATCATTTCTTACAAATATCAAACTTGTAAAAATTTAATCTTAATTAGAAAATATATATTTTTATTTTTTGACACATATCTTACCATCATCAAGATGTATCATTATTACATCCACTTATAATACCCCTAAGTTTTGAGTACCACCCAAGTGTGTAGTCTATAAATACGAAATATTCTTTTTTTAATATTTTCTCTAGTTTTTAACTAGGGCCAAATCATTTTTCATATTTTTTAATTTTTCAAGTACAATATCATTTTTTAGTCCTATGGAAAATTTATGATCTTCCCTTAACACTTCATCATTTTCCCCTTTAACCATTTTTAGCATTTATCTACTTTCCCACATAAACACTCAAGGGGAAATCTTCACATTCATTTTCATTCACCTTAGGAAAATTTATCTTCTCAATCATCGATTCTCTATTATTCTTCAAAATAGTATTAATTTTCAACACCATTTAAAAGAGGGGAAAATGTAGACACCTTAATTTCATCATTTAGTGTCAAAATCCAAAATTCAAATTCAAACTAACTTCATTTCCCTTAAAATTTTGAATATCTAAATAATTAATAATTAATAAATTATACACATCATTTATCCAGTTTAATTATTAAATCTATATTTTTGACCTCACCTTGACATCCTCCACATTTATCTCAACCATGTGCCAACTCATACAACCACCCCCATCAACTTCATTAAACAAATAATGAGTAACCTTTATAATTTTCAACCAATTTGACTCTCTCTTCATGAATAACTAAACTCACTCCCCTTTTCTCTCAAACTATGGAATTGGTCATCATACTCATGGATGAGGACTAATTCTCCACTGTTGATTATTTTATTACTTGGAAATATTCAAATAATCTTCCATAATTTCATTGACCTCCCAAAAACATATAAATATATATGAAAGACCTCACTTTCATCCATCCTCACTTATTCTATCAAATTCAAATCAAATTCATATGTGAATACAAACTAAATCCAAGCTATCAAGTGTCATTTATACACCAAAATGCTTCACACTTACCCTTGCATTAGAGAATATTCAGCAACCACATCCACTACATTTGAATAAAAAATCACATTTGATCAAAATATAGGAGGATAATTTCACTTCAGTTTGGTAAGTGTGTGTTTTATTTAGTTTATTTCATTTATTTCTCTATCATTTAGTGACCTGAGCAACATCTCAAGTGATAATTCAGGCAATGGTGCTACCCCAATTGGTGGCAAAAGTTTTGGGAGCCATAACTTCTGCACCATAGCTTCGTTTGACTCCCCATTTGAATCTTTAGAAAGATAAGAATGAGAGGAACATAATGAGATGGAACTAAGCTCTAATATTTGGGGTTTTATCCCTAAAAAAAATGTAAGTGCCCTAAATTTAAGTAGTCTAAAAATAGTAAATTTCTAGAAATAGTAATTCCTCAAATTCTATATGATTATAAATCATGGAAGTCGAAACACTTAATCTCCCTCAAGATTGGTGAACTTCCATATCCTCCTCCTACCTTAAAAATATGTATAAATTAATATGTAACTTGAAATGAAAATCAAACATCTCTTCTTAGAGATATGCATATGTTTGGAACTGCACATTTGATCAATAAAATATCTCTTTTCAGAGATAGCATTATTAAAATTGTGTTCTTGTTTCTTGAATTATCTTTCAACCAATGCTTTTGAGTTTTGGATTAATGGTATCAGATTGGTTTATCTTTAGAGTTTATGATCCTGAGGATGAGGTCAGATTATAGGAAGCTTGGGTGGAAAATAAAACCAACAGACTATCAACTTGTTCGCTCCAAATAACCTTAAATAGAGAACAACACTGAGACATCTGATCCTTTTAAGGAAATGGTGAATGAAGCCCTATAATATAAGAAACAAATATGGTACAATAATTTTTCCAAATTATCCAATAAATCTTGACAGGAAATTCTAGTTCCTCATCTGTACCCCCACATCCTTTTAGTGCCTCAACACCCTTCAAGGTTCAGGTGAATTTTGATATCCCTACATTTGAAGGCAAAATCAATGCCGATGTATTAAAAAATTGGTTGGATCAATTGTATTCCTATTTTTTTAGTAAATAAATTCACCAATAAAGAGAAGATCACTTTTTCTCTTTTGAAAGCATCATTGTCTGTCAAAAATTGGTGGGAAGTGTATTAGAAGAGATTTAGTACAAATGATATTGGCCTTGAGATAGAACCTACTTGGGATGATTTCATAGAAGCTACAAAGGAATAATACTACCCCATTGGAGCATATGATGATCTATATATATAGTGGCAACAACTTTTCCAAGGTAAGGAATAGTCTGTTGAAGATTACATGAACATTTTTCATTCTCTATTTGTGAAATTAGGCATCCAGGAAAGTGAGAAACATAAGGTTCTCAATTATCATGGTGGAATACAATGGTATATATGGGGGGAAATGGAACTCTTCAATCTAGAAACACTCTGTGAGGCATATAATTTTGTGGTGAAGATTGAGAAAAAGCATGGAAGAATGAATATGAAGAGTCAACCTATAAAATGGAAAAGTGACAAAGAAGGTCAAACATGAGGCCAAAATTGGAATCAAAAGGAATGGAAGACTAGGAAATGGTGTGATTACCAAAAATATGGAATGCACTCTAAAGAATAATTTTGAGCCAAAATTTTTGAGTTATAATCTTTAACATCTACTACTCTACCTATTACACACCCTATAGTCATAGAAGATGAAGAAGAGATTATAGATGCTAAGAAGAATGCCATCATTGCTTCATCATGGGCCCATAAGGAGGGGATAAATGACAACGAAAGGTTGTTTCACTCTAAGTTATGGGTGAAAGGTAAGCCTCTACATTTCATTCTTAATAGTGGGAGTCAAAAGAATTTAATCTCTACTAATGTTTTGAAAAGCCTACATTTATCCATGAATCCTCACCCAAAGCCACATAGTATTAGATGGTTGAGTCTAGGGAGAAACCTCTGTGTCACCCACCAATGTCTTCTCTCATATGAAATAAAACCTTTCGAAGATAAGGTCTTATGTGATGTGGTCAATCTAGATGTTTGCAATGTACTCTTTAGTTAGTCATTCATGTATGATCAACATGGCATCTATGAATCAAGAACTCAAAGGATCACTCTCACTCTTGTAACACGGTGCTACAGGGTAGTAGATGTACCACCTTCTACATCCATCTCCCTGATTAGTGTCAATAAATTCATTCTCATGGTGGTCAAGCTACAAGAATCCAAAAGGGCTGATGTTGTAGCCCTAACTACATAAACAACACAACAACATAATTTAATAGATAACAAGTTGAATAAGTTCATGGACTTCCATCCATAGACTTATGACTAGATAGAAATGGTAAACAATTAGGCCCTACATAGATCCACAAAGCACAGTCCATTTTAAGTATGCATCAGGAATCAAATCATAACATAAATTCCACACTTGATGAAAAATATTGATTCAATGGGTACCATTACTTCTCAAGTGATAATTCAGGTGATGGTTCTACCCCAATTGGTAGTATAAATTCTAGGAGCCATAACTTTTGTACCATAGCTCTGTTTGACTCCCCGTTTGAATCATTGGAAAGCTAAGAATGAGGGGATCATCATGAGATCTAATTGAGATCTACTTAGTAGTTTTTAAGCCCTAAAAAAATGAAATTTACCCAAATTTCAATTTTAGTAGTGTAGTCTAAAAATAACAAGTTTATAAGAATAGTAATTCCTCAAATTTTATATTGTTGTAAATCATGGAAGTCGAACCACTTAATCTCCCTTGAGATTAGTGAACTTACAGATCCTCCTCCTACCTTGAAAACATGTATAAATAAATATGTAACCCAAAATGAAAATCAGACATCTCTTCTTAGAGATAGGTATATGTTTGGATCTACAAATTTGATCAATAAAACATCTCTTCTGAGAGATAGCATTATTACAATTGTATTGTTCTTGTTTCTTGAATTATCTATCAACCAAAAATTTTGAGTTTTGGATTATATAATTTTATGTTTCTAATTTATATTTTATTTTAGTTTGATTTATTAAATTAGATTAATTTATATATTTAATTCACATAAGAGGCATGGAAGAAATTGTTATGCCACCATTTAAGTTGTGGTAGTTAATGAGCCCACTATTCTTGTTTATTTAATACAAAACAATGAATATACCCATCTAGGAATTTTTTAACCACCTCTATCTTTTCATAATATTGAGGATGATATAATTATATATGATCCAATTTAGAACACAAACATGATAATAAATTAGTCCAAATTTTTATTGATAAAGATGGGATCATGATCACTTATAATGATCTTGGGAGTACCATGCATATTTTTAAATATATTCATAATACTAGTAACTATTGTATGAGCTAAAAATGAATATGAAAAGTGTACAAAATTAACATATTTTTTGATCATATCCATAAATAACATGATCAATTTTTCACCTTTATAATGGCTACTTATTTAATGTCTTACCTTCATAATGAAAGTGCACTAATAGTTCCTAGACATTCATCTATATTATGCCCAATGTTGTGAGAAATTCGACTTCCAAAATTATGTCTAATTCACCCATAATAATATAAAACATAGGATAATATAACCTATATTCTAACATATCAAGTTTTATACTATGATATTTCTTAAAATAATTGATGGTTCCACCATCTATAATCATGCATGATAATTATGGAGTTGCATAAATTAGTCATTTTAAATGAGTATCCAAATTATTTTTATGAATTTATTGTAATACACAAGTCAATAAAAATTTCACCTTTTATTTCTTGAGGAAACCCACAACCTTGAGGATTTTAGAAGTGTTAATACGTAAAAGTACATGACATGAGATAATAGCCTAGGAATTTTCAAGTACCTTTTCTATCTCTTCCCCATCCAAAATTAAGTTCAAATCATCATTTGCATCTTAATTTTCATATTCAGTGTAGAAAAACTTATTATCATCACATTTGTGTCATTTTCCCCACTTCATATCAAATCTAAAAAAAAAATCTATTACACACTTCTCTTCAATTTTATGAGTGGTCAATCTTTTAGGCTGAGGAACTGATTGTACTAGGGAATTTCCCTTTTTATAGATAGATATATTTATTATAAAATATGTGATAATTATAGGGATTCAAATACTTAACATATATTAAATATGTGAAATCAAGTTGTATGATATCCTTGAGCCCACCCAAAAATAAGTCATTCATGTTGTCCTTATTATTGTTACTCACTCATAAGGATAAATTATATAATTTTTGAATATAATACTTGACAAGATCTATTTGTCACAACTTTCATAATTAAATTAATTATTTTTTATATGTGGTTTTGTATTAGTGAAATTAAATCTCTATAGTAAATATTTAATAGCTAAAAAGAAATCACTTCTTTTACTTTTGAGTACACAACCACCTATACCAAATGAACTACTGAAGTTATAGATAAAGATATGTCATGATTAAATTTTATGAAAATGGAATTTAATTAATGTTAAATAAGTTTTCCATTTAATTTATTAAAGTGATTATATCCTTACCATAAAAATTACACACTTACACTATTGGCATCATGACCTTCAAACTGATATTTTGGTTTTAATTGTTATGGCTGGGAAAACATAAATGGAGTGGTGGAGGATTATGTGGTTGTGAAATATGAGACTTAAAAGTTTTTAATAGCCCAATGATATATTATAAATAATAATTTACATCATTTATTTCCTATTTTACACATTGATATCATCTTTCTTCACCATGCTTTGTAGATCAGATTGTATGCCTTACATATTAGATTATATCCCTTTCACACTATACTCAATTTGAATCACATTGTGATATCTCACATAAAATGATAGAGGAAAAATTTATTAACTCCCTCTTATTAATCAATTTATTCTCTTTTAGTAGTTTTACTTGGATTTTTAGCACCGTGACCTCAAACCCTAATTTGTAGTTCTACCATAATAATGTTTGATAATACAATCCTAATTATCATCTTTGACCCAAGTTTGACTAGGAATTTTTTTAACTATTTTATAATCCAATCATAAAACATAAGCTTTTTAAAAATTTAAATAAATAAGGAAAACTCCATAAAATAAAACCTATAGAGCAAATATATAAAAAAACCTAAATCAATAATAACTCGCTCATAACTTTTCCATAAACCCTAATTTTTTTCACTAATCAATCCATGAATGATACTCCAAATCTATTTTAAAAATTGGATAAATTCACTATAGATCAAATAAAATAATAATAATAAGAAATACATAGTTCCACATGGAGAATGAGAAAGATAGTAATAAGAACATTAAAATTTTCCAAAAGGGGCCTAATTCTTAAGATTTTTCCATATGCACGAATTGAGAGTAAAACATTACGATAACAATGATTGTACAAAAATTAGATGTCTAAAATAGCCTAGAATAAAACTTTATATTAATTTATGATAAGATAATACAATATAATTTTATAAACTTGGTGTCACTTATTTACCTTGCTTATATGATATTATCTTGATAAATATTGCATATATATTCTTTTAAGCTATTTGAAGAAAATTATGAGTTAAAAATCAAAATTATTTATTTAAATGTTTATTGTACATTCATTTTAAAATGTATATTTATTTGATATTGTGTGTGTATTATTTATCGTACTCTTTTTCTTTCATTTTTAGTAATTTTTGAAACCTTATCCTAATACAAATTTATAATGTGAATTTTTAAATATTTATTTAAGTATTTTATTGTTTTTAAATAAATGGAACCACCACTCATAATATTTTTTATCTCCTAGGGTAAATATTTTAGTAAAAATCATATATCCTAAAAATAATTATGTTTTTTCCTAAAACCACTATACACTTTATCTCTAAAAATATTTATCTCTCCTTAATCTTTTATTTACGTATAATATCAAGTACATATTTAAATTGATTATTTTATTCCTTATTTTCCTATTCAAACTCCAATTTTTAAATGATGATTCCAAAACAACCATTACGCTCTTATAGATTTGTGTGTGTTGATTACATTACCCACCCAATTCATTCTATTTAGTGTGTTCCTGGTCCCCAAAGTATAAATTTATATTTTCATTTATTTTATATGTACTAACTTATTTCCACCACCATCTCCCATGTACAATTTTCCATGCACAATAAACTTACTGAACCAAATTATTGTACCTAAAATTTTGTAAAAATCATGTGTACCCAAAATATTTCCCTCAATGCCTCACCACTTGTTTCCACTAATTTTATGTGCCACTTGATAAAATAAAATTTTATATCCTAAGACTTTAGTATAACTTTTATTTAACACATATATGTAACTTTATACATCCAATTCCTAACACCGTTTGTGTTGAAATTATTAATTTTACTTGAATTACACTTAAATGCTCAATTTAGGCCAAAATAACTTAAACACACTAAATGGTTCAAGCTTGTCATATACAAGTTCCAATTTAGGAAAATGTATCCCTAAATGTGGAAATGAATTTTATGTGATTCCTAACTTTTATAAAACTATTTTGAGTCAAAATGATGATTTTGCATTTTGGTGCTTTGCATCACTCTTTTCATTTAATTATATGCACATGTCACGTGCTTTTATTATTTTATGTCGGTAACATCCTAAATGGGATAATGGTCCATACACATCTAAAATCACCTAATAATTCTTCTTCTATCAAATTATGATAGAATAATATGACTTTTTGACCATTTTGATTAATTGTGCACCCATTTCCGAAGAATTACACTAAAATTGATTAATCTTACTTAGGAAAATTAAACCAAATTATGAGATTAAATAAGAATTACATGGAAAAAATTGAATATTTATTTGTTGTAAATTTATTTTGAATATATGCATTACCTAATGACATGATCAATGGGGTGGCATCTATAAGCCATAAATGCAACAAATATCAGGTTTATAGGTACTCATGCTTAATTAATGCCTCTTCCTCCCAAATATTTGTGAGGATATTTATCAATTTATTATGAAATATTAGGTTAATTCATGTACACACATCTCAATATTGAGATGAAAGGTCATGGCTGATCCTGACCCATTTGAGAAATTTATAAATAGAAGGCCTCACTCACATTTTAAAGCTTAAATCATGTAAACTTATAATGTAGGATTATCTCCACAAGTCATTTGTGTAGTTTAATTAATGATTTATTTGTAATAAGATAGATAAATTTTATAGGAATATATTTGATTTCATATCATGATCCTAGATTATTCATGGTGATCTTGAGATGATGGGGAAATGTAGCATCCATTGTTGACAAAGACAAGAACACCAAAACAAGGTAAAAACATGCTTGAATCTATATTTGGATAGTGGAATGCTTTTGGGAAGGTAATAGGTATATGTGATTTCTTTTAATTGATTTTTATTATCACTTGCAAACCCCATTGAATAGGTTGGCCTATATTATTAATTATTATGCATTCATTTGTGTTTTTCATGACTAATGCTTGAACTAATCCTCTTTGTAATCCATCTCTACAGTAACTAATCTTATTATTTTCATTAATTTTTTCCATCCCCCAAAATAATCTTGTGCAAAGTCATATTAAACATATTTTCCCTTTTGAATCATCTCACCATGTCATATTTTCCAAATTCCATTGATCTTATTGACAAGTTTATCAATTTCATTCTACATCCATCTTGTATGAATTAAATTTTTAATAAATTATACAAATAGTTTATCTCCCTTATTACAGACTTGGATAAGTATCCCCTCCTATAGATACTTATACATTTGGTATATTAATCACATGAGTTTCATCTCTTGACTCACCTTAATGTATTTATATGATTAAATGTGATTACTAACATAAAGGAAATATACATGTTAATGAAAAACTAAAAATTAATAAATATTAATTCATTAAAATATTATATTTATAACATTTCATTATTTGTGGCTTCCCATTATGGATCATTTAAAATTATTTTGGAAACTATTCCAAAAAATAATCTATTATAATATTTATTTTAGGTTCGATAATTATTTATCCTTCTCATTTAAGATGATAAGGTTAAACTTATTGTATGGTCTCTTATGAACCAATGTCATATTATTGCCCTTATGACTCTAAAGTGAGGTTTCTTTCCTGACATATTTCTTGAAGAAAATTTCATTATTTTGGATTTTAGTTTGCACACTCTTGTGTGCTAAATATTGTGTCTTCATACCATAAATATTATTAAGATCCACCTTATGATATTAATCCACCTTCTTGTTTGCCTTAAATTATATCTTTGATGTACTTGATTTCTCTACTAGTTTTAATGCACCAACATTTACCTTCAATTTCTTGTGTGAATCAAACTTTATCTAAATTTTTTTTTGTACTACTAGTTACTTGAATTATCCATTATTTATTTTTAATTATCACTTATTATCATAAAAAATTTCACGTAACTATTTAGTTGTATGTTGGACCAATTTCATAACCATATTTGGTTCCTTCACTTTCTCATTCTTCATATTTTGACTTATTATCAATTTGGTGATCACTAAATATGAATCATAATTTCAAACCTTCACATATTATCACATTTATAACTTTATTGTGACCCTAATCCATTGAATACATGCTTGACTATAAGTATGAGATCCCCCTTCTTCATTTTTCTACTTCAAATCATTCTTCTCTTGATTTTTTATTATTTAACACCTAAGAGATTAAAAATTAGTGGAAACTATGAACTAATCATAATATTTAAAATATTGAAATAAATTTAAAAATATGAATTGAAATGAATAATTATTTATTGAATTAGTTCAATTTATAATTTATAAATCAAGTACATAGTAATGTACTTAGCTAGTCCTAACTATCTATCTATCTATCATAGAGAGTGTCTCTATACTTGAATTATTTTATAATACTTCATTAGATACTCCAAATAAAATATAAATATAAATATATCTATAGACATTTTAGTATATTATAACCCTTGAAGTGGTAATAACCATCTATAGGTTATTGGAAAATTCCTTATGTAGTGTGTAAGTCTATAAATCCTATGACCCATATTCCTATTCTTAAAAATGGTGCATGTGTTTTCACATGTGGTGAAAACATGAGAGAAGGGAACTAACTAAGGTATTATTTTATATTTGTGTTCTTAGGGATGAACATTGACTCATGTTCACATGTTAACACTTACCTATAATTGACACACTTAATAGATTTCTATTGTATTAATATTAAAAACTTTATAATGGAATACATTCATAATATCAAGCACATAAAATATCTCAAACATGCCTATATAATCTTATTTAATTACATGAAATATTTATAGACTCTCATATAATTCCTCTTGAATAGATACAACTCTTTATTCTTTTCCTAGAGAGTTTTACTCCTTTCCATCTTATCCTTATCTCTCCAAAAAATCTTTCAATCAATCATGCATTCCTATTAACATCCTAATATTTATCGTATGACTCTTCAACTTCCAATACCTCCACATAATTTAGAATAATCAAGAAACCTTCATTTTTCAAGATCAACACCTAATTGTCAGAACTACTAAGTGATTTTCTAGGTTGAATGACAATTAGAAAAAACATAATAACTTCGACATCATTAATTAAATTGATATGAAGTTTTAACCAAAACTTTTATACTATATTTTAAATTACCCCTCAAAATTTCCATTTCCCCATTTAAATCTTAACATAGTTACCATAAGTTGCCATAGGTGAATACCAACCTTGCCAAGTGTCACTGACTACCTAAATGACATTTCTAGGTTGAATGATAATTACTAAAACTTGAAAAAAAAAATTAAATTAATTTAAATGATCTAAAACTTAAAATATATAAATATAACTACATTTTATATAAATTAAATAAAATTGGTAGATTAATTATTAACACAACTCTACCTAAAGGTAATTAACCATCAAGATACACATATGCATTTCATGACTAAGTGAAAGTTAAAAAACTATCATAACTTTGTCTCCACTTATCCAATTGATCTAAAAAATTTAACACACCTTAAAAAACACATCTAATTTCAAATTTCCTAATATTATAGCCCAAATATTAATGAAGATATTGATTCAAGCTATGAACCATATATAGACTAGATATGTTCATTTTTTGGCTAGATAATAGTTTAAAAACCTTTCATTACTTGTACACCACTTATCCAATTAAGCTAAAATTTTGAAAAACCATTATAAGATAAATTTTATGCTAATACTCCAAATTTAATATTGTATTTATTAACTTAGCTATTATAAAAGGTCAATAATAATTTGAAAAGTATTCTGACAAAATCATGTGGTATGCCTCCATGATGACTCCAATTGATCTAAAATTTGTGGATAGGTTTAAAATTCTGGGATATATTATCCCACCAAGTTTAATTATAAAATTATAGAAAAAACATTACCACAAGTAGATAAATATCCTACCAAGTGTAATGGTTGGTAAGTATTAGAGGTAAATCCAATTGTTCTAAAACTTAGTATAAATGTTATAAGTTTCATATGTTATGACCTCACCAATGTTAATCATCCAATTCATATTTCAATCGAAGAACCATTTTTGACAAGTTTATATGACTTCACAATCATTACAAACTAAGAATTAGTCAAAATGTATCTATAAACACTAAAAATCGGCACACCATAATTTTGAATGTCATAGTTTCACTTGACCAACCTAGGACCCTCTCAAGACCAATCTAACCCTCTGACCCCTAAGTAAACCTAACCATAGTTATTTTTACCAAAATGGCTTAACCCTAGATTTTACATAATTTGACACTTCACCCTTAACTGTTGATGGTTAGGTTTATCGCTAATGATTAGGGTGGATCTCCTTAGCCACCAACATGCAAACTCACCTACTTTTCTTTTCTAAAAATAACTCATCTAAACCTAATTATGAGCCATTTCATGCATGATTTAAAATTAGGAAGCCCAATTTATGTCTTATTGCAACTCTCTTGCCTTACTTATAAGAAGAGAGGAGTAAAGAGTGAAAATCATCTATAATTATTATCAAGATCTTATGCATCTAGAATTTTCTTTTTACAGGTTAATCATCATCAGTAATCTAGTAAAATAAATACCACATCAGAGAGCTGACATACCATCATAGCTCTACTAAAGTGCCAAGTACCCTTACTCTATTAGCATCATACTAGACTTCACCAATGAGTCAATCACTTCAAGCATCCACCCAATCTAACATTTATAAGATAAGTAGTTGGTTTCCAGTATTCTATTACATTATTTTATTTTCACTCGCAACCTAACACCTACCCAAATCTCAAAATCTCACTTTGATATCCCATTAATCAACTTGTTATCAACCTAGATCTACTCCTAGTAACTATCGATAATTGTCTCAATCATTGATGGTTTGTCCAACCACTAATGGTCACCTTGACCATTGATAGTCAGCCCAACCACCAATGATCATTTTGGAAATAAAATTTATCAAGCTATTTTCACCTACCTATCCCCAACCAAACTTGATTCTTTATGTCCTTGCCTATTCACATACCCCTTCCTAATTTTTTGAAGTAGAACCTAACTATCTAGCACTAGTATTAATTAACTTAATTATTGTTTTAATCATTTATAGTCTATATTTCTTAGCAAGCATTCTTGTATTCAATTTTAGTACCTTTTGATTATTGATGTAATTACATTCTATTTTGTTTCATAAACTTAATTTTTTAAAACATATGAATTGATAGTCTATGCAGAAGCCCTTGCTTTCAAGATCTAGCTATCACTAGGAAGTCCACTCAACTACTTGTCTAACAAACAAATTTTATTTAATATTTTATTATCTTTAGGTCATCCTCCTATACTTAAAACCATGTGTGCATAATCAAATAGGTTTTTGAACCATACCTATACTTAGTTTCTTGTTTTCCCCTTTTAAAATAATAAACTTAAATTCATTGAAATATTCTGACACGCCAGGTGGGACCCTTGTGTCTTTACTTTGGTTCTTGTTTGCTTGCATTCTCTCTCTATTTTATGATCATTAATGAAATATTTTTTTTTGTCTTAAAATTAAGTGCATACATTGACTGCTTGAAATTTTAGTTCACATAGCTTAACTTAAAAGTAAATTAATCTATGGTAACTTCACTCTTTATTGCATACACTCAACCAAACCACTTTCATTAATTAAACATCAAAAAAACTTGAGACAAATCTCAACTAGAATTTCATCACCTAGCGATAACCTTACCCTTTCCTAGAAATCCCACTTGGAAGTCATTACCAAGGGGAGAACCAACTTAACTCTTTGGTTGAGTATAATCTCTCAATACACACACACACACACACACACACACACACATATTTATGTATATGTATATACATACATACATACATACATACATATATATATATATATATATATATATACACACATATATACATATACATATATACACACACACACACACATAGATATCTATATGTATACACACACACACACATATACACACACACACACACACATATATATGTACATACATATATATATATATACATATATATATGTACATATATATATATATATATATATATATGTATATACATATGTATGTATGTATGTATGTATATGTGTGTGTATATATATATATATATATATATATATATATATATATATATATATATATATCTTTGTGTGTGTGTGTCTGTGTGTGCGCGTGCGCTAAACACCCAACACCCTTATCATTTTGATGTGTGAAGTGAAGGGGTAGGCCTCAATATCAAACCACATATTGATCCTAGTACATATTCCTTTTGATCACCTAAACATAAACTAAAACCAACCTTAGACTTCCTCTCTAGTACCCACTCTACAAACCAATTTCAATCACATAACTTATTAAGGCATAAGCCAAAAGTGAGGTTAATTAGAACTTTAGGGATTAACGTATCTTTTAGATTGTGATTTGATTTATTTGATCATTTATTGTCTTATTTTTATTTTAGTAGTGATGATATTTGTGATTTTTATCACCCCTATCTTGTATGGTTCTCACTCACCAGAAATTAAGAGACCTTTCAGAGCAAACCCCATCACCAAACTAACCTACCCCTTTCACCTCTTAATCTATGGAATACATCTCTAAACCAACAAACTCTCTGTACTCCTTGATAAGTCCTAATTTCCCTTGGGAGGTTCCTCAAGGATATGTACATTTTGATGCTTTTCTAGATAACATCCCATAGCCTTGTAACATTATCTTACAACCATGTATTACCGTATCCCAGCTTTGGCCCCACCTATAGATTTACCTTATGGCATGCCTCTCCACCTTATGAGGATCACCTCTATTTCTGTAGTTACTACCTAACTATCAACCACCCTAGCTTCTTCATCAACCAATAACCCTTTGAGACTACCATAGCAAACCAACTAACCCAAAATATTGTTACCCTTATACCTTCCACTCCTCCACTATGGGAATGCATAGTTCTATCACTATCAACCTTCCTTTAGTTACCCCCAATCCATAAACCACTACTCCATTTCAAATCCTTATGGTGTCCATACATTCTACCTTTCCATCGATCAATACAAGGGTGACCACCCTTCTATTGGTCACCAACCCAACTACCACTCCTATCTAATAAGCACCCCTTTCACCAAAATTTGGATACATCCCTAGCCTATAAGGGCATGTACCCCTACCCACTACCCAACCACCTACATTTATGTACCATTATGTATCTTCCACCCAACCATTGACATCCACTTACCAATATGTGGTAGCCTCCCAACCTTCTACCCACTACCTGTTAGGGTGTGCAGCTAAAAGCTTCACCAAGGAGCACACTTCAACAAATTCGGGTCTACACACACACCAGCGTCAGTCAGGATTGGCCGACGTCGGCCAGGTGCAGTTGCAGAGGCACCGACATCGGTAGTGGGTCGGCCAGCGGCGGTCACAGGCAAGCAGCAGGAACCGACGTCGGTTACTTGTGCGTCCAGATAGCTATTTCCGAGGACAGAAGTGAGTGTTTGCATGATGAGTTTAAGTTGTAGTCTTAAGCTCGCGTCTCTATTATTAGCAATATTATTTTTAGAGCCCTTGTTTAAGTGGCTTAACTATTTATTGTAAGTGCATGCTCAAGTTTCCTAATTCTATATATAGAATTAGATCTTCTTAGCTTTGTGTAAATTATTGTGGAATTGATATGTTGAAGAACAGTACAAAATTGAATCAATCCAGGTTTGTTGGAGTTGATTGTTCTTGAGAGAGAGAGCTCTTGAGGAATAGAGATCTAGTGAGAGATCTATACATCTAGGAGAGGTGTGGAAGAAAGAAGTTTCTTCAATTGTAATCCTTTTGTAAAGAGTTTGTTAATACAAGTTTTCAGGGTGGTTTCTTGTATCTCTTGTTCTTACTATTTATCATTCTAGTTACTTGTCTATCTAATTTATTTCTGCATTTATTACTTTCACAAGTGTAATCTATTGTTGGTTGATCCCCAACAAGTGGTATCAGAGCTCAGGTTCACTAACAGGTGGTTCAGATCTGTGTAGTGTGTATTGACTATAGGTTCTCACAAGGATTTCTGTTTGAGTGGGAGAAGCAATGGCAGATGAAAGTAAAATGAGAATGGAAAAGTTCAATGGAAAAAATTACCAACATTGGAGAATGTAGATAGAGGATTATCTGTATCAGAAAGATCTCTACTTACCGTTAGGTGGGGTTGCAAAGAAGCCTAAAGACATGGAGGATGAAGAATGGGAAGTTCTTGACAGAAAGGCTCTGGGGTCTATAAGACTGAGTCTAGCATCCACTTTGATATCTAATTTATCACAGGCAAAGTCTATGGTAGAGTTGATGACTACGTTAGCAAATTTGTACGAAAAACCCTCAGCTTCTAATAAGGTATATCTTATGAAGCAGTTATTTAATTTGCATATGAATGAAGGTGGATCTGTTTCTACTCATCTGAATGATTTCAATGGAATTGTGAATCAATTAAGTTCAGTCAATATAGTGTTTGATTATGAAATAAAAGCTCTTTTAATATTATGTTCTTTACCTGAAAGATGGCATGGCTTAGTAATGGCAGTAAGTAATACTACATCTGCATCAAATATTTTGAAAGTAGAGGATGTTTTTAGTGTTATCTTGAATGAGGAAATTCATAGGAAAAGCAAAGAAGAGACATCTAGTAACGCTTTAAGTTTTGAGAGTAGGGGGAGGTAGAAAGAGAAGAGCAAGAAAGGCAGATCAAGATCCAAATCTAAGAGAAAAGGTAGATCTAAATCCAAAAATGGCAGAAGGCCACAGTGCTGGAATTGTGGAAAGATGGGGCACATAAGCAGAGATTGTTGGTCAAAACCTAAGGAGGACAATCAACATGAAGGAAAGGAAGAAGACAAGGTTATAGGTATTGCACAAGATGCTTTAATTTTCTCTCTGCATAATAATATAGAATCTTGGGTGTTAGATTCTGGTGCATCTTTTCATGCTACCCCTAATAGGGAATATTTTAGTCACTATATCCATGGAGATTTTGGAATAGTGTATCTAGGGGATGATGAGCCTTGTAAAATAATTGGCAAAGGTAAAGTGCAGCTGAAGATGTAGAATAGCAACACATGGGTGCTGAGAGATGTGATGCATGTTCCTAGCTTGAAGAGAAATTTGATTTCTGTAGGAAAGTTAGGGGATGAGGGTTTTACAGTAACTCTCACAGCAGAATCTTGGAAGGTGACCAAGGGTGCACTTGTTATGGCTAGAGGTAAGAGAGAAGGTACTCTCTATTTGTGTAATTGTGTTACTAACAAATCTCCTTTTGTATTATCTACTTCAGATGTGGATGCTAAATTGTGGCACTCAAGGCTTGGCCACATGAGTGAGAAGGGGATGTCAATTCTTAAGTCCAAAGGTATGCTTTTAGATTTAAAAGGCATAGATCTAGAGTTTTGTGAGCACTGTGTATTTGGAAAATAGAAAAGGGTTAGTTTTCTCAAGACTGGGTCTACTAAGAAGAGGCATAAGTTACAGCTTGTTCACACAGACGTGTGGGGACCGGCTCAGGTTGCTTCCATTGGAGGATCATAGTACTATGTATCTTTCATAGATGATGCTACAAGGAAGGTATGGATCTATTATATTAGAAGAAAATCTGATGTATTTGAGAATTTTAAGATCTGGAAAGCTATGGTTGAGAATGAAACAGGTAAAAGATTGAAGTGCCTGAGATCTGACAATGGCAATGAATTCTGCAGTTATAAGTTCAGAGATTATTGTTATATGCATGGAATTTGTAGGCAAAGGATGGTTCCAAGGACACCTCAGCAGAATGGAATTGCTGAAAGGATGAATAGGACAATAATGGAGCGTGCAATATGTATGAGATTGCATGCTGGTTTACCCTTACAGTTTTGGGCACAAGCTATTGACACTACAGTATACCTGATTAACAGAGGACCCTCTATAGCTCTGGATGGTGGTATTCCAAAAGAGGCATGGACAGGTAAAAAGGTAGATCTCTCATATCTCAAAGTTTTTGGTTGTGAATCCTTTGTGCACATAGATAAGGAAAATAGAAAGAAGCTTGATGCTAAGTCTATGAGGTGCACATTTATTGGCTATGGCTTAGATGATTTTGGTTACAGATTGTGGAATCTAGAAACTAACAAGGTAATTAGGAGCTGTGATGTTGTTTTCAATGAAAGAGTGATGTATTGTGATCAGCTAAGGAAGTTGAATCAATCTGAGCAGAGCAATGGTGAACTGGATGAGGTGAAGGTCCAATATGAGCTCGCGGGAAAAAGAAATAATCACTTGCACGAAAGAATAGAGATCAATGTCGGTAGGTTACGAACCGGCGTCGGCAGTACAAAAACCGGCATCGGCCGTACAGAGACCGACATCGGTAAGACAGACACCGAGGTCGGTCAGATAGAACCGGTGTCAGCCAGTAACAGGTCTGGAGGTGACTGAGGTCGGTCACTGTCAGAGAATTTGGGTGGACAACGTGTAGTGAACGAGTCTCAGACAGCCATCAGGAGGTCAGAAAGGGTGAGTAAGCCTCCAATTAGATATTCTCCTTCTTTATTTTATCTATTGCTAACTGATGGTGGAGAACTAGAGAGTTTTGAAGAAGTAATACAGGTGGAGTCCAAGAGTCAGTGGGAGCATGGCATGGTTGAGGAGTTGGAGTCCTTAAGAGAGAACCAAACATGGGATTTGGTTGAATTTCCAGCTGGTAAGAGAACACTCAAGAACAGATGGACCTACAGGTTGAAATAAGGTGAGAATGGATAGATGAGATATAAGGCCATATTGGTGGTAAAAGGATTTTCACAAAATCCAGGTATTGACTTTGGTGAGATTTTATCTCTTGTTGTTAAAATGACTTCTATAAGGGTTGTATTGTCTTTGGTTGCCTTCGAGGATTTGCATCTTGAGCAGCTAGATGTTAAGACAATGTTTCTTCATGGAGACTTGAATGAGGAAATTTATATGGAACAGCTAGAAGGATTTGAGGTCAAGGGTAAGGAGAAGTTAGTGTGCAGATTGAAGAAAAGCTTGTATGGCCTCAAGCAAGCTCCTAGGCAATGGTATTTAAAATTTGACAGGTTTATGACTGAGCATGGCTACAGTAGGTGTCAATTTGACCATTGTGTGTATTTCAAGAGATTTGATAATGGTAGATATATTATTCTATTGTTGTATGTAGATGATATGCTGGTTACAGGATCACACATGCAGGATATCTCTGAGCTTAAGGTGAAATTAGCTCAAATGTTTGCTATGAAAGATTTGGGAGCAGCAAAGAAACTCCTTGGCATGAGCATTAAGAGAGACAAGAAAAATCACAGGTTGATATTGTCTCAAGAAGATTATGTGGACAAGGTGTTGAAACAGTTCAATATGCAGGATGCTAAACCGGTAAGCACACCTTTGGCTGGACATTTTAAGTTGAGTAAAGAACAATGTCCTAATTCATATGATGAGGTAGAGTACATGAGTAAAGTTCCATATTCTTCCACAGTAGGGAGTTTGATGTATGTAATGGTGTGTACTAGACCAGATATTGCCCAAGCAGTGGGAATGGTAAGTAAGTATATGGCCAATCCAGGTAAGGAACATTGGAAAGTAGTTCAGTGGATCCTTAGATATCTGAGAGGAACCAGCAGTAGACACTTGTGCTATGGAGGTTCAGATACTTCTCTACATGGTTATGTAGATTCAGATATGGTAGGTGATTTGGATGGCAGGAGGAGCACTACAGGTTATGTTTTCACTGTAGGTGGAACGATGATTAGCTAGATATCTAAGTTACAAAAGGTTGTTGCCTTGTCAACTACAGAAGCAGAGTATATTGCAGCCACAGAGGCTAGCAAAGAGATGATATGGATGACACGGTTCATGGATGAGCTTGGTAGGGAGCATGAGAGTTGCAGATTGTATAGCGATAGTCAAAGTGTGATCCATTTGGCTAAGAATTCAGTGTTTCATTCAAGAACAAAGCACATATAGCTAAGGTACCATTTCATACGACAGGTATTGGAAGATGGTGAGTTGAAGCTAGAGAAGATCCATATGGATAGGAATCCTGCTGATATGTTAACCAAGCCGGTTACTAAGGAGAAGTTGAATCTTTATTCAACTTCTGTTGGTCTTCATGATTAAGTTGAAGATGGAGGAGCTAGAAGATGTTGTTGTACAGGTACTGGTGCAGCTGTTTATCTCCAAGTGGGATATTGTTAGGGTGTGGAGCTAAAAGCTTCACCAAGGAGCACACTTCAATAAATTTAGGTCTACACAGACACTGGCATCGGTCAAGAGTGACTGACGTCGGCCAGGTGCAGTTGCAGAGGTGTCGGCGTTGGCAATGGGTCAATCGGCAGCGGTCACAGGCAAGCAGTAGGAACTGAGGATGGTTACCTGTGCGTCCAGATAACTATTTTCAAGGATAGAAGCGAGTGTTTGCATGATGAGTTTAAGTTGTAGTCTTAAGCTCGCGTCTCTATTATTAGCAATATTATTTTTAGAGCCCTTGTTCAAGTGGCTTAACTATTTGTTGTAAGTGCATGCTCAAGTTTCCTAATTCTATATGTAGAATTAGATCTTCTTAGCTTTGTGTAAATTATTGTGGAATTGGTATGTTGAAGAATAGTACAGAATTGAATCAATCCAGGTTTGTTGGAGTTGATTGTTCTTGAGAGAGAGAGCTCTTGAGGAATAGAGATCTAGTGAGAGATTTATACATCTAGGAAAGGTGTGGAAGAAAGAAGTTTCTTCAATTGTATTCCTTTTGTAAAGAGTTTGTTAATACAAGTTTTCAGGGTGGTTTCTTGTATCTCTTGTTCTTGTTGTTTATCATTCTAGTTACTTGTCTATCTGATTTATTTCCGCGTTTATTGCTTTCACAAGTGTAATCTATTGTTGGTTGATCCCCAACACTACCAGTATGTCTCCCAACCATTGCAATAATATGCATCTTATAACCTTCTAGGTATATAACCCCAAGAAGACCTAATAAATATATGTATGGATAAGATGACCACCTTAGATTCATATATTTTAGGTGCTCACAACATCTTTTTATATGACTAAAAAAGTAACGAACCCATCCATCCATCCATACCTATTAGACCATATCCTCCCTAATGCAAACTTCCCAAGTTCTCTAAATTTCAAAATAAGGAGAATTCACAACAACACCTTAGGAAATTTAGGCATGCTTATTATCTCATTACTTATGATAATTCCCTTCTTCTCCACACCTTCCCTATATCTCTAGCTAGTTTGTCATTGGATTAGTATAGTGCCATACCCAAGCACTCACTTTTCTCGTTCACCCAACTGGCTCAAACCTTCTTGGACCACATTTTGATCAATATATCTAAGAAATTTTCTATCATTGACCTCTACTCTATCTAGTAGCTTAAGGATTAATCCATTATTGATTTTGTAGCTCATTAGAAGAGCCTAATTAACCAACTTTCCTTCTCCCTACCGCAACCCATACTCATAGAGATCTTTGCTCGGTCATGTGCCAAGCATATATCTTCCACACTACATATCCAAATATTCCAAACCTTCAATAGGATTTTACCATGGCACATAATTAGAGAATAAATCCATTGATGAAGGAAATGTAAAGCTTAAAAAAACTCTCAACCTATAAAACCAATGAGGCCTCTTCCTCCAAGTTAGGAAACCAGTCTAATACCAATACTAAGAGGAAGGGAACCACAAATGTTTTTTTACTTAAATTTATTCCTCCATCTTCCATCAACCAACCAAATTTCTCTAGTTTCTTAAAGAAAAACATGAGGAACCAAAACTATAATAACCAAAAGTAATTCACCACACTTGGAGAATATTATGATTCTCTATTAGAGAAGTTATTAAAATCCAACATCATTTAACTTCCTCCTATCAAATGTCCTCAGTAGTTTGTGACTCTCATCTTTCACCTAGTTGGTTCAACAAGAATTATTTGTATGCCTTTCATCAAGTAATATGACATGATGTCAGTAGGTGGAACACCTTCAAGATCCTTGTCTAATCCCTCATTAACAAAGTGGAGCTTACATTGGATAACCCTAATGCAACATCGACCCAAGACCTTGATATATTTAGGAAGCCTTTCCCAAACCATGTTCCTACTAAGAATGAGAGCAATAACATTGAGTGTTCTCATGATGCCCACATAGTTAAGATGGTCCTTGATATAATCATTAACAAACCACCTAGTACCCAATACTCTAATCCTCTATCTATCAAGATAGTGGACCTACTTTCTTTTCCTTTAAACACTTAAATTGAGGAAGCACCATCCTCTCGCTCTCCACTTATTGAGATAGTGGGGCCACTATCCTCCCTTTTAACTAGCATATCAAAATAACCAACAATCAATACCTTATCTTCACCTTTAACTACCAAGCAACCCACCCTTACTTTAGAGATAATTCATGAGGAATAAATCCCCATGTCCACTCCTCCCATTGAGGAGCCACCTATCTCAACCTTACATCCTTTAATTAAGGAAGAAGACAAGGTTACCATCCCCCTTCCCCGACCCATGGTTCTATCATTCAAACCTATTACCTAGGGAGCTAAACTAATCTATAAACCATTCTCTAGACTAGTTTAGAGATTGGAATTGATTTCCAAACCCACATTATATTGGACCACCTTTTGGAGGCAACTAGGTCTCCCTTATATTACCAGATTAGAACATCCAATCCTTTCTTTGGCATACTATCCTATTACCATATCTATCTAGCCAACCAAAACCTCCACTAGACCAACCAAGACCTCTACTAAAGTAACCAAATTATAACCACCCAAGTCAACCATGACCCAAATAAGCAAACCCTCTTCTATCATCCAAACCAAATCTACCAAAAGCCTTGGTACCTTCCCCACACTAAGCCTTAGTCACCCATCTGTGAAGGTGGACCTAACCCCTTCAAACCCACCAACCAAGCACTAAAAAAAACCAACCAAAAAGGTCAAACCACATAAAGGCTTCAAAACCCATATTTTACCTCCCTCAACCTTACCCTCAATTTTGGGGCCTCATCCTTCTAACTTGAGTAGGAAGCTAATTATCTCTACCAAGACCCCACCACCTCTTTTGGTTACACCTTCTCAATTGATTTTTGATGCACCTCTCTTCATTACATCAGTAATACTTAAGTTACCCGCCTTTATATCCTCCACTTCTAGCTCATAAACCTCTTTGCCTAAACCAAAGCCATTAACTAAGTGTATCACCCTACTTAAATAACCTACCATCAAATCTATTCCCAAATAGCCTTCTACCTCAACTATCAAAGTAATGTTGCTACACCTTTACCACCTTTAGTTGAGTCTTACTCAACCATTTTCCATAGATTATTACAAACTTATTGTCTATCCTTACCTCCCATCAGACCCTTTAACCATCTTGTTCCAAAACCCATCTGGTATAATGACCACCATGTGTGTTCTTATCATAGGACACCCATCCATGATATAGATAACTACAAAGCACTCCAAACTATTATCCAATAAATTTATGATGAGGATGATCTATTAATGGATAAACCTCATATAGACCCCATACTAATCCAAACAAAAACCATACCTACCCAATGCTTACCTACTCCTCTAATCTCACCTTAGAGTGAAAATGAGTCTAACCAGTCTACTACCTCAAAGTCTCCTTATGTACATATTATCGACATGGTCACAATATCATAGTATAAAGATAAAGGGAAGGATAAGGTGTCCATTATATGGACATATCCATCTTTAACCTCCCAACTAAACCATGCCCAATAGTCTCCATCTTTGACCAAACCCAAGGTGTCTATTTTAGGTGCCTCTCACCCTAACCCCTCAAAATCCATCAGGAGAGTTATCCTCAAGCAACTTCACTAGAATCTAATGAATATGAGCTTGTATGAGCTGATATATACCTCTCCCCATCACCACCGAGCACTAATATAGGTTTTTCAATCGATTGAGGTCTAAACCAAATACCCCCAACCTCTAGTAACCTTTGTTGGTGACCTTCAAATTTCCAACCTTGTTACCTTCAAGGAAGAAAAATACCTTCCATCCATCTCGAGGACCCATATCCCCCTCTCTTTATTACTACTTACATCAACCAAACCTACATCAAATAGGTCATGATTGATGGGGGAGCTAACATCAACATCATCTCTTCCCAAACCTACAACCAAATCAACCTACTAGACAATGTCATGTCTAAAACCTCGACCATCCTTCAATCATTCAATTATACCATGGCCACTACCTTGGGAACTATTATCCTCCATATCCATCTAGGACCTCACATACTCCCATAAATTTTTTATGTAGTAGAAGGTGATTTATAATATAATGTCTTATTAGGATGACCTTGGATCTGCTCTATGGGTTGCATCTCCTCTACCCTTCACCATTGAATTATGTTTGACAATGAAGGATAGGTCATCACCATATAAGATGACCCAAGTCCTTTCTTGACATGTAGCATGACCTATCACCCCAATGATGTCCTCATACCCCCATCCAGCACACCCTCACTAGCTAAAACCCAACCTTCAACTACCAAAATAGGTATCATATCCCCTTCCACTGAGGCATAAACTAGTTATTCTATCCATGTGAACCAAATCCCCAACATGGACCCTTTAGAATCAATGTTCCATTGCCTCTCACTAAGGGAGTATCAACTTTTAGCCCTTAATACTTTCCCTACTCCTCACAAGTATGGGAAACTCACCAACCAACCAAGATATGACCCAAATATCAAAACTATCATTCTTTTTGGACCTCCCTACTGTTAGACCCATTTTGTCTATGGGGGACTCGACAAACCCTTTGGTGCTTTTCCCACCTCTCTTTCACCTAGGCCATTTACCACTAGTTTCTCCGACCTAGATAAACCAATATTTATGAATACATACCTCCTTTGGTGTGGTTAGAAAGGCTTTGGTCTTGGGTGATATGAGCATAGACCACATGAATTGATCACCATCAAAACTAGGAAGCTACATGAGAAGCATTGCCTTAGTTTCATCCTACCTAATAAGAAGCAACCCGAACGACCCACCATTGCCATTATTGAGGAAGATACCCATTCCTCACCCGCATCACCTTCACTTATATATGAGGATGATGACATCATCCCACCTAATTTTTTTCCTATCAACATGATTAGCCTCAGACCCCTGACTTATCAAAATGAAGGGGTGATCGTAACCATCCCTTTGACCCATCCTAAGATGATAGGAGAAGACTCTCCTACCATTAATAATATTTATTGATAGGAATATGATTCTATTCTCACCTACCTTGGTGCCTCAGATTCTTCCATTCATAAATCCATTCTTATTAAGAACTTGACCATATTAAATGAATCCACCATGAATATCAACTTGGGCACTGAGAATAGCCCCTGTATTGTTAAACTTGGCCAATCACTGAATATCAAAGAAATTTAGAACTTTCATTCTTTCCTCTAAGACCTTAGCATAGCCTTCACTTTGTCTTACAATGACATGCCTAGATTTGACCCTACCATTACTACCCATAACAAAGTCACCGATTTTGATGCCAAATCCATCAAGAAGAAGTTTTGATACATGCACCCTCATATTACCCTCCTTGTTAAAGAATATGTTTAACATACTATATCTATTAATTTCATTTAACCCATTGATTATCCTTAATGGGTCTCAAATTACTTACTTGTCACCAAAGCCATAGTAGGACTATAAATTTGTGTGGAATTTCATGTCCTCAACCTTGATTTCCATAAAGATGAATTTATTCTACCAAACATACTAGCTTGTTGATCTTACAGCTAGCCACAAGATGGTATCTCTCATGGATATATTCTTAGGTTATAATCAAATCTTAATTTTTCCCAAATATTAGTACAATATTACCTTTACCACCCTATGGGGAACCTTATACTATAGAGTCATGCCTTTGAGGCTAAATAATGCTATTGCAACCTACCAATGTGTCATGACCTATATCTTTCATGACCTTATCAATAACATTGTAGAGGACTATGTGGATGACCTTCTTGGAAATTCTAAACTTTAAAAAGATCACTTTTTCATTCTTAAGATCATATGTAAATGCCTCATCCATTACCATGTCCCCTTTAACCCCAAGAAATACATTTTTGGGGTCTTGTTAGGAATGATTATTAGCTTCATTGTTTCACTTCATATAATCAAAGTAGATCCTACCAAAATCAAATCCATCCTTGACATGCTTCCTCTAACCAACATCAAGTAACTCCATAGTTTGCAGGGGAAACTCTAGTCCATTCATCATTTTATCTCCCAGCTTTTGGATCAATGTTAACCCTTTAACCACATTTTGAAGAAAGATGTATCTTTAAAGTGGAATAGAGACTATCAAAATGCCTTTTATTCACTCAAATATTACCTCTTATCACCACCTATCCTCAACCCTTGCAAGGATGACCAACCTTTCTACCTTTATATCTCTACCACCAACCATTGCTTAGGGGTAATACTAGCTCACTGAGAAGAAAAACACAAAGAACAAGTTGTATATTACATTAGTCACATTCTTGTTGAATACGAGAATCAATATACTCATATTTACAAAATTTTCTTGGCCTTAGTCTTCATGGATACCAAACTTCACCACTACCTTCTTAACCATAAAACCTATGTCATAACCAACATCAACCCACTCAATTATATGCACTCTAAGCCATACCAAAACCAATGTATGGCCAAGTGGCTCATGATTTAGGTAGAGTTAAACCTTGATTTACTTTATCAAAATTTATTCAAAGGGTAAGTCATTACTGACCAACTAGCCAAGGCACTATTAGCAGACAACCAATCTCCTCCTTTTGAGTTCCCTGATGAATCCATTATGACTCTCTTCTAGGAAAACTTCATCTCTCAAGTCACCATGTTATTTTATGGATTGAAGTGTTATCATGGTGGGGGAGAAGGTATCATTCTTATCCCCTTTGATGATGAGCCTCTTCCTTTGTCCTTTAATCTTGATTTTGAATATACCAACAATATGGTTGAGTATGAGGCCCTATTGATAGGCCTTCAAACTGCTTTAGCCTTAAGATTCAAAATAATCAATTTCTTTGTTGACTCCCAACTTGTGGTTAATCAAATCAATGGCTCTTAGAAGTGTAAGAGTGATGTTTTACAATAGTAAAAGTAACTAGTTGATAGACTTTTAACAACATTTGAACACCACTGCATCTAGTCAACCCCATAATATACTAATAAATTCACCAACACCATGGCTTCCTTGGCCTCTTAGATACCGTTTTCACCTTTGGAAGCTATCTATCATTATCCATATACTTACCTACCTTCTTATGTCAAACTAGATTTTCCCACCATTTTCACTATAGAAGAGACCTAACCTAACCTTTGGTATCAACAAACCTTCAACTATCTTAACATTTCTATAGTTCATTCTATCCTTTCTCAGAATTTTATAATATAATTTATCCAAATTACCTCATTTTATACCACACAAGGAGGTATTATTTATAAATTTGGCTTTGATGGTCTTCTCTTATGTTGCTTATGCAGTGATGAAGCCTCTCATGCTATCAAGGAAATACATGATGGTATCTATGGAGGCCACTTTAGTGGCATTGCTATAGCTAAGTGTATTCTTCACCTCAGCTACTACTAACTTAACCTTAATCAAGACTACTATGATTATGTTAAAAAGTGTGTTAAGTGCCAACAACATGCTAATTTACATCATGCACCTAGCCATAGTCTTTGAGTTTTCATAGATTTCTATCCCTTCTCACAATGGGGTCTAGATCTTATTGGTAAAATTAATCCCCATTATTTTTAGTGACATCATTATATCATCACTACAATTTAGTATTTTACCAAGTGGGTAGAAGCTATTCCTTTAGTCTTGACCAAAGCATAAAATAATGTTGACTTTATCAACCATCACATTATCTTTCATTTTTATGTTCCTCATACTATTATCACTAACAATGGTAAATCCTTTAAAAACAAACAAGTCTAGGTTTTATGTGATGCATTTAGTATTAAGTTAAGCTTCTCCTTGCCTTATCACCCTCAAGTGAATGGTCAAGTTGAGGTTTATAACAAAGCTCTTAATAACATGCTAACTAAAATGGTCAATACATCTAGTCAAGATTGGCATTTACACATCCCCTTCACCTTATGGGTATATTGTACTAGCATTAGAACTCCTAAAAGTGCTACCCTTTTCTCTCTTGTGTTTGAAGTGGAGGTAGTCTTGCCTCTTGAAGTCAAAATCCCATCTCTTCACATATATTTGCAAGAGCTTATTTCTAAGGATGATTATTGTCATCACCATTTAGCTCGACTTTAACTACTTGATGAGCATCATTTATAAACCCTTACCAATCTCTAAATTTATAAAGTGTGCATCAAGCATGCCTATAAAAAATACTTTAGAGTTTGAGAATTCAATATTAGAGGCCTCATCCTAAAGGAAAACCAAGATGTCACTAACATGGAAAAAAGTAGGCAGCGTAAGTTTATTTTCAATTGACTTGGACCTTATATCATAACCCACAAGTATGGATCAAGAGTTTATAAATTTTATTCTCTCAAATTCCACCCAGAACTTAAAACCCTAAATGCTTTACATTTGTATCCATTCTTTTATTAAGAAATATCATGTTTGCCTTTTGTTTAACTTAAGCTCATCCCTTGTTATCTACCCACATTTCATCTCCCTAGTTTAGGGGTAACTAATTATAACTAAATAATGTGATTATTTGTCACTAGCACAACCTTATCTTAAACAATAGGTATCATATCTCTACCTATGACATGGTTCTCATGGTATTTTCCAAACCTTCACAGGATGGATTCCCATGGTTGTTGTCACCTAAACCTATTTACACCTATTCAACCTTCTTGTTATTTCATTTTTGCCTTCATAAATGTGAAACACTAATCCAACCTAAGAAATTATATGTCAAGTAAGCTAAAATAAATAAAAAATGAAAAATCCCTATCCTTAGAATTCATGGGTTATTCCTAGCATTCACAAACTACTCCCTTGAAGGACAACTATTGAAAATTTATGTAAAGTTGCAAAAATGTAAGGTGGATTGTTCCCTTAAATGACAAACATCACAAAGCATTAAATAAATAAAATAAACTTAGACCACTCATTTGGAGGATGGTTAAGTAAATCACTTTGTCAAAATCATAGCAATTCCATGGAAGCTTCCTACATCGATTAGCAACCCATATACAACAACCAATAAAAGACCCATTATCAAATTCAAACCAAAATCAAACTAATTTTAAAATCCATAATTGACTCTCAAACAACATATTAAGGTAGAAGCCATAATATTTTTTTATAATTAGACTCTCGCATTGATCAGTCTACATAGTTTGGTATAGACTTGCTTATATTGGCTCTTTGGACACCTACAAAAGAGGCATGCTAGTCTCATAAGAAAATTCCATTTTCATCCTTACTCCCTTTTATACATTATATGAAAGAGATTTTTGAGCTTACTTGACATTATGTGGTTAATATACCTTCTTAACCAAATAATTAATGCTAATGTGAAGCATTCAAATGGATTATGTTCATTAAGCTAGTCCAACTTTGGTTTTGTTTTAGTCCTTGTCAATGAAGAAACATCATGCCCTCTTCTTATCCTATCATGAATAGTTGATATTTTCATTATGATATTTGTCTCTTGATTATATTATTTGGTTTCCCATCTAGTGTTGTTAACTAAATTACCTCATGTGTTTTATCTCAAACATTAACAAGCATAACCATACCAAGCATGATAATATCATAACATCCATGATAATTTAAGCAACCAACCATTTTTCACCACATGTCTAAATCTAAAATAATGCAGTATATAATCATTAAATTTTAGAATGTCATAAGCATAACCAAAATCAAATCCATGTCATGCCTACCTAGGTGTGTCTACATCAGTTTCTAGCAAGTCAACCATAACATAATTGTAATCTATGATTACACATAAACATCACAACATAAGTGTTAAACATCAACATCAAAACCATAAACCATGAACAAGAGCATAAATAATAATCATATGTATAACTTGTGAGTCGAATAACTTAATAATGTGTACAAGTATATAGGCATGTATCTCTCTCAAAATGTACATCTCACCACATTAGATCATAGGTAAAAATAAAAATGATATACAAAATGTCATAATCTAGCTATATCTATGCCCCAGGGGTACCAATGCCTCCTGAAGCACCACTGGATCCTAGGGCCTACCCACATACTATACATGTGGATCCCCATAGTTTTCCCTATCTATGTAGATATAAATGATTCCCACTACCATGGTGTCTCCACATTGGCACTGCTTGCAAATCTATCCCTGTACTAACCCCATCAAGGCTCTTATAGACACTATGTCAAAACTATAACCTCATAATACCATATCTCCTCCACTATAGCTATGTATCATGATATGGGGATGTTGCTCAGTGGCCTTATTTATGATGATGATTCTCTTCCTCCTCTTTACCTTAAAGAGTCCCTCTCCTAGGTTACCAAGCCTAGTGAGGTCCAAGCCTAATCCCTCTCACCTATCATGGTAGCAACCTAACCTTGTAAAGTAACAACCTGACCATGTAGTGTAGTAATCTGGCCTAGCAATGTGGCTAAAGCTACTCCTTCCTATCCATCAAGGCTAGCCGTATCCATGGCCATTGGCCTCATACCTCCTTCACAATATTAATGTCTATAGTTATATATAATGGTTGGTACCATGCCATGTACCCATCTATGAACCTAGTGTCATCTATTTGTTCCCTAGCTAATAGTTCCTCATGTTCTAGAAAATTTGGCATAGGATGTGGATCTAGTAATAAGATCTTTGAATCCTCTCACTTGTACCTAGGGAATAGACATGGAATACCCTATACCAAGCCAAACTACCTCCTCACCCTATCAAATAGGATTACATCAACCTCCCCATCTTATCTATTGATTATCCATCTATACTCTAAAGGGAGAGTGTCTACCTCCTATAGCCAAGCCATGATAGAAACTAGACATAAGGCCTCTAGGTGATGTCTCCTATCAATAGTACACCTAGTGCACCCCTTAACCACTCCACATCATGTGCACCACCTCTTACACGTAAAATATAAAAATCACCCTTCCATTGTATGAATCTAATAAGAAACTCAATTTTTGTAAACCCTTCACATGATAATCTTACTAGCCTCAGTACCCTAATATGCTCATAGGCCCAACTATGTAGAACCAAGTCAACACTAATGCCATACCTCTTATGGGCCCTAAACTCCCACAACTCCCTCTATATCTATATAATAAGAATAGGTACCCAATTTAATACAGTCTAACCTATCAATAGCTTGACCAACAACTGCAATATCAAGTATGAAAACCTCCTACTACTCAGGTTGGGAAGCACAAAGTAGGACATAATAATAACTATCATGGTCATGAATCTCCTCTCACATGGAGCCCTTTGATACAAAGCACTATACCTGAACCCCCCATCATGACATCAAACCTAATCATTCTCATCCCCATACAAAATATTGATGTGATCATCTTGATTTTCATGCTCTATACAGTAGTTTGATTTTCCTCAAAGAGGAATTTAAGTGATCTTATGTACATCCTTGGGCAAGATAGTCATCTCCCTAGTCAGTAATAGGAAGGTGTTCATAGTGGGATCACATCTCTCGATGAGAACTATGACTATGGATGCATCCTAAAGCACATGATGATATTGCCTCATCACTCCAAACCATACCTCCTCCATGTGGGTCTAATTGGATGGGGTCATCCCCTATTGTATCTCTACAAATATATGTGGCATGTGGTCATCAATTTCTATCTACTCCCTAGCCTTAACCAATTTAAAATCACATCTTAGTCACTTGCACCATTAATCATTTACCCTACCCTTTAAGAAATGGACCTATTTATTTACCCAACCTACCTATCTACCTAATACCACTAGGTTTACTCTCCACTCCTTCAATGCTAACACACCAAAATTCCATTTTCCTTAACTTTTAAAAAACTCATCAAAACCCTTTCTTTTCCCTAGTTGATTATCGATGGTCATGGTGACCACAATGGTTAGGCATCAATTTTTCTATGGATGTAAAATGGTGATGGTTATTATGGGTATTCTATATCCAAAAAACCCAAACCCTATCTATCCTAAAATCCACCCAAGTGACAAGATAAACAACCTAATTTTCTAGCCAAAAGCCTTAACTATTTGTAAAATCTAGCTAAGCTAATAATTTTAATGACACCCTACCTCATTTCATGACTACCACCATGGATTCAAATATAGGCCTACCTATCCTCATCCATGCCTGTATGCTCCCTACATCTTGATTGGTCACCTCAGTCTACCTTAGCTAAATTTCAACTGTCCACCTTAGTAAACATCCTTAGTAAGCACCTTCACCAGAAACTGCCAAAATTGTTAGAGATCCAAATTCAAATAATCACAAAAGTAATAATGGGTAAAATTTAATTTTATTTTCAATTTTACCCTATAGAATTTTAGGGTTTCTACCATGACCATCAATGATCGGGTTGACCGTCAATGATCATCCTTGGGGAACCTAACCATCAACAGTCAGGTGGCCCCACCTTTTTCCCCTTATCTTGAGTAGGCTTCCTTAAGAATCATCAAATAAACTCACCCACCCATGGAGATACCACCTCATCACCTTTCCATTTATCTATTTTGGCCCATCTAGTTTATGTTTTATAACACTTTTTATATGGTCCTTTAACTATAGTGATAACATTGCCATGTTGACCCTTTTAAACTTGATCCACCTTATACTTACATAATTTGATTGTGTCTTTTTTAGAGAAATTCCTACCTCAAATACACTTGACACTTGACCCATTTGTGTTTTCACTAGGAAAATTTCCAACCTAGGATACTGATCAAAACATAAACATCACTTTAGAGACTTGCTAATGTACCCAATTTCCACCCCTAAATATAGTCATGTGGTCCACTTATCTGTTGTCCTCCTAGCACCTACATTTATTTTTTTGAATTATGGAAACCTCATCTTTGCATTATCTTAACTATCACACCTTTTATCACACTTTATGCTCAATTTTGTACTTTAGTGCCCAATCTATCATCGACCTTCATATTGTCCACCTTTGTCATCACCTTAAACTTACACCTAATTCTGCTTTACCAAATCATCTCTTAGTTTGAAGGGGAAAACCTCCTCCCATACTCGAGGAAAATAGACCTTTAACCAACATCAATTTTTGTTTTTTAGTTGGTTGATTCTAAGCTACATAATAAAAAGGGGGAAAATGTAGACAACAAATATCTACACATCATGATTCTGAATGTCATGGTTTCCCTTAACTATCTTAGGACCCTCTTGTGACTAATATGACCCTCTGACCCCTAACTAAACTTAACCATATTTAGTGTGACCAAACTAGATTAACCTTAATTTTTACCTAATTTGACCCTTCACCCTTGATTATTGATTTTTAGGTTGACCACTGATGGTCAGGGTATACTTCCTTAACCACCAACATGTAGACTCACCTACTTTTATTTTTTTTAAATAACTTTTCTAAACCTAGTTATGAGCCACTACATGTGGGATTTAAAATTAGGAAGCCCAGTTCACATCTTGTTGGAACTCTCTTGCCTTGCTTATAAGAAGAGATGAGCAAAGAGGTGAAAATCATTTGCAATTGTTATCAAGATATTATGCATCTAGAATTCTCTTTTTATAGGTCAATTATCATCATCAATCTAGTAAACTAGTTACCATGTTAGAGAGCTGACTTACTATTGCAACTCTACCAAAGCACCAAGTACCATTACTCTATGAGAATCATACTAGACTCCACTAATGAGTTAATCACATCAAGAATCCACCCAATCTACCCTCTACAAGATAAGTACTTGGTTTCTAGTATTCCATTAAATTATTTTAGTTTCACTCATAGCCTAATACCTACACAAATCCTAAAATCTCACTTTGATATTCCATTATCAGCTTGTTATCAACCTAGATCTACCTCTAGTAACTATCAATGGTTATCTCAACCACCAATGATGTATCTAAATACCAATGGTCACCTTAATCATCGATGGTCACCTTAACCACTAAAAGTTAGCCCAACCACTAATGGTCACTATGGTAGTAAATTATAGTAAGTTATTTTCACCAACTGACCCCCAAACAAACATGATTGTCTATGTCTCTACCAATTCACAGACCCCATCCTAATTTTATAAAGTAGACCCTAACCACCTACTACTAGTATTAATTAGCTTAATCACTATTTTAATCATTTCTAGTCTATATTTCTTAGCAAACATTCCTTTGTTCAATTTCATTACATTTTAACTATTGATACAAGTACTTTCTATTCTTTTTCATAAACTTAATTGTTTAAAATGTGTGGATTGATAGCCCCCGAAGAAGCTCTTGCTTTTGAGATCTAGCTATCGTTAGGAAATCCACTCAACTATCTATCTAACAAATAAATTTGATTTAGTGATTTATTATCTACAGGTCATCCTCCCAAGCCAAAGAGGAGCTCTTCATAATATTTTGATTCCACGTGCACACAATCAAATAGGTTTTTCAACCACACTCATTCTTAGTTTCTAAATAATAAGTAAAAATTTATTAAAACAATATTTGCACTATCCACAACAAATAAATACTTTTACAAAATAATTTTAAGAGGTTAAAAATATCACAAAAATAAGGCTACAACCCAAAAATTAAACGCGACACACCACACTCTATTTTTGGTTAATGTAAGATTGCATAAACCATGAGATATTATTACATCAGATACTTGAGGTTTATAAAATATGATCTCCTACTCACATATATGGAATGAGTGGTAAAATCACTCTTTTAACCATGAAGTATAGTGTCCATGGTATTCCCTTCCAACACACCAATACTTCACTTTATTTTCATTTTTTCTCTTCCTTTTCCATCTTTTTTATTTTAATTATTTTCTTCTCTTATTACATCAACTCTTATTTTTATCTTCTATATCCACTCCTCCTCATGTGGGGTTAGACACAATTAGTATCCTTCCTTTATGGGATTAGATGCACCATAGTCTATCCTCTTCGGTTCATATTTTCCATTTAGCTTATTCTTTTGGGATGAAAATCATATTCAGCTAACCACCTCTACTAATATGTTCTTTCTTGAATTTTTGACTCCTATGTGGACCTAAACCCACAAGCTGACTAACCACATCCTCATAAATCCTTAATGGCTTCGGTTAATCAATATACAAATTATTGTTTGATTAATAATAATTATTTTTAGCCCATCTTCTTCTCTTGTGCTTGCCATTTCCTTCTCTACCAATATCACCACAAAAGATTCAATATAAATTTGGGCATCCAATAGATAACCCATAGTGTATACATAAGAGTTTTAAACTTTATCAACTACTAATTATTTTTATCTTTTAGGAACTTGTCTAATCTCAATATGAGTATTCTCCTTAAAGGGTTCACCAAGAAAGGGTTTGGTAGACCTTTGGTGCTTTGAAATATTTTGGTGCTTATGCTATTACTTAAAACCAATATAAGCTACTCTTATCTAATTCCCTAGCATTAAAAACCTAATTATACACTCCCTTAAGAAATTCACCATCCAAAATATCTCCTACCTAAGAAAAAAACACTTCTACCACTTTTCCTATTCTACTAACCAGGTTGATCTCATTAGGAATTTATTACATGTTACATAACTCCATCGGTCCAAGCCAACATTATTTGAGGCTTGACAACTCAATTTCCTACCTAAAAAAGTTGACATGACTAACTTCATTGGCTAAATTATTGGGAAGGTTTATGGTTAATCTGTAGTTATACATACCTAATTATTTTCATTTCTAAATAGAGGACCATTTCATTGTTCATAATTACTACTTAAAAATCTACTTATATAATCAATATGACATTTTAGTGCTTAAGATTTTACCTTGGAGAAGTATCATTTGTCTTTTATAGGTCTTTGATTCATAGGATAAGTCTTTTATCCTAGATATTATCTATCCTTGTGATCCTCACAAGCCATAAAAACCTCTTGCAAATCACCATTGGCTAAGAGAGAGATTGAGGCATGATGAGTTAACTTTAATAATGTAAGTATACTCATAACCCTTAATATTTAGATAAGTAGATATTATATAAATAATGGATTGAATTTTATCTCTCCTTGCTTAGATTATTTATATGTTATATTAGATAGAGTTATATTTTCATGTTTATTATCTTCCCCATTTATGTCGTAAGTTTTGGTGAGCACTAGATTAGCTTGCATTTTTCGTTTACTATATTAACTTGTGTGCTTATTTAGTATATTAACTATTATTATTACAATCATAAAACCTAGCTAGGGTTATCAAAAAATGTCATTTTATAGATACCTTATAAACCTACCATTTTCCATTGTGTGATAATATGTAATTTAGTGTAAGTTTAGCAAATCCATTATTGGTCATGACCTTGATATAACAAAGTATCGATAAGTAGATAGTTGATTAACTTATCTGAGATTTGATATTACTAAGTAAGATAAGTTTTATATCTATCTTATTTCACTTTAATATATTCTAGTGAACCTAACATGAATCTAACCCTTGCATATTTTTTATTTTAATTTATAGATAACTAAATCGACCGTGTCGACCTAGTGTAATATTTAGTGTGTGGGTTTTTATATTTTATCAACCCTATTGACTTAGTTTGATTATGTATAAAAGTTTTTTTTTTAAATTCAAACATGTAAACCTGGTTCATCCATCTATTTATATTTTTTCCAACTGATGCCAGCATGTCAACCTAGTTTGCCCTTTTTGTACAAAATTTCTAGATTTAGAAAACTAGATCTATTTGATTAACATATTTTTTTCTCCCATTTTATATTACTTACTAGTTTTATTTATAATTAATCAATGAGATTGAATTTTTTTAAATATTATATCTACTAATTTTTTAGGTTAAAACTTTTTCTTAGAAAACATAGCTCAAAACAATAACTCTGTATCCTCAAGAAAACTTCTACATTAACCTAGTTAACTCTGTCTTATCTGCTAGGTTCACTCTAACTAGATAAATAATTTTCCTTTGTCAATTTTAATTAAATATATTTTCCCACCCTTTTTCCAAAATTTAAATTTCAATACTATTTTTACCAATTTTTTTAGTTATATAAATTTGTACCTTTACATTTAACTAAGTTGACTAGTTCTACTTAGTTTTGTATCCATTTTCTTCTCAAAAAACTAAGTCGGCCTACTCAAATACATTAATTATAGCCTATATTTTTAATCAAATAATTCAATCAACCTGAATTTATTATGTTTTTTTTGTTCAACTTGATTGATTAGGATATGGGGCCAAAAATTGTAGAGTGGGATCTAGAGTGGCTCAAATTTGTTCAATTTTTTTAAATTCATATTTTAATCAAAGGTAACCAAGCTTCATCAATAGTAATTAAAATCAAAATTTTTAGTAGGATATATGTTTATTTTATTTTTTTAAAACTACAAATTATCATTTGATAATTCAATTTTTGGTCTAATTTCCACTTTGTTTGGCTTTCCCTAGATTCTATGTATCAATAGTTTTAAAACTACTTAGCTATTATCATGAAGGGATACTCAACATGCTATTGACTATCCTTATCTATCATTTAAAAATATTGAAGCATGAGGGGATTACCATAATAATCATAGCCATATTAAATATATAACCATTTTTTTAAATTTCCATGCAACTCATGATATTTTAGGAATGCCTAGGATTTCTCTTTTTATTCAACCTTAGGAATCTAGCCATATGTTTGTTTGTTGGTGCATCAATTAGTAGTTATCATTGATAAAGCACTTCCAACTTACCCTTGAAACTAAGATTAGTGGGATATGGGAATGGTATTTCCTCCATAGTCATTACTCTGAAACATTGGGTTAACATTATCTAATAGAAAAGCAAGTATCTTTGGAAGACTACACTTCCAATCAAAATCTTTACTACAACATCTCAATTTTTTCATACATTTAATTAAATTATAAATTTAATACTTTCTATTTTTTGTTTGCTTATCTATGTCATATTTTAGGATTGTATTATCCAAAATTAATACAATATTTATGATGTGTGTTACAACTAGATCAACCATATCAACTTAGTCACCTATGTGTTTCATCTCTCTTTTACTATAATTATAATGGAATCATCTAAATTCAAATCATTTAATTTTTTTTAAATATTAAAAAATATAGTCCACTAGCTAGACCTAGTCTATTATATATTTTTATATTTCTATTTCCCTATTTAACTCAATCAACCCACTTAACTTAGTATAACACATTAATATTATCTTATGTTTCTTGTCTATAAAACACAATCAACACATTTGACCTATTATTTTTCTATATTTTATTATCACTCCATCTACCTAACCTTGTAAACTTGTTTAAATTCATATCTATTAGCTAATACAAGTATTCATGAATCATAAGTAACATTCATAGTAATGAATAAGAGAGACAATTCAAGATCAATCACATAACATAAGACATACATTGGAACCCCTCTTGGGGAACAAAACCCATTAGAACCTACAATTGGACTACTATCTTATAATAAAAATATCTAATTTAGACCATATATAAATGATCAAGGAACTAAAATCTTTATTTAGTGAGACTCCAATCCCACAAGGTGCTACCACACCTATCTAGTTGAGCTGTAACAACCAGACCTTTTATCAAGTTTCAACTTGTAAGGAGGCTATAACCATCTTAGGTGTTGAGTTGACATAACAACACCTATGAAAAAATTACACCTTTAAGCTAATTTCAAAAACACCTAATGATGAACCTCAACTTATCAATCTTCACCTTTACTCACTCTCAAATAACAAGTGCACTATTCTCTCAATAGAATTATAACCAATAAGTCATAAAAATAGTCCTCAATCTATTATACTCTTCAATATATCATCAAATTAGTCTACCCCTCCACTCCAAAAACACACACACAATCCTCTCTCAAAACTCTCCCCTTAGTCTCTCATAAAAGTTTAGAACCCATCATCTTTGGTTTCACTATTTATGGAGCAATATTTATAATCGCCACCTTGGTCGGTCATTAGCCATGCCTTAGCCCTTAAGTCATATTTCACATAAATAAAAGGCTGAATATAATATTCATAGGCTATAAATATGACCTATGCATCACCCTTAAGGAAATAGACCTTTTTATAAGGCCCTTATAGCCCTTATAGGTCTCATGTGAACCCATTCACTCCTTTAACACTCCCTCAAGCAAAACAAGAACATAAGACCACTTTAAAATACATGAGCCCACTATTTATGTCCCCTTTGAAATCTTCAAATCATCATAGTCAATTTATCTCACCTCTACATATGATCAAACACCTCAAACACTGACCTTATGTATACAATCACCATGAATGAACACACAATCAAATTTTTAAGAATTATTCATACTCAAGATAGATTGATCTCACCCTCAAAATACACGCAGAGCATCCTCATGAAGTTCACAAAAAGATCCAATATCTAATTCATCATGAAACATCAAAACAACATCAATACAAGCTTGAATATTCTTCTTGGGATACTTGTAGAGTAAGCATGAACACACAATTAACTTCTAAGCTCAATATCTTTGACTGTACTCACTAATAGATCTTAAAATCAATATATCCAAATGTGCTTTGGAGTATTGTACCACTATTCTTTTTAATACATGAGAAAATTCATCTTCTATCAAAATATATGATTGAAATATATATCTCTAGTTTTTCCTATGTTAAATTCAAATATTTGAATAGCAATGGTCATACTTAAACTTCAAACACAATGCTTGAATCTCATGGACTCTCATCTTAGGATCAAACTCACACCATCAATTTGTTCGAGAGTTAATTCATATACCACCAAAGCCAAACATTAAACCCCTATCAATTTGACCCCATCTCCTAAAATCTAGGAACATTGAATCAACATGCTCCATTAATTTCTATGGATCAGTTAGGACTTTAATGATAAATTCTCACTATAAATCAATCTATATGAATGCCTGCTCAACATTGGATCCTTATTAGGTACCTTTGTTCAGACATTAAAAATCATACACCTATCCTCATCTCATTGCCTCCTAACTTCTTGGAATCTTTATCAATATTTAACACATTCAAAAATGACTATGGGGACCCTATCAATATGCTTGAGTATCCATTTTTTCACCTTAATAACTTATTATATGATTACTTGAATGATCTCAAATTTGGACCAAATGATCTAATCTCATAGGAGAACCTAACCATATACTACACTACTCATATAATTCTCATGAATGTGAGATATAACTACATTAGAGTACATTCTCAAAAAATTCTATCATAGAGCCAATCATATCCAAACTTTTCTGAGAAACCAACTTTGATCAACCATAACTTTTATCGTGCTTTAGAGGATGATCTCAAATATAGCACAAATCATATATGCTCAAAAATGAACAAACCCATATGATCATATTATCTTGACACCTTCACATGTGTAATATATAACATCATTAAAATTCTCACTTGACTCTTTCTACCTCATTTTAAAATTATCTAAGTATGGCAAAACATAGTCAAACTGCTTAGGAGCCCAACTTTGCATATGTATATCTTTTGATGTGTTATATCAATTGATATGAAAATTAGAAAAAATAAAATAGGTCTAAAACTAAAAAAACCCATATGATCACCTTTTGTTGAAATGTCCACACATGTGATCTATTCCATCATTAATTTTATTACTAGGCTCTTCTTGGCCATATTGCAAATTTGGCTAAGTATGGGAAAATAGTGAAATCTATCTTAAAAGCCAACTTGCATCCTCATATCTTTGACCACACTTCAATGCATGTATTGATATCTAACACATAATAACTAAGGAATATTGTGATTATAACCATATGACCATCTCCAATTGACTCCTTCCCATGTGGTAATCATGACATCATTAAACTACTAACTTAGATTTTTTGCCATTGGACCCAAAGTATCTAGATGAAAACTATGATCAAATAGATGAATTTAAATTATACACACATGATATAAAATCATGGATCACATCTTATATGAACCCTTTCATATGTTTAAACCTCCATACTCATCCATGATCCTCTCAAGATATGTCAATACTGAAGATCAACCAACCATACATAAAGCACACTAAAACAAGCACATTGCACACTTTATCATTGTCACATAGACTATCAAGGTACTTCATCTACTCACCAGGGAACATCCATGACACAAATAATCCATCATCATGAAAACTCTCCAATAATCTCCCCCTTTATCATTGATGTCATCACCCATCAATATAGCAATATATAGTTCACCTTTTCTCTCTTCAAAGTAATCCTACAATAGGAACATTCTCCCTAATAGGAAATCTCTCCCCCTTTGACACAATGACAAAGTGGGCACATACTAATCCTAAGGACCTAAAAATACTATCAAATAGGAAATTACCATCTTATAAAGATGATACAAACTCCCCCTTACTTTGATCCTATTTCAACTTGTCTTGACAATATCTTGCCTCATGTCAACTCTCTCTTCAATCAAGCACTATAACCAAGAAATAAAGAACACACAAAGAACTAAAATATAATGTAACTCACTAGAAAACATCTGAGAGGGATTTCCCCTAATAACTTTGAGAAAATGGACCTTTTGGGCATCTTCAAATATCCACACACAATGAAGAACCACCATCCAGTCTTACTAGACTTTCTTCACAAGACACTTCCATGACCACCAACTCTACATCTGCACTATACAAAAATAGGAAACATGCATTGATTCAACTTGAGAAAATACATTTTGACCCTATACTATAGCTTCTTCACAATCCTCTAGATTAATTATTATGAATATGTTTCTCCCCCTTAACTAAATACATTCTATTGATCCATATAGAAATAAATGACACCTAAGATTTGTCTTAGATACTCAAAAGTAGCTTTTGGCAATGGTTTGGTCATAATATATACAAGCTAATATTTTTTAGGCATGTGCTCTAACTTGACACATTGATTAATCACTTTTTCTCTCAAGAAATGATATATAATAGGAATGTGTTTTGTTTTTGAGTGCATAACATGATTATTTTAGATACTAATTACACTAGTATTATCACAAAAAATAGGACAAGGTCCATTTTGTCTCACCTTGTAATCCTCCAAAGTTTGTTTCATCCACATGATATATGTGCAACAAGAGGTAGTTATTATATACTCAGAGCTTGTAATTGATAGAGACACTAAGGCTTATTTTTTCTTAGACAAGACACCAAATATTCTCCCATCAAGAAGACCCCACCATTGGTACTCCTATCATCCACACATCCTACCTAATCAACATCAACATATGATTTTAAAGAGAAATCTTTACTCCTAAGATACCATAAACCATAGGCTATGGTGATTTTGAGATATCTCAAGATCCTTTTGACTACTTTCAAGTGAGATTATCTAGGATCATCTTTAAATCTTCCTAAAAGATCTACTATTTGCATGATGTCAGGCCTAGATGTAGTAGAATATAAAAGATATCCAATCATGGATCTATAAAAAGTTTGATCAATTGTGGTGAGTCATCTAGTTTACTTTACTTTAATCCTATGATCATTGGAGTACCCATTGGATTATGCTCCATAATGTGAAAATTCCTTAACATATCCTTGATGTATTTATCTTAAGAAATGAGAGTTACATAATCAAGTTGATTAATATTTAATCTAAAGAAGTAAGACAATTATCCTAACATTGACATTTCAAACTCAGTATTCATAGTTTTTGAAAAAATATCTACTCGTTTTATCATTCTCAGATCCAAAAAATATGTCATCAACATATAAATCAACTATTAATTGATTATTACCTTCTATATTAATGTACAAATTACTATCAACTACCACCATTTTAAAAGCTTGACTCAAAATATATGTATCTAGCCTATCATGTCAAGATATAGGAGCTTGTTTAAGACCATACATATCCTTCTTCAATTTACACAAAAAAAACTTGATTGGTTGACATGAAGTGTCCTTAAATTAACTCAATGTAGACTTCTTCTTCTAAGTTGTCATTCAAGAATGCAAATTTCACATTCATTTGATATATCTTAAAACCTTTAAAACTTGCATAAGCCAAAAAGAGTCTAATTACTTCCATCCTTTCCACATAAGAAAAAGTCTCATCAAAATCGATTCCTTCAACCTGAGCATATCCTTTACATACCAATTTATCCTGGTTTCTTGTAACTTATCCTTTCTCATTCATCTTATTTTTGAAAACCCATTTGGTACCTATCACATTTTTATATTTTGGTCTTGAACTATGTCCCATGTTTCATTCCTTTATATTTGATCAATTTATTCATCCATAACATCGTTCCAACTTTCATCTTTTCTAGCTTATATATAAATTTTGGGTTCAGCCATGGATAACAAAGCTGAGTCTTATTGATTTTGATTTATCAACATTCTCATTCTAGTCTAAAACTTGGCACCAAAATTTCTAATAATCTGAGAGATTAGATGATATTTCTCAATCATTCTAGATGGAGCTTTAGTATCTTGTCTTTCTTCCTCTTCTTCATCTTCATCATCTATTTCAATTGATATCTTATCATTATTTGCAACAACATTATGAGTTGAGTCACTTACCTATAATTTTGGTTTCTTGACTCTACTTGTCTCATCTACTCTTACATTTTAAATATAAAAAATATTGTGAAATATCCTATTGAAGCATCTATCAATAGTACAGATAGAATAATATCCTAAGAATATTCCCTCACTAGATATTGAATCCAATTTTCCATAATTATCTTCATCTCTTTTGATGAAGAACCTATTCCCAAACACTCTAAAATGTTTAACATTAGCTACTCTATTCTTCCATAAATCATAAGGTGTCTTATTACCTTTTACTCTGATTTAACATCTATTTACGATGTACATATAAGTCTTGGTTGTCTCTTCCCAAAATCCCTCTTATATTTTTTCATCTTGAAGCATGGTTCTACCAATCTCAACCACTATCTTATTATTCCTTTAAACCATAACATTCTATTTTGGTGTTCTAGTAGTAGATTATTGTCTTCTTATCCCATGTTCATCATAGAAATCATTAAACTTATGAGACCAAAACTCACCTCCTCTATCTGATCACACACACTTGATTTTTGAACCTTTATCATTTTCCACAAGATATTTAAATGCCACAAATTTTTCAAATGCTTCTTATTTTTATTTAAACAATAATATCCAAGTCATTCTATTAAAATCATCAATGAGAAGCATGAAGTAACTTTTACCTTGAATACTTTGAGTTCTCATAAGTCAACATAGATTAGTGTGGATCAATTTTGATGGTTTGATAGTGGAGAATTACTTGTTCTTGTATCTTCTCTTGGTTTTATTCACATGAAGACATGCCTTACAAAGAGAATGAAGAATCTTAGAAATCTTGGGCATATGCCTCACCAACCCCTTTAAACTAATCTTTACTATATTATCAAAATTTATATGTCTAAGATTACTATGCCAAAGCTAATATTATTCCAAATGATTCATGAATCACTGCTCCTTCTTAGATTCATAGAATACCTACATATTATTATCTATTTTATGAACCTTTGAAATTAATCTATCAAATTTTTCCTTTCTTACTTCACATACATCATCATGAAAAGTTACAACATTTCCTTGCTTACACATTTGGCTTATAATTAGAATATTATGTTGCAATCCTTCTACATATAAGACATTATTAGTATTTGTATGACCATTGTGAAAACTTACAATAACTTTTCCAACTATGTTAGCTGACTTATTACCACCAAATCTAACTACACTTGGGTTGGTCTTCTTTATAGAGATAAACTTACTTTTGTCTCTTGCCATATGATTTAAACATCCACTAACTATGAAACATCTCTTATTCTCATTTTCTTGAGTGTACAAAGCTACTTGAATAAAAAATGACCCTTTCTTTTGTGATATGCTTGGATTTTTCTTCCTTTTCTCTTTAGACTTAGTCTCTTTAAACCATTTCATAGTGTCAATGAATTATATATCCTTTTTCCAAAAGGCTCTATTTCAGTTCTTGGCTATGTGATGTTAATTTTTACAATTGTAACATATGATATCCCTTTTGATCTTTAGAGAGAGAGGACAATATTTATATCCATGACCAAATTTATTGGAGGAGAAACAATACCCATTGAAGACTTTGTTCATGTTTGATCCTATTTTATCTTAACAATTACCTCTTAATGGATTTTCATTCTTGATCCTTTTGATGGATCTAAAATCCTTTTTACCTTGGATGAGAGCACATTTGAGTAATTCAATACCTTGTTTTCACATTGTTCCATCCTTTGCTTAAGACTTGTATTCACCATGACTTGTAGATTCTTGATAGTTGCTCCTAGATTTTACACTACATTATTAACTTTTAATAAACTAGAAACTAGATTACGTTTAAGTAAATCCATAACCCTTTTTTCAACCACTATACCTTTGATCACCTTTGAGATATTAAGATTTTACCAAAGGACTTCACTCTGATACCAATTATTAGAGGTATAATCACTAAGAGGGAGTGGTGAATCAGTGAGCCCAAATAATCCAACTTAAATTATAATCTTTACAAATACTTAATTAGCTACCACAAAAATTCATGAAGCATAAACAACATTCATATTAATGAGCAAAATAGATAATGCAAGATCAATCACATAACATAAGACATACGTGGGAACCCCTCTTAGAGAACAAAACCCACTGAAACATGTAATTAGAATACTATCCTATAATAACAATATCCAATTTAGACCATATATAAATGATCAAAGAAATACAATCCCTATTTAGTGAGACTCCAATCCCACAAGGTGATACAACACTTGTCTAATTGAGTTATAACAACAACTAGACCTTTTACCAAGTTTTAACTTACAAGGAAACTATAACCACCTTAGATGTTGATCTACCAAAAAAACACTTGTGAAATAATTCCACCTCTGAACTGATGTCAATAAAACCTTATTATGGACCTTAGCTTATCACTCTTCACCTTCACTCACACTCAAACAACAAGTGCAATATTCTCTCAACAAAATTATGACCAATAAGTCATACAAATATTCCTCAATCTATTTTGATCTTCAACTCATCTTTAGGGAATTTTACCCCTCATTTTATTCATAAAAAAACACACAATACTCTCTCAAAACTCTCCCCTTATTCTCTCATACAAGTCTAGAACCCATAATCTTTGGCTCCACTATTTATAGAGCAATATTGATATCACCACCTTGGTCATCCATTAGGCATGCCTTAGACCTTAAGGAATCTTTCACATGAAAACATAAATCAATACAATCTTCATAGGTTGTCCATAACACCTATGGGTTACCCTAAAGGAACTACACCTTTTAATAAGGCCCTTATATCCCTTATAGGTCTCATGTGAACCCATTCACTCCTTTAACACTCCCTCAAGAAAAACAAGAACACAAGACTAGTTTAAAATGCATGGGTCCACTCCTTATGTACCCTTTGACATCTTCAAATTATTATATTAAACTTATCGCACTTATGTGTACACTCAAAAAACTCAAACACTCACCTTATGCACACAGTCACCATGAACAAACACATCATCAAGTTCTTAAGAATTTTTCATACTCAAGATAGATTGATCATAACTTAAAAATCCATACAAAGCATCATCATGAAGTCTACAACAAGTTCCAATATCTAATTCATCATGAAACATCTAAAAAACATCAATATAAGCTTGAATATCCTTCTTAGGTCACTTACAGAGCAAACACAAACAAACAGTCAACTTCTAAGCTCAATATATTTTACTTTACTCACTTCCAAGTATTCAAATTAATATAAGCAAATGTGCCCTGGAGTTGTGTACCACTTTGATTTTTACTTAATGAGAAAATTCATCTACTATTGAAAGATATGATCCAAATATAGAGCTCTAGTTTTTATTGTGTTAACTTCAAATATTTTAATAGCAACAGTCATAATTAACCTCAAACACAATGCTTGAATCTTGTGGACTCTCAACTCAAGATCAATTTAGCACCATCAATCTTATCTGATCTTTAACACATATACCACCAAAGGCAAACATTAAACTTCTATCATGTTAACCTCATTTTGTGTAATCTAGGAACTTTGACTCAATGCACTCCATTGATATTTTGGGATTAGTTAGGAGTTTAATGATCAACATGCATCATAGATCAATCTGTATAAATGTCTACTTGTGATTGGATCCTTATCTCATACCTTTGCTTAGATTTTAAACATCATGTACCTATCGTCATCACTCTACCTCCTAAGTTCTTGGAGTCACACACACCATTGATCTTTCTTGAGATTTAACACATTCAAAAATGGATAAGTATGGGGACCCTATAAATATGCCTAAGAAGCCATTTTTACACCTTAATAAATCATTTTGTGCCTACTCACATGATCTCAAATTTGGACCAGATGAGCTCATCTCATAGGAGAATCCAATCATGTACCACACTACTCTTAGAACTCTTGCACATGTGAGATATAATTCCATTAAAGTGCCTTCTCAAAAAATTATGTCACAGAGCCAATCATGCCCAAACTTGTCTGAGAGGCCAACTTTGATCAACCATAACTTTTGTCGTGCTTTAGTGGATGATCTCAAATCTAGTGAAAATCATCTATGATCAAAAATAAATAAACACATATGATCTAATTCTCTTACCACCTTAACATGTACAAGATATAACATCTTTAAAATTATCACTCGGCTCTTTCTACCTCACTGCAAAATTAGCTATGGGAAAATATAGTCAAACTGCCTGGGAGCCCAACTTTGCATATGCATATCTTTTGTTGTACTAAATTTCATGATATAGAAATTATTATAAATAAACTAGGTCCAAAATTGAACAAACTCATATGATCACCTTCTCCTAAAATGTTTGTATGTGTGAACTATTCCATCATCAACTTGCTTACTTGGCTCTTTATAGCTATATTGCAAATTTGGCTATGTGAAAATAGTGAAATTTGTTTTAGAAGCCAAATTTGTATCCCACATATATTTAAACTCACTTTGATACATGTATTGAGATCTGGCACATAATAAATAAGGACTATTATGATCACAAAAATATGACCAGCTCTCCTTGATCCCTTCCCACATGGAAATGGTGACAACATCAAACTTCTAACTCAAATTTTCTACCACTGGACCCAAAGTGTCTAGATGAAAACTATGATCAACTAGATGAATTTCACTTGTGCACACAAGCTCTCAAATCATGGATCACATCTTATAGGACCCATTACACATGTTCAAACCTCCATACTCATCCTTGATCCTATTAATCTCTCTCAATACTGAAGATCAACCAACCATACATAAAGCACATTGCACATTACACATTGCACACTTTATCATTATCACATAGACTATCAAACCACTTCATACACTTATCGGGGAACCTCCATGACACCACTAAGACATCATCATGATAACTCTCTAACATCATCCATACTCCTAATAATGGAAATTTTCTTCCTAAAAACACTAATATTCCTCCTACCAATACTAACATTCCACCTCTTAACATTAGTAACCAAAATACATTAATTGATACTACTAAAATTCTTACACAAATAGTTTAAAAAATGAATGTTATTGAAATGAAAAAAATATATCAAATGATTCAAATGCAACATTATCTATTCCAAATTACTAATCAATATGTTCTTACATTACCTAAAAATAATCAAAAAGTTTGTCCATCCTTTTCTTAGATATCCAAACATGAATATCATTACAAAACCCCTTATGCAAATAAGATGCTTCAAAATATATAAAATAAACCTTTAGTTCTTTTTATTGTATACATTGATATTGGAAACATATTTCCAAATATTAAATATGTTATAATTAAGTAATATACATCTTTTCTTAATGCATTTAGTAATATCTATAAGGAATGGGTCCAAATAAATACCTTTGTTGCTACAAAACTTCTAGTCAAAAAAGTGACATGAGATATTTTATAATGGTATAATTAATTGCCTCAACATTACATCTCATAATTATAAGATTTGGTTAATGCCTTAGTCAAGTAATTTAAACAAAATGATCTTCCAAAAAATTATCTTAGTAATTTTATCAAATGCTAACCAATCACCCTCAAAATTAGTTGATGTCTTTATCAAATGATGGAAATATTTAGCTCATAAAGTAGATCACAACATGACAAATGATAATATTTTCAAACTATTTATCACTAATTTAAAACCTTCCCTTTAGTATAAGGTTCAAAAATTTTCTCCATAAACTCCAAATAAAGCATTTTATAAAGATAGATGACAAGATTTCCTTATGAAACAATTTGGGCTAGCACATAACTCAACTAAGTAATTCTTCCAATCTTAAACTAATGTAATTACAAGTACTAATCCTCAAATGAAAGTAGGAGTAGTCAAAAAATACAATCAACTTACTTCCCACCCACCATTAATGGTACCACAAATTAAGCAATTATTATCTCCATCTAAACCTTTCGCCTATAAAAGTGCCCCACCCTCGTGGTATCATCTTAATGATTTTTGTTAGTTTAATGCTGCTGTGGGTTATTCTCATGAAACATGACATGGGATTGTCAAATTTGTCATTTATTTCATGTTATGGTACAAATTTTACCATGATAATATGATAAAATTATGTCATCATGATTATATTAAATCTTCCCAGAAGAAATAGGTTACTAAAACCATACCTTACAAACCTAAAATTTCCTCTTCTACTTCAAACAAACAACATTAAAATGACAATATTTGTGCAATTGATGTTGATCATGACTAATATTATACAAACTCTCAATATGTGAATGCATCAAAAGTAAAATATAGCCAAAAAATTACCCATAAGACCCTATTACAAAACCTAGAAAACCCTTCACTAAGGAACAAATACTTAAAGATACTATAACTACAATAACCACATATTTTGAATCAGATGAAGAAACATTTACATAAATATAACACCAACCTAGTTATCTTATTCTTATACAAAATTTCATACCTCATAAACCTTGTGTTGGTTATTCATCCTTTAAATCACACTATAATTTTTTTATAAGAACCTAATTTAATGCCTTGCGAAATTTCCCTTATGGAATTATTCAAACTTCTCCGTATCATTGTAAATTCCTTATGCAACATTTATAAAATATTCAAGAACCACCATCTTTGGATTCAAAAATCCATTCTAATGATCCTTCACTTATATAAGTATATACATTTGAAAAAAAATCACATCATCAAAACCATTTATATAATTTCTTAGAGACAATATGATTAATGATGCAATTCTTTTTTGAGTAGATGATCCACCCCTTTTATTAAAATTGTCATTAATAAAATCTTATTTGAAATGTTTTAGTAGATGGAGGATCATGAATTAATATCACCTCTCTTTTATTAATACAAAATATTAGATAGTCTAAATAAAATATAAAATGAACACATATTACATGTATAGGATTTGATTAAACCAATCAAAACAATTGGTTGCATTTGGCTCCCACTTTATATAAGACCCAAGACAATTCAATCTAATATCATGTTTTTTGATCTTATTTTATCTAACAACATGCTCCTTCATCTCCCATGGACATATCATATGCATGTTATTGACTCTTAAATAATTGGGGAAATACTACAAGCATGAAGCTAATCCTAATCCATGGAGTATACAACCACAAAATCCTAAATCTCAATATCAAATTCCAACCATTACCCATATCAATAGTTCACCTTTCATTGAATTTGTTAACATGAATCTTGACTTACATGTTACTCTCACTATTTTAGACGACGATGAACCTAAGGAATTACAAAACACTTGTAACCACTTGACTGCCTCCTTATATTTTGAAATGTTTTCCTCCTTATTTAATCCCATGTGGTCATATCATTCCTTTAATTAATAACATTATTGATACTCCTCTACCATGAAATGCATATGAGGCCTCTTACACAAAATATGATATCACATGTAATTAATATGGAGTATCCAAATTATTTCAAGATCCTTTAACCATATCTCCTTACAAATTTAGTAACCTAGGTGTTTGAACCATTGATTATCCTATGTAAATAGAGGCATGAACTATTTATCAGACTTTTGATGATAATTATATCATGGCTCAATACCAATCATTAGATTTATATGTACAAAATTACCAAAATACATTACCAAACACACATGCCTTTAATCATGATGTCCTTGTTATTCATATCTCATCCAATATTGATTTATAAATTGAAGATTATGTTCCTCCTATTAATCCACCATTATAAGACACCCCATTAGTAATCAATGAAATCTTGACTAGGGCATCTTCTAAACCTTCTACACAACCTATTTAAATACAATCTACTTTTCCAATTACAAACATTATTTCCCCTTCTTAGAACTACATTGATTAATCTAAATTAATACCATATAAATATATCCAACTCAATTAAACTAAAACTTCATTAATTGAAAAAACTAATATAATTATTATAGATATGGTTTATTCAACTCAAATTTATCTCAACAACATATAATCTATATCCACTACTACACCTAAAATTACCTTAGATGCTAAATCCACCAACATAAGACAAATACATTTTAAATTTGATAGGAAAGGTAATCAATTCATTGATCTAAAATTCAATGTCAAATATTATGTATCTTTACTTATGATTCTAAGTGATGAAGCTATACTAGAGCTCATCTACACTAGATAACCTCAACTTCCATGCCAAAATTATAAGATTGGAAATTTTAATAAAAAGGTCCCTTGTTTAAACAATATCATTGCTAGTGTGGATCCTAAAACACATCATGTTTATTCCCTTCCTCTTGCTCCTTACCATTCTCAAGATGTAAATGTTGTGCTCATAAAAAAAATTTAAAAAATATAATACAATATACCAAAATGTCCTCTACCTATTACTATTTTTAAAGACCTCACTCCTAAAGAGCATGATAATTTCATTCTCTTATTTGATCAATATCATGAAACATTCACTTGCTATATGAAGATATGTTAGTAATTGATCCTAGCATCATTGTTAATAACACCATCACTTATTTAGATGCCAAACCTATTAGACAAAATCAAATAAAATTCCCATCTAATATTTATACCTTATCTCATAAATAAATCATAAAACTTTTGGATGATAAATTCATTAAACTTATGGACTAGTCAGAATGGGTCTCAAACATTATTCCTTTTCATAAAAAAGGCACCATGGTTATTCATAGATCATAATCTAAATATAGCATGCCCAAAAGATAAATTTATTTTAACTTCAATATATGTTATCATTGACTCTACCACTGGGTATGGGATTTTATCACACCCATAGATGATTTCTTAGGATATAACAAAATTCTCATACCTCCTGAAGATCAACATAAAACAAAATTTACCATAAAATAGGGTCCAGGCTTGGATATGGTAATTAACTAACTATCTACTTAGCAATAATTAGTTATATCAGGGTCATGACTAATAAAAGAGTTAATAAACCTACACTAAGGTATCTCTTATCACACAATGTAAAATGAGAGCTTTCCAAGGCCTCTAGTCAAATGCCACTTTGTGATAACCCTAGCTATATCTTATGATTGTAATAATAATAAACAAGATAATATACTAAATAAACATACAAGAAAAACTAGTAAATGAATATGCAAGATAATATATTGGTCACTTAATCTTGACACATGATGATATTCGATTGAGGCATATGTATACACAAAATTTTAAACTTTATCAATTACAGATACTTTATCTCTTTCAAGAACTTAACAAATCTAAATATCTCTAAGTGAAATCCTTAAAAGGTACACTAGGAAATGGTCTGGTAGACCTTTGGTGACTTTTAGTACTATTGGCCCCTTTAAAATTACCTAAAACCAAGACTAGTTACTCTTATTTTATTCCCTAAGCATTAAGAACCTGCTTATACACTCCCCTAAGCAATTCACCATAAAAAATAGTCCCAAGATAAGTAAAAACTCCTTTTTACCACTTTTCCTACTACATCAATTGGGTTGACCCAATTAAGAATTTAATACACATTACAGAACTCCATTAGACCAAGCCGATGTAGTTCATGTTCTAAAGGATCTATTTCCTACCTAATAGAATTATTTTGGACAAATTCATCATCTAAATTCGTAGGAAGGTTTAGGGTCAATCTATGGCTATAAATACCCACTTAATTTAGTTTATAAAGGGAGGATCATTAATTTTCACATCATTACTTCTCATAAATATGTTTATATAATCAATATGTCATTTCATTTCTTAGGTTTTTACCTTGGAGAAGTAGCACTTGTCTTGTGGAGGTTTGGATGCATCAGATAAGTCTAATAGGTTAGATATGATGTATCCTTGTGATCCTTCTAAGCCACAACAACCTCTTTCAAAGAACTATTAGTGAAGGGAGAGATTAAGGCATGATGGGTTCACTTCAATAAGGTAAGTACTCCTAGACCTTAATATTTAAGTAAGTATATAATGTATAACTAATGGATTGAATTATATCCTTTCTTGCTTAGATTATTTATATGTTATATTAGATAGAGTTATATTTTTATGTTTATTATCTTCCCCATTTATGACATAATCTTTGGTGAGAACTAGATTAGCTTGCATATTCATTTACTAGATTAACCTGTATGTTTATTTAGTAGATTAAATTGCTTATTATTATTATAATCATAAGACCTATCTAGGTTTGTCATAAAATGGCACGATCTCTCCTCTACCATTATGTGATAATAGATCCCTTAGTGTAGGCTTAGTAGATCTATTATTGGTTATGACCTTGATATAAGAAATTATTACTAAGTAGGTAGTTAGTTGATTACCTTCTCTGAGTTTGGATATTATTGAGTAGGATAAGTTTTAGATCTATCTTATTTCACTTGCATATGCATAGATTATAGAATCATTTCAATAATAATATTTACCTTTTCATTATTCATTGTTTATATTACTATAAGAATTAATTTATCCATATATATTAAAACATCCTCTTATTTTCTACATATTTTGGTTATTATATAAATAATTTTTTCTTCCTCACATTTGGTTATCTCAATAAACTCACTCCATATTTGAAGTCCTCTTTGAAATCCCTTATTCTCTTCACCTATGTACCTACATCATCATATTATTGAATATGTGTTTGGGATGATATCAAATTAAGATACACCATATCATTCCTCATCTACACACTATAAGCTTGATTCTCATAAAGATTTGGATTTTCAAAGCCTTTGTCACCATTATACCTACTCCTTAGGATAATATTCAACATTCTTCTTACAACATTCACTCTTCTAACTATTGAAAATGAGATTTCACCAACATATCCTCTTCAGAACAATCTTATTTCCATATTATAACACTCTCTCTTATCTCCATAATGACCATAATACAATCCTTCATGGATGGAACATCATCAACAACTAGATCTTCAACCACAATTGCCATACTAGGATTTTTTTGGCTTCTCCACTCTACTCCTATAAACAAGAATGTTATACTGCACCACATTTAGTTATTTTATTTACCATCTTATTAATTTATAGACCATTAAATTGAATAAATAAATTCATAGAATTAAGAGATCCCATACTCACTTATTCCATCTCTTATTCACACCGCAAGGACATGTTGTCCAAGTATTATATACATCTCATAATCCTCTTAGTGATTTATCCTTCATGATAGAATCCCAAAGTTCTATTTTAAAAAACCATAATGGTTTTTCTCTTTGCATCCTTATTCATGATTTATTCTCCTTCAAATGGATTTTTTTGAAACCATACTCTACTCATGTGCATTATATTATGGTTCTTCCAACTCCATTATTTCCTTCATGGAAACATGCAACTCTTTTAGGAATTTGTCTCTAATTAACTTTATTTTTTAATTTACAAAAAAAATCAACTCCTCATGGTTTCATCCTTCATTCCCCTTTGTTTTTTCATTTACAAAAATTGGTAGATTTCCTTAGTTGTCCTCAACCCTTCTACTCTTCAAAATAGAAAGGATAAATTCATTGGCTTCATTCACTAAGGATGATTTTAAATTTTCCCAATCATGGGATACTATAAACTTATTCCCATAATAAAACAATTTGTCTCCTTATTTTGAGTTAACACATATCACCTCCATATCCTCCTGCATGAGGATTGTTTCCTTTGTAGGCTACCCACAACTCTCATTCATTCTAAATTTTTGAAAACATAATTGGGATCTACATAGATGATCTGGGAAATAATTTGAGCCATAATTTAGGTGACGGTTCTACCCCAATTAATGATAGAATTTTGGGAGCCATAAATTTTGCACCATAGATCTGATTGATTCCCCATTTGAACTGTTGGAGAGATAAGAATGAGGTGAACGTAGTGATATGACATCCATCTCTCATCATTTGGTTTTGACCCCCCCAAACCTAATACAATTGCCCCAAATTTCAATTTTAGTAGTGTAGTCTAAAAATAGTAATTCCTCAAATTTTGTATTGTTGTGAATCATGAAAGTCATACCATTTAATCTCCCTTAATATTGGTGACCTTCCCCATCCTCATCCTACCTTAAAAATATGTATAAATGAGTACATAACCTAAAAAAGAACTTAGACATCTCTTCCTAGAGATAAGCATATGTTTGTATTTGCAATATTGAGTAATAAAACATTTATTCTCAAAGAAATCATTGTTACTATGTTATTTTTGTGTTCTTGAAATGCCTTTCAATCAAAACTTCTATGTTTTAGATTAGTGGTATCAGAGTAGTTTGTATTGAGAGTGTATTATCCTAAGGATGAGGTCAGGCTATAAGAAGATTGGGTGGAAAATAATAGAGCTTCCAAACTATCTACCTATTCGCTCCAAATGGCCTTAAATGGTAGATGGCACCGAGACATGTAATCCCTTCAAGGAAATGGTGAATGAATCCCTCTAATGGAAATAAATATAGATGATGCAATAATTTTCCCAAATTCTCCAATAAATTTTGATGGGAAATTTTGGCTCCTCATCTACACTCCCTAGATCTTCATCTATGAAATTTCCTTTTAGTTCCCTAATACCCTTCAGGGTTTAGGTGAATTATGATATCCCTATATTTGAAGTAAAAATCAATGTTGATGTAGAGGAAAACTGGTTGGATCAATTATCTTCCTACCTTTTAGCAAATAAATTCATCAATGGAAAAAATATCACTTTTGATCTTTTGAAAGCATCATTGCTCCTAAAAAATTAGTGGAGAGTATACAAAAAGAGGTTCAATATAGATGACATTGGCCTTGAGGTGGAGCCTACCTAGGATGATTTTATGGAATTAGTAAAGGAAGAATACTATCCCATTAGAGTATATGATGATTTGTACATATAGTGGCAACAACTTTGCCAAGGTAAGGACCAATTTGTTCAAGATTACACTGACATTTTTCACTCTTTGTCTATGAGATTGGGAATTCACAAAAGTGAGAAACATAAGAATCTCAAGTATCATGTTGGACTACAATGGTACATATGGGGGTAAATGGAAATCTTCAATTTGTAAACCCTCGGTGAGGCATACAAGTTTGTAGTGAAGATTGAGTATAATTATGGAAAAAAGAATACAAAGAGTCAACCTTTGAAATGGAAAAGTGATAAAGAAGGTCAAAAATGAGGCTCAAATTGGAAGCAAATGGAGTTCCAAGATAAGAAACCCCAAAAGGGGAAGATTTGGAAATTGTTTGATTACCACAAAACTAGAACTCACTCTAAAGAAGAATGTTAAGCCATCAATTCACTACTTTTTGAGTCACAATACTCGATATCTACTACTCTACTTCATACAAACCCAGAGGATGAAGAAGAGATTATAGGTGTTGAGCCTCATACCATCGTTTATTCATCATAGACTTGTGAGGAAAGGCTAGATGATAAGGAAATGTTATTTCACTCTAAATTATGGGTAAAATGTAAGCCTCTAAATTTCATTCTTGATAGTGTGAGTCAAAAGAGTTTAATTTCTACTAAAATTGTGAAAAGTCTAAATCTATCCATGAAGCCACACCCAAAGCCATACCGTATTGGATGGTTGACCCTCTGTGTCTTCTTTCATATGCAATAAAATGTTTCCAAGATGAAGTCTTGTGTGATGTGGTCAATATAGATGTTTGTGATGTACTCCTTGGTCAGTCATTTATATATGATTGACATGGCATCTATGAATCATGAACCTGAAGAATCACCCTCACTCTTAGAATGTGGCACTAAAGGGTACCAAAGGTACCACCTCCCATATCTATTTCTTTGATTAGTGCCAATAAATGTGAGAGATTAGTGGAGAAGACAAAACAATTAATTCTCATAGTGGTCAAACCACAAAGACCTAAGAAGGCTGATGTTATAGTCCTAACTACATAATCAACACAATAATATAAGAAGATGGGACAAATCATGGGATAATATGATGACTTATTCAAGTCACCCATGAGAGTTCCACTTCACTACTAGGTAAAAAATTCTATTGATTTGATCCCAAGATCACCTTTGCCTAATAGTCATATGTATCATGGATCAGTTTTGGAGAATGATGAGATAAAAAGGTAGATTTAGGAATTGATTTAAAAGGGTCACATTAGGCCATGATCTTTTCCCTATGGTAGCCTAATTATCCTAGAACTAAATAAATATGGAACATGGAGGCTTTACATTGACTATCGATACTTGAATAAAATCACTGTAAAGAATTACTACCCCCTCCCCAGGATTGATGACTTGCTAGACCACTCCATGGTGTAAAGTTCTTTACCAAAATTCATCTCAAATTTGGCTATCAACAAATTCCCATCGATCTAATTCATGTATATAATAATACATTCAAATCTAAGGAGGGGCTCTTTGAATGGTTGGTTATGCCTTTTAGCTTGACTAACACACCTACAACTTTCATGAAGATGATGGATGACATCCTGTGACCCTTCAACAACTAATTCATGTTTATCTACCTAGATGACATACTCATCTATAGAAAAAAATGGGAGGAACATCCAAAACATATCTATAAGGTGTTTCAAAATATTTGGCAGCACAAGTTGTATGCAAATCTTGACAAGTGCACATTCAAGATGAAAATAATTCAATACCTAGGGTACATTGTGAATGAGGAAGGGGTCCATGTTGATCTAGAGAAGAATCAGGTTATTTGAGAATGACCTACAACAAGGACCCTCACATAACTTCATAGATTCTTGGGTCTTGCAAATTTTTATCGTAGGTTTGTTCTTGGATTCTCACATATTTCTTGGCCACTAACCCAAGTGACTAAAGGTGGAGCTAAAGATGCATTTTAGTGGGGAAAAATATAATAAAGGGAATTTGAAGAATAGACTCTACTCAACCCCTATTCTTTCCTTACCAAAATTGCATCAACATTTCAAGTTGATGACAGATGCATCTGAATATGCCATGGGAGTTGTCATAATGCAACATGGACATACTATTGCATATCATAATGAAACTTTCAATGATATAGTCAGGAAATACCTAACATATGATAAGGAGCTATATGCCATTGTGTAAGCTTGAAAATAATGAAAACACTACATCTTAAGGAAAGAGATGATCATCCACATTGACCACAAACCATTGGAATTCATCCAATCATAGAGAAAAATATGAAATGAGAGGAAAAAAAGTGGGCCACATATCTACAACAATTACATCTAAAAATCAAACAAAAAAAATAGATCTCAAATACAGTCATAGATTATTTAAGCCACCCACTAATTATTGTACTCACAATAGTTCTTGACCTATGCAAACATGAGACTGCCACTTGGGGTGCTCTGTACGAAGCAAATACTACCTTTGTTGATACATATTAGGCACTTCAAGAAGGTAAACATGTTTTTTTATTTATATTTTCAATATAATGTCTTCTATCACATGGGGCACATCTATGTTCTAGATGTAAAGCAATACAAGATGATATGGGAAGCACATTTTAGTAGGACAACTGGGCACTTTGGTGTAGAGAAGACATTAGTAATTCTTTAAAAACACTTCTAATAGCCCCATATGTGGAAGGATGTGGAAAGGTACTTCAAATATTGTACCCCATGTGCAATAGCCAAGCTAATACATAAGAAGCAAGGATTTTACATGCCATTTTTAGAACCAACCAGGCCTTGGGAATCTATCTCAATGGATTTTATCTTAGGTTTTCCCACTTTAAAACATGGTAAGGACTATATTTTTGTTGTGGTTGACCATTTTTAAAAAATGGCTATCATGATTGCTTGTAAAAAAAATATATCTATTAAAGAAACTGCTTAACTATAGTTTAATTGTGTATGGATCCATTTTGGTCTCCTCAAGTCCATTATCTTAGATAGAGATAGTAGGTTCTTGAGCATCTTCTAGTCCACTCTATGGAATATGATGGATGCCAATCTAATGAAATCCATAACCTTCCATCCATAGACTGATGGTTAGATAGAAGTAGTGAACTACCTAATTTCTCACATGATTCAGATGTATCACTCCAAACATCCATGCACATGGGATGAGGGGCTTATTTTTATACAACATGGATAAAATCAAGCCCTGCACAACTCAACCAAGCATAGTCCATTTCAATTATGTTTTGGGTTCCAACCCATGGCACTAATTGATATATCCATTCCATTCTCCACCATAGAATACACACCTCATGGGAAATCTGAGGTAGCAAAAGCATCAAAGTTCATTAAACAAATCCAACACATCTAGAAGTAGGTTCATGACATCTTGGAGAAGATAAATCAAAAGTATAAGAAACATCATGACAAACATATGATTACACATCAATTTTTTGTGGGTGACAAGGTTTAGATGCAACTTCAAAAGGAATGAATTACAAGCCCACACATAAAATTTCAGACTCTATGATATGGTCCCTACACCATCACCAAAAAAGTTGGAGAAAATGCTTTTGAGTTGAACCTACCAGCCTACCTTGGTCTTCATCTAATATTCAACATGGAGCTCCTCAAACCATATCATCCACCTCTATTAGACACTTTGGTGATTAAAAAAACAACTAGACATTGATGAGCTTGATCCATATATTTTTGCTCCAGTGGAGGAAGATCAGATTGTGGACACCTAGATGAAGACAACAAGAGGATGCTCTATTCTACTTTATAGAGTGGTCAAAAGGGACCAGCTTAGCCACCAAGGTGAGTGGCTCATAGAGAATAAAATTAAGACACAAATGCCACACCTGATTAGTAATTTTTATGTAATGGGGACCATTTCTTCTCAAGGAGGGAGGAATGATCTAGGCAATAATTCATGTGACAATTTGGGTGTGGTTCTGCCCTAATTGATGATAGAAATTTTAGGATCCATAACTTTTGCACCATACCTCCAATTGAATCCTAATTTAAACCATTGGAAAGCTAAGAATTATATGAATGAATTAAGATGGCATGATCTCCATTAAATGGGTTTTGACCCCTAAAAAGCTAACGGAAGTGTCACAAATTTCAATTTTAATAGTGTAGTCTAAAAATAGTAAGTTTAAAAAAATAGTAATTCATCAAATTTTATATTATTGTGAATCATAGAATTTGAACCAATTAATCTCCCTTGAGATTGGTGACCTTTCACATCCTCCTCCTACCTTGAAAATGTGTATAAATGAATATGTAACCCAAAAAGTAATTCAGACATCTCCACCCAAAGATAAGCATATGCTTGTATTTACAATCTTGAGTAATAAAACATCTCTTCTTAGAGAAATCATTGTTACTGTGTTATTTTCATCTTCTTGAAATATATTTCAATCAAAACTTCTAGGTTTTAGATCAATATAGAATCCCCATCTCCTTGTTTTCTTCCAATACAACCCTATTTTATTCATACTTAACCTTCTCCTTGATACTTCTCAAAGTAGACTTTAGTTTCTCACATGGAAACTTCCCTCTCATGTTGTAATTTTTAGAAATCTTATTCTTATTATCTTCTCTCTCAAGCCTCAACACATGAATATTTTATAACCACTCTTTATATAATTTTAGGTCTAGAAAATGAACCAAAAACATAAAAACCATATGTTCTCATACACTCACCTTATTCTTAAATTTTCCTTGCCTCCTTACTTAGAGATCTCTCTAATACACAGTTTCACTTATGCATAATTTCCTAACTTAAAAAATTTACCATCAAAGGGTCTTAAATATTCTCATTTTTAAAATTTATTTATAAGTCCACTACAAATTTCACAAAATTATCAGGGATAAACTTACCACATAAAAATAAAAAATCATAAATAGACTCACTTCTTTCATTTGCTAAGACCTTTATTGGTCTTTTCCTTCTACATGAAATTTTTCCTCTATGTTTTTGGCCTCTTTATAAATTATAAAATATCACTCGTATGGAAATAAACCCTAGAATTATCTATTATTCATAATATTCAATCACATATGAAACAACTCCACTTTGTTCAATCATTTCTATCATATCCAGTCTTGTCTAGAATTTGTTCAACATATCTGTCAAGTCTTCAACCTCTGATGCTCTCCTTTATGTACCACAACTCACTAAAAATTACTAGTATTCTCTTTCACAACTAGAAATATACTTAAAATAAACCCTCTCAAAGTCCTTCTTAACTTTAAATACTTATCTCATACATGAATCAAACTTATGAAAATAATTCATATAAGAGTTTCACTAACAACACATAAGGAAAAACCCCTGATATTATAACACTTGGTGTAAACATGAGAGAGGAAAAATAATTAATTTTTTCCTTTACATATTTATTTTTTGGGTTTGAATTTCACTTATGGTCACACATTAACACTTACTTATATTTTAGACACTTAATAGATTTTCATTGCACTAAAATTAAAAACTTGATATCAGAATAAACTCACATTATAAGACACACGCACACACACACACACACACACCCATATACATTATTATTTAATTACATGAAATATTTTTGGACTCTCATACAGTTCCTCCTGAACTAATAAAACTCTTTGTTCTATTCCTGGAGAGTTCTACTCCTTCCCATCGTGTACTTCTCTCTCTCTCTCTCTCTCTCTCTATATATATATATATATATATATATATATATATATATATATATATATATATATATATATATATATATATATATATATATAACATATTAATATCACCATCCCAATATTTTTTGGTATCTCTTAAAATTATCTAACCTCAACATAATGTACAAGAGTTAGGCAACCTTTAGTTTTCAAGATCAATGCCTAATTATTAGAAACTATTAGGTGAAATTTTA
>JARHVA010002143.1:322500-330000 GCA_037957365.1 Torreya grandis
ATTACAATAAACTCATATATACATTTAAAATCATATGTATATAGAATGGACGTGTAATTCACTATGTATGTGAAAAATAACATCATTAAATTATGTAGTAGAAAAATATTTCATGCATAGGTCCTAGATTTATATTTTTTATATTATTTGAATGCTTTTATATTTTTCAATATTTGATTTTTTTTATATTTTATTTAACTATGTCTAAACTAACCTATGATTCCATAAAATTGATGTTCAAGTATGGGTGTTGGATCAATCATTCCTAATGTTGCATGTTTTGTGTAGTATTAATACATATATTATTTTTGAATTATAGAAATGATTGTGATTTATAGAGCAACCAATACCATCTATATAGTTGATATAAACATGTAGATGATGTGTAGCTCTATTATTCATAGTAACCTATTGTTTTACCCTATTTTAGATTAATGGGTAATATTAATCTAATTAAGATAGAATCTTGTAACAATTTTTTTTTCAATAGAATAAGCATTCAATTTAACATCTAAATGTAAATTATTGATAATTTACTATTTATATTTAATAATGGCATGTGATAAATATAGAAATTACTAAAGAGATCATGATACCTATATTTTATGGATGATTGTCTAATTTTATGGTTGATTGTCTAAATATGAGTTGTTCTATAAGTGAAAATTAGGAATAAGTTCACATGTGTTTCACTTGGTTCAAGAAATAATATGTTGTCAACATTGGTTCTCTTCCACAGGGTCATGTTAGTATTACTAGTTGAATATTATCTTTTTGGTTAGAATTGACATTTTTAGATGAAAAAACAATGATTGTGTGGTCACTTGTGACTATCCATTTCATATATGTCTTTGTGATCCTAAACCCTAATGATCCATCCATACCTATAAATCATCTTCATTTTAATTTATACCCTAAATGTTATTTTGAGGGACAAAAACCTAAAAAAATAGGAAAATTTTAATGAGATGATCTGATCCAAATCACTGTCATATGATTGACCAATTCTTATGTATCCAATACCCCAAGGAGGGAAATCAAGGCACACATAATTCTCCCACCTAGTGTAATTTTATAATTGCATTCCTTTGTTATGTGTATGAAGTTAATGATTATCTCTAATACATTAAAATTCTTTATTTGACATATATTTTGAGTTCTTGAAACTTCAATAATTATTTATTCTATGATAGGTATGCAAATTGGGGTGAATATGGAAAATTTTATCATTGTAAAATATTATATATATGTATCAAAGATAAGTCTTATTTTTAATGATACTTTTATTTATTTATATATGGATAGTGTTAAATAGTTTCTCATGAAAATATTATGTTAGGCTAGTGGACCAACCCTAAGGATGGGTTTGATTTTATAAAATAACCAATTGTGGGAGTAGGATGATTATGACTAGTATGAGTTGTTATTGATTGGTGATAATGATTGTAACCTTTGGATTTGACCTTTATATAGGTGGAATGATCTAATATTATACATATGTTTATGTAATATATCTAGTAGGTTTGAAATATAAAATGTGGTTTCCTTACATGTATAATATTATAATATAAAGGTTGAGTCATAAGCTAACATATAATTATAAGAGGATGGAAAATTAGGACATTTTTTGTGATTAATTCTTGCATGGTAAATGTGTGTAAAATTTTTCATTACCAAGTACTAAACACTAGATTTTAGTATCGAGAAATTCCCACCTTTAATTATAGTGATGAAATTTTGATAATAAAAGGATTAAATACCAAAAAGTGTGTAAAACACGATTTATCTTATGGTAGATGGCTCCAAATATTTAGTATCACTCCATGAAAACCTAAAATGAGGATCAAATAATCAATGTCAATATGTGGAAATTGACATATGAAATCAAAAATTGAAAGGGTATGGGTTAGAGTACACATGTGTGTTTAAGAAAACCATTTTGCCTTCATACATTGTTGGCTATGATGATTCCTCATTGAATCATTAGATAATTTGGGGTGATCATATCTTAAATGTGTGTAACTATACATGATCCTTAGTCGGGAAAGCACTATGCACCAACTTTGTTTAATTTTTGGAGAAGTAAAAAACTTACTAAACTAAATATATATGTAATAAAAATATAGAAATAACAATGAATTTAGGTTAAAATCAAAATAAAACACTATATGGGTAAATTATAAAACTAATTAGATAAGGTTGTCTCATAAATGATTCAACTAATACACTTGTCTTATAAATTTAAACATAATTAGATAGTCAATTTTGATTAATTTCAATCCATTACAAAATAAAAAATATTTTTGCAAAGGAATGAATAGTGTTCACACCCCAGTCATGTACGTAGTTTTTGATAAGTGTGAAGTGGAATGATAACAAATTTCCATTCATCTATAACTATGTAGTATATATGAATGAACCAGTATCATCACCCCTAAATAGGTACACTAAATATAAGAACTTGTATCCAAAAATTAATGTGAATGTGTAACACCAAAAAGTTTCTCCTTTCAGCTATTTTTTATATGAACATGAATTTTACCCTATAATTTATATCAATGATCCAATGTTTGCTATGTATATCAAACATTATGATATATAAACCATCTAAATATATTAGATCTGTGAAACATGCAATTTTATCTATTTTTTTCTCATTGAGGGTTATGCTTGTAAGACAAGATTATTCTAATGCCCCCCTTTTGAGATGATGGATTTATCCTATAAGTCACTCATCTAAAAATAATAATAAATTGTACCATGTCATGTATAAATTTACCATCATGTAATACTATTTTATGATTTGGATAATATGCCATCATAATAATATATGTAAATATGGGATACATGGACTGTAATTATCATGTCTAGATTGGTATATAAATTAAGCATGTAGTATAAGTATATTTGATTAAAACAACATAGTAATATTTCATGATAGAAATAATGGTACCCCTAAATGTTATAAATCTCAAAAAATACAAGTGTTATTTATCAAAAATAAGCTAAAGAGGCCTCATACAAGGGACATAATATGTCACAAAAATCAAGCTTAAAGGCCACATGCATGAGGAGATATAAAATGTCAAAAATGCACATTAGTGGATGTTTTATTAAGAAATCCTAAAGGCCATAAACAAAATTCATAAATAAATTAGTCTATCTTATATAAGAGTAACATAATAAATGGATCATAGAAAAAGGGATTAGTCTACACCATCCATAAGTATTAATGGCATATCTTAGTAATATAGTATATCATGTTTCACTATGTAATAAATGAGTAACTAACAAGGAATGTTTAAGAAATATAGTCGTATCAACATGGTACAAAAGTCATAAAAATATGTAACCTATAATAGTGAAACTTGTTAAACAATATGCCCCTAGTTTTGCCACTACATAGAAGAAGAACCAACATCTATATATCCATGTGTAACTTGTATGTCCTATTAGCCACCCAAGTTGCACCCTCTTGAAGAAGACTATTTAAATCCATGTCAAACTTAGACTAACATGGGATTGACCTAAAGGTTGTGGGATACCCATAGTCTATGTCAAACCTTTAGCTTACTGGGCTATCTCCCCTAATTTACAAACTTTAATTATCCTTATAAGACCTATCTATATTGTGATAAAAAGGTTTCAAATTAAAACTTAGAAATAAAACCTATGATAAGAGTAGTGATGAACCAATACTTGACTATCCTCTCTTAATTTTTCCTTAGACATACTTATGAATACAATGAAGGTTAACAATGAATCAAACCTCTTAGCACATCCTAGGCATTAATATTTCATATGAAGGTCAAGTAGAAAGTCTTCATCTTGAAGGATAAGAACATAGGTCGACACAAGACACTACTAGCCCATCAACACTTCAAGAACACTATTACCTATTAACACCTCATACAACTTGTATAGACTTAAAATATGACATTAGGTGCATGTAAGGACCTAAAAAGGAAACTAAAACTCATGCATTATACAAATAAACTATAAAAATACACACTAACACTCATATAAAAGATTTGTAACTATTCTTCTCTATTGATTCAAGGCACAAGGTATAATTTTGGTGGACCTTTACTATACGTAGCTAAGGGATGAGAAAAAAAGATTTCAATGCTCAATACATATAATATTCATGAGAAAGAGAGAGAGAGAAGAATATAGGTGTATGAGATTCCATAAAGAGATCAAGGTGGCCATATGGTAGTTACAATAGTCACCATTACTCCTTTCATGCATTGTTTGAGTGAATGGGTGTCTTAAATGGGCCATTTGAGTCATTGGTGCCTAATTTTGGAAATGTTTGACCTATGGAGAGATCATGTATGCCACCATTAGTCAAATCCCTCTCTATCCATCAGTAAAAGATTGAAAGAGGCAAAATGAACCCCTTTTCCATGCACATTAAGTGACTATCTACACCTATAGGTTGACCATGATGAGAAATCTACCCAAAACCTTGACTATGTTATTTAAAATGGGGTATAATTACCTCAATGGATAGTTACAAATGTCCCAAGGTGGCTCATTAACCTCATAATTCCATTTTACATCCATTTCCATCTTCTTTCTATTGATTAAGTAGGACTCTCCTACAAGTTATTCATTATTTTGCTCATCCAAAATTTGGATTATTGAGACAATTTAACTAGACCCTTTAACAATTTAAAAAGGATTGTAACACTCTTCAATTAACCCCCCTACATTAGTACTTAGTTCTCTCAAATATTATTCACCTGCAAATTCATCTACCTTGCATGATAAGGTGAGTTAGACTAGCCTTACAGATTAGTTGATTAGAAGAAGTTAGCCAAGACACTTAAAGGTAGATAAATAAACACTGATAGATTTGGAGGGGTGAAATAAGTCCTAATATAACACTCCCAATGATTCATAATTTATGAATAAGCCATACATCTCCTTTCCTAATCAATACCCTAAAACTTTTAGTTTATATCATACATCTAAGTACCATGGACATGGCCCTCTTTGAGTGTACAACATGAATTAGGCCTTTGTAAAATGATTTCAATCTATATGGATGCTTCTTCACTCAATTTTTTCCAATTGGGTATTTATTAGGGTTTTAAAGGGTTTTAAGAGTGGCTAAGACTATTAATGATTGATCATAGAGGTTAGGGCCTAAATATCTAAACAAATTCCACTAAATGTATTTTGAAAAACCTCTTTACCTATATTGAAGTGCTTAGCCTCCCATGTATAGATTTCATATAGATATAAGCATGTGAAATTTCTCTTCAGGTGAGAAGCATGCCTTCTAGATAGATTTTGGGTGTCTACAGGCCAAAGGGCATAAGTGTGATAATTACCCTAGAACTCAAAGTAATAAAAGGTTATTAAACATCTTAATGACCTTCATCATGAAGGTTTGATGTAACATTGATTCTCAATTTACCCTTTGTTCCACATTCTAGTGGCATTGCTCTAATAGAGGTGTTATACTAGTCTATTTTAACTCATGGTTCCTAAGTTTTTACCCTAACCTTGGGATTATGAGGCATGTTTACACTATTTTAAACCTATACATAATCTTTAAAGCTCCATGGAATAGTAATATTGGCTTGATTAATCCATTTGGCCTCTCTTGAATGCACACAAATCTTAATCTCAATACCTAGATTTGTATTCTTAGAGAACCTATCATGGAGATTCTGATAGATAGCTATTAAAGGAATATTTAGAAGATTTAAGACCAATTATCTCTCCTTAACCTCATGATACACATAAAAACCTTCCATTTCTTTGCTTTTAGGCCCAAATTAGCCTTTTTGAGCCTCTTACATATAATTTGATCCCTACACATGCCAAATAGTGGGTTATTATGATGCTTAGAATACTTTATGGGGCCTTAAAGAACATTTTAGAATTATGCAACTCCATCTAGATGATTTTGGAACAAGAATACACCATCAAGTGTTCCTTGGGGTTTGACAAGGGTTGCATACATCCACCATCTTAATGATGATTCATAGAGTATATATTTCTAAACCAAAACTAATTTCCATGAACTTTTATTACATTGACACCTCCATTTTCACTCAATATCTTAGGTCCCATGCATGAGGTGTGTAGAGAGTGAAGTGTTGAAAGGTGACCCTCAAACATTCCATTGTCTAGTTTTAGTAGGTTAACTTCTTAGTGATTATTCATAAAATGGAGCACCTTAATTACTATAATTATTCTATGGATTTAAATTCCATAAGGGTACTTAAATTTTTTGAAGAGCCCTGAGCCTAAGCCTCTTTGTGGTGAAGGGTATGAATGTTTGAAGGTGCACCTTGAGCTAGCTATCTTGGAACTTTGTGACTCAAATAGGGTTTTGAGACTAGTCTAACCATTTTATTATTTCCTTTCACTTAAAAATAATTTTTAGGGATCTAAAAAATTCTATATATCCTTCATGTCCATCAACCTTATTTGGGAAGATCTGAGTATACCTTATAATGGTAGCATGGTTTGAGACCAGGTTCAAGGTTTGACTTTTTAGCTAGTCTTCAAGAGTTTCCAACTAGACTTTGAATGTTGGGTACCCTATAATGTGTATGAATACATTAAAAGTCATTTGATAATGCTTTATAAACCCCTCATGAGTTCTATCCTACTTGTTATTTCTTTAATACCTCAAATCACTTACTTAGCCCTAAAATTGACTATCAATAGACTGGGTTAGGTCTGAGACAAAACAATGTGTATACTCATTGATTGTTTGACATAAATGGGAGAATGCACACCTTAATCACTCATAGTGGCCATTTTTACCAAATTTAAATTTCTTGTCACACCTTTAGGGGAATCAAACAATAACTTTCTCATGACTAGATGTAGGCTACTAACAAGCTTAAGTGATTGGTAGCATGAGGGGTTCTAAGAAAACCTTTGTCTCTTATATATTTATATTCCCATGGAATTAGTATTTTTATAATATTACTCATGTCTATGGACACTCTCATATATCAATATTTTAAAATCCTTTTCCTTTGTATGATTTCTCCCTCTTAGGCTTAGGGTTTATGCCAAGTTAGGCCTATGTTACCCTCAAGTTTATGTTTGGTGTCCTTTTTTAATTTAGATGGGATGATAATTTAGTTTTTTCCCCTTATTTAGTTTTAATTTTACCTTATTATGTATAGGTTATGTCTCTTACTCTGGGTAGATATATGTCTCTAAGCATGTCCACAGTGTTGTAAGCACTAACTTGCACATGTTGACTGTCTACAAGGGGTCTGAGCAACATGATTATATAAGAGGAGAGAGACATGTAGCTACTTGAAAAATTTATGACCATTTTAATATTATCATTCATATACTAGAGTTATATATCCTCTATTCTCAATGTGGTATATACATAGTGATATTGAGGACTTCTACACAGTAGGCTCAAAATGGTTTCTTGTAGGTGACTATTTATTCTCTCAGTAAGGTGTATGACCATGTAATTATATAATTTTATGATATTATGGTTCTTAA
>JARHVA010002143.1:335000-395000 GCA_037957365.1 Torreya grandis
TATATAGATCATTTGATATTAGTATTTGTAAAGCTTTGGAAAAAGTATGTTTAGTGAGACATTATCATTCATGAGTATGATTTACATGTATGTGTGATATCTTGAAATAAATCAAGTTTTCTATAATACATTACATGTTAGTTATTTAGAAATCATACAACACATGGGTACTAGCTAGTCTCTCTAGATTATGATGTCATCACTATCTACCCATCTACGAAGGGAGGGCCATTTCCTGATGGGATAGTGGAGGGGATCATTGGTCTTTGCTTGGTGTGGAAAAGTGCTCAGATGATGCTCTCCCTCCTAACATCAATATTATATATTGAGATGACACTTGAGATTTTTAGAGATGCTCTAAGCTTTGGAACTAAGCTTTGGGGTAATCGAGTATCTTATTTGTACATTGTAAAATAATCTATTCTAAATTGAATAATTATAATTTACATTGAGGCATATTGATAGAGGTTATTATTTAAAATTAAAATGTAATTATTACTTTATTTACTTAAATATTATACCATCATGAATTTAGATACATGTAACTTTATTGTATTATTAATTTTTATCATAATTATACATGTTTATTAATCTTGATAGGCTCTTGGGTTGTAATCTAATTATATGTATATGTTTTATATTAAAAAAATAATGTTTTTTTAGTAGATGCCAATGGGGATGCTACATGTGGTATCAGAGATACAACTCAAAGTCTTGGACCTAATGAGTCCATTGAAATTTTCATAACCTTCTTTTGATAAAAAAAATATGATGAAAATAAGATTTTTAGGAGAGGGTCCTTCAAATACTGGTGATAGTAACCCTCCCATTAATTCTAGTTGATATTCCATCAAGCAAGAAGTGGAGATGGATCAACTTATCATGGTCATGAATGAGACTAGAGATGGAATTATGGCTCTAGAATAGGAGGTTCATGTCCATGTAGGCAAATAAAATAGGATGAACTTGAAGAGAAACTAGCTGAGAAAGAAAATTAGCATGATTCTAGATCTCAAGTTTATATGGAGTTAGTTTAAGATATGAAGAAGGTGAATCCACCTAAGTTTGATGCAAATATACTAAGCGATGGAACTAAGGCATGGTTGATAGAAATGGAAAAGTATTTCAAAATTTAGAACTAATTGAAAGTCACCAAAGTAGTATGGGGAGCATACCAGTTGGCTGGTGAGGCAGTTATGTTGTGGGTTGACAAAAGGTTGGAAATGAATTTGAATTTGACCACCACTACTTGGGATCAATTTGTGGTTTTATTTAGATCTTCATGGCTCCCATAGTTATATTTTGTTTTGAGGCTTATAGATTTTTAGAATCTGAGGCAAGGAGAGATATTAGTGAATGAGTATTGGGAGCAATTCACCAAACTATTGAAGTATATTCCTCAATATTAGGGAGATGAGTGGTTTTGGATCATGAATTTTATCATGGGTTTGAGACCCTAGATTGGTGGAGAAGTAGATGTCCATGGACCATCCACCATGGACCAAGTTTTTAAGAAGGTAGTCAAGCAAGATCAAAAGCTAAAGTCTCAATCATAGGCTAAAGATGGACTCAAAAAGAGGTTTGGCAATCCTAAATCCAACTTCAAGAATAATAATTGGAAATAGAAGAGTGGAGACTCCAAGAAAAAGTTCAAGAATTAGAATGCTAAGTTCAATAATGGATCATGCAACAAGAAATAGGATAATGAGTCCAAAAGTGGTTTCAAGGAAAACCAATATAATTTTAGAAAAGGACCAGCATGAGGGTGATTTATTTTTAGAGAGGATCACTATGCTCATGATTGTCTACAAGACAAGTCAATGGGTAAAGGTTGTAATACTCAGCAAGGTGTTTTTTAGTAGTGGATTCATGTAGTGGTCAATAATCGATAGGGAATATCAAGCATTACCTATTGAGTTATCATGTATTTTGTTTAACCATCCAATTTACATATTGATAGATATAAGGGACACTAAATGTTTTATAGCTCCTAAGATGTATAATAGTTTTTCTATAAGAGTTGGGGTAATGACAAATGCATGGTGAGTTTAATATAGGAATGACATAAAGGTCATGGTAGATAGATGTTTGATAGAAACAAAGATTAAGTTAGATAAATTCACAATAGTTGTGGATTTATGTGTAGCACCTTTAAGATCATATGATGTGATCTTGGGAGTCAACTGGGTCACAAAGCATAAATCCAAAGTTGAGCGCTACTTGAATAAGGTGAAGTGTCTTGATGATTTTAGGAATCAGACACAAATCCAAGGTGAGAAGAGAGAGTTGAAGCTTAGGCATATTTCATCTATGTAGCTTAAGAAAGCTCAAGTAAAAAGGTGTACATAATTTATCATAAATATAAATGAAATGGAGGAATCTAGGGAACCATAACATGAATACTACCCATTTATTAGAGATTATCATGATGTGTTTCTAAAAGATTTTCCATGTTTGCCTCCTAGATGTGAGTTCATTTTTTATATCGATATCATATCTTGTTCGAAACATTAGTCTAAGGCACCATATAGGATGACAACCATAGAATTAGTTGAATTAAAGGCTCAACTCTAGGATTTGTTGGTTAAGGGGTTGATTCAGGCCAACTATGTCACCATGGGGTGCACCAATTTTTTTTGTCAAGAAGAAGGATGGTACCCTTCAAATTTGTATTGACTACAAAATGTTGAACAAGGTAACCATCAAAAATAGGTATCCACTAACTCGTATAGATGACCTTTTTGATTAAATGTGAGGATAAAAAGTATTTTCCAAGATTGATATTCAAATAAGATACCATCAGTTGAGGATTCAGGATGAGGACATTCCAAAAATAACATTTAGAACATGATACAAGCACTATGAGTTTACAGTGTTACCATTTGGTGTAACTAATGCTCTTACAATAATTATGAATCTCATGAATAGTGTATTTAGAGATTATCTTGATCACTTTGTGTTAGTTTTCCTAGATGACATTCTTATCTACTCAAAGAATGAAGAAGAGGACCTTCAACATTTGGATTTAATTTTTCAATAGTTGCAAAAGTATAAGCTTTATGGGAAGCTATCTAAGTGTGTATTTTTCCAAAAATGGGTGCAAAATTTGGGACACATCATCTCTATAGATGGTATTTCTATAGATCCAAGGAATATTACATCCATTATGGAATGGCTAACACCAAAGAATGTGCATGAAATTTGAGTATTCATTGGGTTGCTAGGTTATTGCAAGAAGTCCATACCAAAATTTTCAAAAATAGATAACCTAATTACTTCCTTAAAATGGAAGAATAACAAGTTTGTTTGGTCAAAAAAGTGTGAGTTATATTTTCAAGAGTTGAAAACAAGGCTTACCTCTGCACCAATTTTGAGAGTTATAGACTCTAATGGTCATTTTTTAGTAGTTACAGATGCTTTAGGAGATGGTTTAGGTGGGGTCCTTATGAAAGATGGAGAAATAATGGCTTATGAGTCATGAAAGCTTAAGAAATATGAGGTGAATTATTCCCCTCATGACTCAGAGATTGTAGTGATTTTTCATGCTTTGTAGGTGTGGCGGCATTATTTGTTGGGAAAACTTTTTGAACTCAAGATAGATAATTTAGGACTCAAGTATATTTTCACCCAACCTAATTTGAATGCACATTAAAGATGTTGGCTTGAGTTTTTGTCTAATTATGACTTTGATATCAATTACATTAAAGGTAAAAAGAATAAAATAGTTGATGCTCTTAGTCATAATAGGTATATTGTAGCTATAGATACTATTAGGAGTACCTTTAGAGATTGGGTGATTGAATTATCTCTAGGAGATGAATTTTATGATCAATTCAGGAAAGCATTATCATAAAATGCTTAGAATCTTTGGTATAAAGTATTTATTCTAGAGAATGATGGTCTTTTGAATTAAAATAGATGGATTTATGTAATAGATTGAGATAATTTGTGGATCATAGTACTTCAGGAGTTACATGATGCACCTTATTCAGGACATCCAAGTGTAACTAAGCTCATACTAGAGCTCGAACCATTACATTTATGAAATGGAATCAAGAAATATGTAGCATATTATGTGTCACATTGTCTAGACTGCCAATGAGTGAAAGCTAAGCATGTGCATCTAGTTGGATTGTTATATCCACATGATATTCTGGAGTGGAAATGGTAGGTGATTAGTATGGAATTTATTTAAGTATTTTTGATGTCACATAATATGCATGATATGTTCTTGGTAGTTATTGATAAAATAACCAAGGTATCTCACTTCATACCAGGTAATTTGACAGATGATGCACCTACCCTTGCAAAGAGATTCATGAAGGAAGTGTATAGGTTTCATGGTTTTCTAGAGAAGATCATTTTGAATCATGATCTAAAGATAATTTCAAGGTTTTAAATGAATTTGAATTCAACTTTGGGTATGCAACCTAACTTCAGTACAACATATCATCCAGATACTGACGGTTTAATTTAGAGATTCAATCAGATGCTTGAGGATCTTTTATGAATGTATTACATGGATCAAAAGTACAAGTGGGAAGATTATATTTAATTATTTGAGTTTACATATAACAACTCATATCAGTCAACATTGAAGATGGCACCATTCGAGGCAATTTATAAGTGAAAGTGAAGGACACCCATTAGTTGGGATAGTTTAGAGGATAGGGTAGTTTTTGGACCAGAGATACTCCTAGAAATTGAAGATCAAGTTAGACTACTCAGGTAGAAATTAGCCAAGGCCAACAATAGACAAAAGAATTATGCAAATCTAAAGAGAATAGAGAGATACTTCACACTTGATGATAAAGTGTTTTTTGGGTAAAACTATAGAAAATCTTGATTAAATTAAAGAAGTCTGCAAAAATATCTTTGAGATAATGGGACCCTTTGAGGTGTTAGAAGTGGTCAATCTTATTACATATAGGCTTTTATTACCACCAGCCTTATCTCTTTTACATAATGTCTTCCATGTATCATATCTTAAGAAATATATATTTAATTTTAAGCATGTGTTAGATTGGAATGCTTTGTAGGTTCTATATCCTAGGGTGGTCATGGTAGAACCAATTAGGGTAATTGTCATACAAAAACTTCATTTGCATAACATAGAGATGTCACAGTGTAAGGTCTAGTGGGACTAATGCTCTGAAGATACTTCTACATGCGAGGACTATGATGAGTTCTTCAAGAGATTTCTACATTTATTTGCTTGATTAGATATTATTATGTTATTTAATTTTAGTAGAACAATATTTTATTTTAGATCATATGTTTGAATAACATTCATCTAGGATGATTTCTAAATTTAGGGGGATGTTACATCCTTATTCCTCATGAAGAAAAATATTTGACTATTTATATATGAGTATGGTAGATACAAATGATATTGAATATATTTTTTGATTAATCTTGAGATTATGCTATTTCAAAATATTAGTATGTTTATTAATTATATTATAATTCATAATTGCTTAGTATGAGTTAGTTTATGTATACGCTTTCATTTTTAAACATATTAATAAATTTTTATAGCTACATATTGTTGATTATGATTATCATGTGATATAGCCTAACTACCTATGTGTTTTGAGGTGGATGCAAGAAAATTATTCCCATGAACATGTCAGAGGGAGAGCATCATCGAAGAGGGTGGTGTAGATGGAGACATCATTGGTCGATAGAGCGCTAGTGAAACTCTGCACACCATAATAATAATAATAATGTTAGAATGCATTATTTAAATTGATTATTTTTATAATTACTTTGTATAAATGTAATAGGAATAAGAGTCTCTTGTGTGGTTAGCTGAATAAGACATTATTATTTTAGAGGCAAATATTAATTAAAGTAAAATTTAAATTTGAGTTATTGTTTATTATTTTATTATTTTTCCTTTAAGTTACCAAAATATGATTTAATGCTAAAATGGCTAAATATTAAAATAGAATTTCATAATTAAAATAAAAGGGAATTATTTTTATTTTAAAACATTAAAAATAGAAAAATAAAGGAAAAATAAGAAAATAATTAAAAAAGCTTAAAATTAGCAAAAAACAAAAGGGAAAACAAAAAACAAAAAGATGGAAGAGAAAACTGGTATCTTTTGCTCTATTTAAGAGAGGGCATGAAAATGTTTTTGGGATGTCGCTTATGCATTGGAGAAGAGTGAAGGAAGAGCGGGGCATGAAAAAAAGAAGTACAAAAGTTCAAACAACAAATTCAATAGTAAGGGATGTACTTAAAATTCATTATTTGTTAATGTAAATGGAATCACGTTACTAAAAAATAGATTTTAACATAGAAATTGTTTAAAAATAGGTTTGTTTAAACAATTACAGGTAATACCCTCAAAATTATCAATGCCCAATCCTTTTAGAAAAAAACTGTATAAGTATTCAATGAGAATATTTGGAGTTTAATATTTATAGTTTGAAAATAATAGTAAACCTTTGTTTAGAAAGAAATAATAAATTTGTGATAGAAACTAATTAATGTTAGATCAATTTATGGTGCCTCTGATTTCCATAATTTTGTTTGAGCTTGGGATGCTAAACCACATAACATAAAAGCTTAACAATCCTAGTAGCATACCAATAAACATGGGTTTATTATGAATTGGGGTATTTACTAAAAATTCAGAGGTAAGGTGTCATAGATATAATAGTGGAAACATTGTTTTCCTCAAAACATAAGAATAAATTAAAAAAAAAATTGTCATGTTTAGACTAACTAATTTGGACCCTATTTAAAGCATAGATTTTATTTAAAACTATTATAAAGCATTGACTTTTCAAACCTATATGAAAATTATAAAAAAAAATTACCCATAGCATCAAAAATCCTTGGACTCAACCAAATATGTATTTGAGTGATTTTTTCAAGATCTTTCCTTAGGCACCTTAGATCAGGTTATAAATTCTATAATTGAAACTATCATGTTTGCATTAAGCCTTTGAGAGGGGTGTCAATCTATGTCTGATAGACTTCTTTTAAAGTATCAATTCTTTTAGAAATATGTTTCTACCTTTTAAAAAGTGTTGACTCTATTTAGAATGGCTATAATGCGTAGACTTGTATGTAAATTTCTAAAGAGTAAAACCTTGTCAAGTATTGAGATAATCTTTTACCATAGACTTGATAAAAACCTACATATTGTGTAAGATAGTTTTGTCTCAGTGTAGATATTTAACAAGAAAAGTCAAATTAATCCATATTAAAATGATTTGGGGGTTTTGATTTCATACCTAGTTTATGATAAGTCAGCGGTGGATAAATATATAAAAATATTTTCAAACAAAATGTTGTAGATATACAAAACACCTATAGCCCTATTACAGTAAACTCCACCCAAAACTTAGGCATCATAATGATTACAAATCTATATAAATTAACCCACAACTAGTAGGGTTGTCGAACTATATGTGGTTGAGTAAAGGGTTTTGATTTTTTTTTAAAGAGAAACTTTACCTAGGCATCACCTTTTTCAAGAATGATTTAAAAAAATAATTTTATTATGTGTAAATTTGAGTCTTTTTGTAATGTCAAATTCGATTAATCTATCATAAAAGCATTTATGATATCTTGTGTTGAAAATTAATAAATAAATAATCTGGTTATATAAAACATAAAATCAAAATGGGTTCATATATATATATATATATATATATATATATATATATATATATATATATATATATATATATATATATATATATAGTTTGAATAGACAGTTGTATAATGGACGCATCGCCCCATTTTTAAAAACCTTTTTTATGGCTATAAATATCTATATATATATATATATATATATATATATATATATATATATATATATATATATATATATGTATGTATATGTATATATATACATATACATATACATATATATATATACATATATATATATATATATATACATATATATATACATATACATACATATATATATATGTGTGTGTGTGTGTGTGTGTGCGTGTGCGTGTGTATATATATATGTATATATATATATGCATATATATATATATATATATATATATACACACACATATATGTATATATGTATACATATATATATATATGTATACATATATATATGTATACATATATATATATATGTATACATATATGTATGTATGTAAACATATATATATATATATATATATATATGTATGTATGTATACATATATATATATATATATATATATATATATGTATACATACATACATACATATATATATATATATATATATATATATATATATATATATATATATATATATATATATATATATATGTATACATATATATATGTGTGTGTGTGTGTATACACATGTGTGTGTGTGTGTGTGTGCGCGTGCGTGTGTATATATATATATATACATATATATATATATATATATGTGTATACATATATATATATATGTATATATGTATACATATGTATATATATATATATATATATATATATATATATATATATATATATATATATATATATATATATATATATATATATATATGTATACATATGTATACATATATATACATGTATACACACACACACACACACACACATATATATATATATATATATATATATATATATATATATATATATGTATATATATATATATATATATATATATATGTATACATATATATAGATGTATACATATATATATATATATATATATATATATATATATATTTCCTTAAGAGCAACTGAGAACTAAAAAAAGGTGTATTATATGGTTTAAGTAATGTAGTGTGTTTAGAATGAGTACAAAACAGGTAAATAATATTAATTGGCTAAAATTTACTAAGATTTTCATATGTCTAGAAATAGTTTAAATAAAGCCTTATTTTTGCCAGGAGTTTATATTTAAACTTAAAGTATAGGTAAGCATACCTTCTACATAAAAGAGTTATGGGAAGAAAACTATAATTGTTTAATCTTGTAGTGGGACTCAGGCAAGATTTATAGTTTGATATATAAAATGAATTAGATTGGATTTTTATTATAAGCTTTCTAGATTTATAGGTTATATAGTCTGATGGGCATAAAATTCATATTGATAATTCTAGTATGGGAGTAGCAATACAAAACCTCTATTCTTAGTTATACTTGGATAGATATATCTATCAAAGTGTAAATGAAGTTGGACAAATTTACTTCTTTATCTTGTGAGATAAACCAAGAGGAAATATTAGAATCCTTAAAAATATGGTAACATGTCATACGGAATATAGAATTAATTTATGACTATTTATACAAGTGAAATCATGGGATAGACTTCCTTAGTTAATATTCTTAGGAGAAATATTAATTGAAAACAAATGAAAGAATTTAAATTAATATTTTAGTAAGTGGTTGCTTATTAAACCCCAAAATAAACCAAACAAATAAACTAGACCTTTTTATATTTTTGGGATAAATAAAGGTTTTGATTTTCTAGATTATTGGTTGAAATTAATGTTTCCATATACTCTTAAATGATTTATGAGTTGAAATAACTAGTTACACTAGGTTATGGTAATATGGGTTGCTATAGGGTGTAGAGAACTGGAAACCAATTTGTTGTTAAAAATGTATAGTAGATTTCTATATTTACTCGGGTGGTATGTTGATGAACATTATTTATAGTATGGGATAGAATATAATGAAATATTTATGCATATGTTAGACAAAATTAGTATATGACATTATCATTTCTATTTATAGCATGTCATGTGTTGCATTTGCTAAGTGGAATGTATGTTATTGAATATTATGGTTAAATTTGTGTTTGACCAATCTGCATTATTAATGTGGAGTAAGGAGTGATATGGACTTCACTAGCTTACTAGAATTAAAATTTTAGGTAAAAGCAATCCAATCAAGTGGTGTGCATGAAATTGATATATCTATAGATCATTTTATATTACTATTCATAAATCTTTAGCCAAATTATTTTTAGTGAGACGTTATCATTCATGAGTATGATTTACATGTATGTGCGATATCTTAAAATAGATCAAATTTTCTATGATACACTATGTTGGCTGAATATTTTGTCAATCAGCATACTAATAAACAAAATAGGTTTGATCAGCCAAAGTAGGAAGATTAGTCATCCAAATGTGTAGGTTTACCACATCAGAAGGGGACTGATCTCTCCTCTCATCAAGGGGAGGTTCCCTATATATATATATATATATATATATATATATATAGAAAATAATACTCAAGGGTAGGACAAACCATCCATCTCTCTTTTTTTAGAGATGATGCGTGCGGATTAAAGGAAAAACTCAAGGGAAATGACAGACAACACTCCTCTTCTTTCAGAAGTACTATTTAGCTAGCCACAAGAGTACTCCTAGTAGTAATAACAAAATGTAACCAAAGATGTAGTAACCAACAAATTGAGATGCAACACAAAGTCTCCACCTGAATTGCTCAAGAGTAAGATACGAAGGACAATGAGGGCACAAAGTCATCCCAATGTCCTTTACACATAAATGAAAAGAAAACACACTAAAGGCAATTATGGGGGCACAAAGTCTCTCCACATTGACTCTTCAGGACACCTTCCTGACTGTTGTCACTAATTATGCTTGTTGAATTAAAGGAACAAAAGATATATTAAGGAAAAAGACATAAGAATAGTTTCCTCAGCAACAAAGATATCATAGCACAAAGTCTGAAAAATCACTTGCTTTCTTATTCCAATAACAAAATATGATCAATAATCTGAGCTCAAACTCTCAGTAATGCCTTTCAATTTGGGTAGAGTTTCATTTTGATTGTCAAAAAGAGATGTATTTACAATAAAAGAGAGTCCCTTATATAGCCTCTTCAAGAAGGACTCAGGAACAATAACACATCATGTTGTGTTGAAAATTGTTAGGAAGACATGCTAGAAATTAGGGGCATCTACCCATTTGTTTTTCTCAATGCAGACAAACAAGTCACACTATTGAAAGTTTGCAACTTTCAATGTCCACCTGGTGATCTAATCCTTCCTTCATCATTCCTCCTTTTTTAGTTAAGTGAATTGAGTCCTTGATTCAATTTGATGTTATGTTCCTTTCTCACTTCCTACTGGTCTTGGCTTTAAAGCCTATGAATGTATTTGGGTCTGTAGATTACAAGGATAAATAGCTATTTTATGAGCTTTGAAATTGATGTTCGTGCACATGTCACTACATTTTGAATGGCTAGTTCACTGTCTTGAATTTGACATCTTCAAGCGCATCACCCCTTGGTCCTTCAGATTTTCTATTTGGCACTTTCCCGAAAAGAATCTACCCTTTCGGGCCTTAAGAAATGATCCTCTTTGGGTTGGGAAGAGCCCCTCTCAAGGGTATCTGCCCTTCAGGTGGTCTTTGAATGGCCTTCAGGCTTTGGCAGTCTCTCGTGGACACTTCATGTGGACAATCCCCATGGGTATTTCCCCTGGGCTTTTCTGTGGGAAATTCCCCATGGAAAAAAAGTATGCAAAAAAATTCCTTGGGCTTTCTCCACAAGTATTTTCCCATAGAAAAATTGTTTGGGAAAATTTCTTGCAGACAAAAAGTCCATAGAATTGTTCTATTTTTTTTCGTTTGCCTTTGAGAATTTCCTTCGGGTTTTCTTCCCAAATTCCTTCAAACTTTTTTGTCTGAAAGAATTCCTTCAGGCAAAAAGTCTAAAGGAATTATTTCTTGCCTTAGTCTTTTTTGAATTCCTTAAACAAAAATATGAAAGAATTACCTTCGCGGCCTTCTTTGAAAATGACCCTTCTGAAGGGTACTTTTGTTGACCAAGTGCCCTCTGTAAGGGTACTTGTCCTTCGGGAGGCTTCTTTGAACTTTTGCATTTGAACCACTCCTTTGAAATGTCTGAGTGAACTACTTGGTTGAACCAAGCCGTTGAACCATTTGATTGAACCAAATGTTGAACCAATCCATTAAACCACTCCATTGAACTGCTCCGTTGAACCAAGACGATGAACTAAGCTTTGAACCAAAATGGTTCAAGCCGATGAACCAAATCTTTGAACCAAAGCATTGAACTACTTGATTGAACCCACCTTTGAACCATTTTTTTGAACCCACCTTTGAACCAAAAGATGTTGAACCAACCGTTGAACCAAGCTTTGGTTCAATGGTTCAAACGAACCCTTGAACCGACTGATGAACCATTTGATTAAACCAAAGGATGAACCAAAGCATTGAAAAAAGTGGATGAACCACCCGAGTGAAACAAAGTGTTAAACCTTTTGAACTCTTTGAACCTTTGAACCAAAGTGGATCAATGGTTCAATGGTTCAAGCCTTCTTTACATAGATGCTTGTCGATGGAGATTTTTGATTGAACCAAGGCACTGAACCAATCTTGAAAATGACCAAGTGTTAGAAACTGATTCTTTTGGTTGAACACACCTATAGAACATGTGAAGCTTGTTGAACTTGGCCTGCAAAGTACGTAGATTCTAGCCTGTAGAGTTTGTAGATTTATGATAATCTTGAAAACTAAGGAATTTGAATGCCCAAGATAAATTTTGGAAAGGGAAGAGACAATTTTGGTCTGTAAGACCAAAATAGTTCAAATGTTGTCCCAATTGGTTCCAACAACTGGCTCCAGTTGGGGAACTTCTATCAATTGTAAAGTGAACTGAAGGAAGTATAATCTAGAATCTCTAGTGTCTTCATGTGTACCATTGGGCTATGGATTCATGCTACCCATAAATGAAAGGCATCAAAAAAGAAAACAAACAAAACAAAATAGAATTAAAAACTATACAAATATACATATGTATAGATGAAACAATCTGATACTTCAAGAACTAAAGTATTTCAGATGCTGCTTCTTGAGAGATAGTGAAAATAATGCTTTATCCTAGTAGACCAGCAAGAAACCATTTTGTCCCCAGAAACGGTGATGAGCGAATGGATCTCTCCACCAGGAAACCAATTTTTTACATCTTCCTCTTGGCTCTTTCTTCTTCTTGCCCCATGGTAGGACGTGGTTTTCAAACTGAAAACCATAACTCCTTGCTTTCTTGGCAAAGGGTTCCTTTGCCTAATTTTGATTTGCAATAGCATGGTCCATTACAATAATTTATTATTCTTCTATTTTATTCCAACATATGATTGGATTGTCCACATCAAACTCCTGAAAAATTATTAGCTTAGTATCTCATTTGATGTGAAGGAGTTTGATTTCTTCATCTTGAGCAATCTTCAATCTAAGCAACAGAGATTCACATCCAGCTGTGTTGTTGGTGTTGTTGAATTGCAAATTGCATGAAGGAAGAATATCTCCTTGAGGAGATATCAACACAGTCCCAACTCTATCATTGGTGGAAGAATTGCTGTCATTGGATTTTAGGATCGAAGCATCATCAGAAGTTGATCTCTTATCAAATTTCTCTTCATTAGAGATGGAAGATCCTTCCTTATTTTTCCTGTGTCATACCACTTCTCTTGAAGTCTTATTTGGATCAATTCCTAGATTTTCAACTATAGGACTTTCATCTATAGAAACATGAACATTCTATGTGGTCAAGAAATAATTACCCCTGCCTGAAGACTCAAACATAATTTGTGCTACAGGGGCTGATGTTTGGATGACCACGTATTTTGCTTCTTTTTTAGGGATCAATCTCTTAATTACGCCTTAGACAGGGATCCTTGCTTCAGACAGGTCCATGTTTAGTTCTCCTCCCATGTCCTTGCAAAAATTTCATCTAAGCAAAATGCCATAAGATGTTGGGATGTCAGCCACCAGGACAGTCATCTTGATTCTCTTGTCTGGAAAGGTTGCCAATGCAAATTGGGCATCTTTAATTTGCCCCAATAGTGGTACTTGCTTGTTCTCCATGGAGAAACATCTCCCAAATGTCTTGGTCAGTGTGAGGCCCAAAGACTCAGCTACTTTAGTAGGCATGACATTATCAGATGCCCCAAAATCAATTATGCAATTGTTGAGCTGATAACCATTTATTAATAGGGAAACTTAGAAAGGTTCTATTTTCCCAGGGACAGCTGGAGGAGTAATGACAAGATTATTTGGAATGGGCATGTTCTTTGGGGAATCAGGAATTATTTTCTTAACCTCTTATCTTGAAGGGATGGTTTGGTTCTTGACACATTGGACCAATCTATCCAATTGATCAGGATTGGACTACAAGTATTCAAATTCAGACATTTGTATTTTTGTCTTTTTGACATGATCAATTATGTCAAATGGCTGAATTGGTCTAGGAATAGAGGAAATAATTTCAACCTTTTGGGTTTTAGGAGGGATGGGAGGATGGCTAGTTTGAGAAATTGAAGTAGAAGGTGAAGATGAAATTGATGTACTTATATTTTGGGTGATCACCAGATCCTTTGGCTGGAAAGGCAGAGTGGTTCCACGCTTAGCAATTATAATTACTGGTTTAGGTTGTTCCTCTATATTCCCTTTATCAGCTTGCTAGACTGATTGGTTCTTGGACCTGGTAAACACTACATATGATCCATCAATAGCTTCTCCTTTGCTTCTAGGTTTATCTTGGTAGTTCAAGAAAACAATGTGGGAGTCGCTAGCTGATTCTTCTTGATCCTCTATGAAGAGATCAACATCATTCTCTTGCTCAAACTCAGGTTGGAAAGAGAAAGCATGTTCTATTTCCAAATATTCAACTACTGAGTTAGTTGGAGGAGCTTCAAGGGCAAGTTTCCCTTATGGGGGAGGAAGACGATCTGGCTGCCCTTGATTCCTAGCAACATTACCCTGATATGACTGATTTGGAAATGTCCTTCTTGGCATATCTCTGTATGAAGGAGAAAAAGACATTCCTTGCACCATTTGCTTTTTCAAGGCTAGCACTTCATTTACCAGCTTTTGCACCATTAGATTAGTGGTGCTTGTAGATGCATATTCAAAAAATGATGAGGATCTATTTTTGTTTGGATCTATTATTATCTTCTCTGCTAAGATGAGATCATTTTCTACCTCAATGGCCAAAATTTGAGATATAGCAAGATCTATTTGACCAGCACGTCTCAAAATAAAACTAACTTTAGGTAACTGAGAATTAATGAAAAAGCATTTGAGATTCTCAGTTGTAGGTCAAGCAATTACAAGAATTTTGTTCCTTAGTTTATCAAATTTGGCTATGAAGTCTCTCATTTGTTCATGCGGCTCTTTCTTCATCTGTGTAAGTTGAGCCAGAAGTGCATGTCCATCTTTTGTAGCTTTGAATCTGGCTTCAAACTTATCTTTGAGAGTATTCCAATTAGTTACTGACCGAGCCTGTAGATGATAAAACTAATTTGCAGCAGCACCTTGTAATGTTTTTACAAATATCTCAACTGCTACATCTTCAAATTCTACTCTGATTACTCCACAAGCTATGCTGAAGGCTGCAATGTGTTCATCAAGATGAACTTTCCCATCACCATAGAATTTGGGGAAATTCTTCCTTGAACTATGTGGAAGCTCATGTAGAGGTGGAGTAAGATTGAGAGGACCAAAAACATTACCCCAGGGGCCTTGAACTACCATTATAGGATTATGAAATGGAGGGATAACAAATCTCAGAGGGGTAATTATTCGCAAAGTTTTATCAATAGCAAAATTAGATACTTCATTTGGCAATGGAGATCTGACTTTAGTAGGAGGAAAGCTCTTGGTTCGTTGGAGATGAGATGGTGAAGGAAATAGATCAAAATCACTTTGTTGTACCAACTTGAATACAGGGTCAATGCTACCTTTAGCCCTTTGGCTTTGTGTATACTTTAAATCTGCCAGATTGTGAAACAAAAATGGGAAAGAATTTAGCTTGCTTCAGTTTCCAGCTTGAGGCTTTAAATTGTGCACTCTTTCCCAGAAGCTCTAGTTTTGCAGACTAGATAAAATAACGAAGGTGGAGGAAGATGGTAAGGCTATAAATGGATAATGGGTAAGACAAGTAATGGAGTCACCAGAATCTATAATGGATAAGGGTTATAATGATAATGGGTAAGACATAGGTGATGTTTTAATCTAAAAATTGAGGTTCTAAATTGCACAAAATTATGTATATCCCCAGCGGAGTTGCCAAAAACTGTTGGTTGAATGTTTTTTTGATCAGTTTATTGATAAAAAAAATAGGTCTGATCAGCCAAAGTAGGAAGATTAGTTGTCCAAATGTGTAGGTTTACCACATCAGAAGGTGACTGATCTCTCCTCTCATCAAGTAGATGTTCCTTATAGGTATGATATATATATAAACAAAAAATAATACTCAAGGGTAGGATAAACCATCCATCTCTCTTTTTTTAGAGATGATGCATGTGTATTAAAGGAAAAACTTAAGGGAAATGATAGACAACACTCCTCTTCTTTCAGAAGTACTATTCAACTAGCCACAAGAGTACTCCTGGTAGTAACAGCAAAATGTAACCAAGGATGTAGTAACTAGCAAATCAAGATGCACCACAAAGTCTCCACCTGAATTGCTCAAGAGTAAGATACGAAGGACAATGAGGGCACAAAGTCATCCCAAAGTCCTTTACATAAAAATTAAAAGAAAACACACTAAAGGCAATAATGGGGGCATAAAGTCTCTTCATAGTTGACTCTTTAGGACACCTTCCTGACTGTTGTCACTAATTCTGCTTGTTGAATTAAAGGAACAGAAGATATATTAAGGAAAAAGACATAAGAACAATTTCCTCAACAACAAATATATCAAAGCACAAAGTCTAAAAAAATCACTTGCTTTCTTATTCCAATAAAAAAATATGATCAACGATCTGAGCTCAAAGTCTCAGTAATGCCATTCAATTTGGGTAGAGTTTTGTTTTGATTATCAAAAAGAGATGTATCTATAATAAAAGAGAGTCCCTTATATAGTCTCTTCAAGAAGGACTCGGGAACAATAACACATCATGTTGCATTGAAAAATGCTAGGAAGACAGGCTAGAAATTAGGGGCATATACCCATTTGTTTTTCTCAATGCATGGAAATAAGTCATGCTATTGAAAGTTTACAACTTTCAATGTCCACCTAGCAATATGATCCTTCCTTCATCATTCCTCCTTTTTTCGTTAAGTGAATTGGGTCCTTGATTCAATTTGATGTTTTGTTCCTTCCTCACTTCCTGCTAGTCTTGGATTTAAATACTGTGAATGTATTTGGGTCTATAGATTAAAAATATCAACGGATATTTTATGAGCTTTGAAATTGGCGTTCACACGCTTGTCACTATGTTTTTAACAACTAGTTCGTTGTCTTGAATTTGATGTCTTCGGGCGTGTCACCCTTTGGTCCTTCTTCAAATTTTCTATTTGGCACTTTCCCAAAAATAATCTACCCTTTTAGGCCTTAAGAAATGATCTGATTTGGGTCAGGAAGAGCCCCCCACAAGGGTATCTGCCCCTTAGGCGGTCTTTGAATGGCCTTCAGGCTTCGGCAGTCTCTCGCGGACACTTCCTGTAGACAATTTCCATACGTATTTTCCCTGGGATTTTCCACAGGCATATTCTTGTAGACAAAAATCCCACAAACAAATTCCCCAGGCTTTCTCTGTGGGTATTTTCTTGTGGATAAATTCTCTGCAGAAATTTCCTACACACAAAAAGTCCACAGAATTTTTCCATTTTGTTATGTTTGTCTTTGAGAATTTCCTTCGGGTTTTCTTCCCACAGACACTTTATTGAATTCCTTCAGACCTTTTTGTCTGAAGGAATTCCTTCAGACAAAAATATTGAAGGAATTGTTTCCTACCTTAGTCTTTTTTGAATTCCTTAACCAAAAATCTGAAAGAATTACCTTTGGGGCCTTGTTTGAAAATGACCCTTCCGAATGGTACTTTTGTTGACCAAGTGCCCTCCACAAGAGCACTTATCCTTTGGGAGGCTTCTTTGAACTTTTGCATTTGAACCACTCCTTTGAAATGTCTAAGTGAACCACTTGGTTGAACTAAGCCGTTGAACTATTTGATTGAATCAAACGTTGAACCAATCCGTTGAACCACTCTATTGAACTGCTCTATTGAACCAAGCTGATGAACCAAGCTTTGAACCAAAATGGTTCAAGATGATGGTTCAAGTTGATGAACCAAATTGTTAAATCAAAGCATTGAACCAATTGATTGAACCCACCTTTGAACCATTTGTTTGAACCTACCTTTGAACCAAAAGACGTTGAACCAAGCTTTGGTTCGACGGTTCAAACGAAGCCTTGAACCAACTGACAAACCATTTGATTGAACCAAAATATGAACCAAAGCACTGAAACAAAGTGGATGAACCACTTGAGTGAAACAAAGTGTTTAACCTTTTAAACTTTGAACTCGTTGAACCTTTGAACCAAAGTGGTTCAATGGTTCAAGCCTTCTTTGCTTAGATGCTTGCTGATGGAGATTTTTGATTGAACTAAGGCACTGAACCAATCCTAAAAATGACCAAGTGTTAGAAACTGATTCTTTTGGTTGAACCCACTTGCAAAACCTATGAATTCCATTGAACTTGGCTTGCAAAGTCTATAGAATCTAGCCTATAGAGTATGTAGATTTTTGAGAAGCTTGAAAACTAAGGAATTTGAATGCCCTGGACAAATTTCAGAAAGGGAAGAGACAATTTTAGTCTGTAAGACCAAAATAGTTCAAATGTTTTCCCAAAAATGAGTGATATTTTTGGGGGACAACACACTACATGTTAGATAGTCATAAATCATAAAACACACATGTACTAGCTAGTCTCTCTAGATGCTTGCACCATCACTATCTATCCATCCATGAAGGGAGGGCCATTTCCTGATGGGATAGTGTGGGCGATTGTTGGTCTGTGGTTGGTGCAAAAAATTACTTCAATGATGCTCTCCCTTCCCATAGTACTACTACTTATCAAGATGACACTTAAGATTGCTAAAGATACTCAAAGTTTAGGAATTGAGCTCTAAGGTAGCTGAGTATCTTATTTGTCTATTGTATAATATCATATTCTATATTAAATAATTTTAATTTACATTGAGGCACATTTACAAAGGTTATTGTGTAAGATTAAAATGTAATTATTACTTTTTTTTACTGAACTATTATACCCTCATGAATTTAGACACATGTACCTTTATTGTATTATTAACTATTACCATAATTGTACATGTTTATTTATCTTGATAAGCTCTCATGTTGTAGTCTACTTTTGTATATATGTTTTGTGTTAAAAAATTATGTTTTTCTAGCAGATCCTAGTGAGGATGTTACATTTTAAGGTCTTTGGGGCCATCATGGAGGCTAAAAACATACACATAATGATATAATGATGACTTATCATGACTTCAACACTCCACTTCATGTTCTTGACTATGTTTGAAATCTCTAAGGGCACCATTAAACAACACACAATCCTTCCATATAGTGAACCACAGATGCATATGTAAACTTTCCTCAAAGACACACTAAGAAGATAAGAGACTTATATGAGCATTAACCTAGATCAAAGAGGTATAATAAATATTAGAACAACCAAATAATCCTTTAATATTATAAGACTTCATGTGAGAGCACTCAATACTCCACTTAACATCCAAATCTACCTGTAGATTATAGACTTTTCTAGTCTAGATGTTTCTTAGTTCTATAAGCTCACACATGTGAGCCAAACATTTAATAAGCCATTATAAGTTATATCAAGACTCTAGGAATCAAGAATAACAATTGGTTTAGCCAAATAAACCAAAAATCCATCAAAACCATTCTACTCTTTCTACCTTATGCATATGTGAATGATGTCCAACCTCCTTAAGTTCTTAAGGAATATTCATAGATCTTAGGGAACCAATCCTAAAATCAATTCCCATGGATGAAACGTAACCAACTCTACTTTCTCTAGCCAAGAAATTGGGTCTTAATTCTCTCTCCTTCATATGGTTTGAGCACAAAACTAAAGTGCTTTCCAATAATACCAATGAGCTTGATGGGAAGGTCTCCTCAAGCATTGAAACACCTTGATTTATTACACACGTCATTATTGAATTTGTCCTATATATCCTTGAACCAACCTAAGTTAGTCAATATTGTACAGATCCATACCATTAAAAAAACCTCTAAATCGTATAACTTCCTTACATTTTCTCATGTTTCATATAAAAATCCATTGTTAATGGGAATAATGGAGGTAAATTAGGAGATAGGTGATGTATTAAAGTCTATGGTACAAATTAGGGGAGTTGAAAGAGCATAATTTGGTATGTGTGGGGCCCATGGAGGCAATTAAGCATTGAAATTTATGGAAATGGGACTAAATTATGCTTGGAATGCTTTATTTATTTCCTAATTAAGTCCATGAAATCTCTTAAAGGCATGTATGATGGATTAGGGGCCCAACAGAGTCAAATGAGGTCTCATTATGGTCAAAAGTCTTGATTTTAGGATACATACATAACCTTAAGGAGAAATTAAAAAAGGATGACTTTCCAATACATATGAGGAGACATTTAGGACCTATTAATGACTTTAATTGGGCCTTAATTCACTTTAATAATTTTCTCAAAATATTTAAATTAAACCATACCTTACATGATTGAGTAGATCATAGATGTTCATGACTCTTCACTAGTTTCCTTATCAACTCACCTCCACCATGGTACCTCTAAATGTTGAGGCCTCATCATGACTAGAGAAGGAACTTTATACATGTTAAAATATTCTAACACTCAATAAAAGTTAAAATAGAGGTGAGTGGAATCATCTACCATCTTATAACATGAGAAGATAGTGAACCTATTTTAACAACCTAATCTCAACATGGTGTATGTAAACCATGAGAACAAATGGTAGATCAAGACTCTAAGACTTTAGGTTGACCCCTCTCTATTTTTGAGACTAGAAATTTGTCAAAATTTCTTGTGAATTAGCTATGTTGAAAAATGTGCTATTCAAGGGAACTTAGAATCTCTTAATTTACCCTTCATGACTAGAAAGTGAATCTTTGACTGTACATAGACTTTCCCTAATACCTTATAGACTTTAAGACTCAATGAGACAAAATAAGACACCAAAAGAGAAAAAAAAATATAACACACACAAAAAATAACAACTAATACAAAGCAAAAACTACCAAACATATGTAAAGGCACTTAGAGGAAAGAGATAAATATTAACTACTATGTACAAGAGGACTTGGTGATCCTAATAGTAGTACTTGAGGAACATCCCATTAACAGGGATGGGGAGTTACATAGAATTTAATAAAGATAGTTGTAAATAATTTCTCTCTTTGTAACTACTAATGACATGTGATCCACTCCAAAGATTGAAACTTTGAGTGTTTACCTAGCTTGGCATGGTCTTCATCTTAATTAAGCACTATGTCTCCCTATTGAAAGGTATTAGATGGATACTTCTTGTCAAATTATCTCTTGAATTGGTGTTGACTAGAATACATCACATTAATATCACTATCCCTTATCTCTTCCAACTCTCTTAGCTCATTCATTCTTACTTCCATTGCATCATCCTCCATGAGCTCAAGTTGGTGTGCAAGTTATAAGGTTGGAAACTCAAGTGAGATGGGAAGTTTTGATTCTCTAATATAAATAGGGAGATAAGGAGAGTGATTATTATACATTTAAGAGTGACTCTATCTACCCATAAGTTAGTTTTCAAATTTGTGTGCAATTCTCTTTGGCTGTCCTCCATTGTCCTCTTAATGATCCTAATCACATTTTTATTGATGTAATATACTAGCCCATTTCCATATAGATCGTATTTTGAGGAATATTTGAGTTATATTAAATGGTTAAGGTCCCACTCACACACTTAAGTATTGTTGAAGGCCAAGGTAGTATCTTATATAATGGTAGAGGGGACTCCAAACCTAGTCACAAGACTGTCATAGAACTCTAAAACTATGTTCTTATTAACTTATTTGAGTGAAGTTTCCTCCACCCACCTAGTAAAGTAATGAGTGGTAGCTATAACCCATTAATTCCCAAAACTATATGGGGTATGGATCATACCTATGAAATATAAGCTCTAATACTTGAATGGATTTTCAAATTGGATGGGTTGTATGTGTAAGGCAACCAATTTTTTGTTTACCAGTGAACATAACCAACTTATAAAATTTCTTGACCCAATCATGCTAGTCCCTAGATAAGGTGGGTCGAAATTCTATTTCTATAATGATATTATAATCTATGGTCTTGGATACAAAGTGTCCATGTATAGGCCCATCATGAAACTATTCTAACAACCTATCAATTTGACTTGATTCAACACACCTTAAGATCATACCTCCTATGTCATTATTTAAGAGTACTCCATCCACCAAGGTGTAAGGTATGGATTGAAATGTAAATTTCCTTATTTTTGTCCTATTTAAGCCCATAAAAAATTTATCTATTTAAAAAAACTTCACCACACTATTGGTCTAGCTGAGAGGGGTCATGTTTGTAGCTACATGTTAATTATCATCGATTACCAATACCATATTTTTATCTTATTTAACTGCTAATTCAATATGTTCACAAAGTACCCTACCTTTGATCAAGTTGGTAACTATCACTTCAATATCATATTACATATATTTATTCACCCAACTATCCATCTTCTCACTTAAGTCCTTATCAAGTATGAAATCTTTTATACTAAGGTGAACTACCATTACATAGATATTATTATTAGACACCATATGTATAAACATAATATTTTAAAACTTTATAAATTACCAATTAATTATATATTTTAGGAACCCATCAATTCTCAATCTCTATGAGTGCACACCCTAATGGGTGCACCAAGAAAGGGGTGGACGACCATTGGTGCTTCACAAGATTGTTGTCCCTTTTTACCACTTTCCATCTACACACTTGTCTCCTGAAAACCATTCCCATAAGCTTTGCATCCTATTTTTCACCTTCCTCTAGTCATTTTACACATTCATTATCCCTTTCCATAAACTAACCCCATTTTTGGTAGTTTACATGAATATGTCAGCCACATTGACCCTATATTCTTATTTACAAATCTTACTAGGAACTAGGTTAGCCATGGCTAACATAGTTCATTACCTAGTTATTTTTTTCCAATTTCAATACTAGGTAGACTGGGTCAACCTTATTGGCCAAAATTTTTGGAAGGGTTTAGGGTTATATCTACATATATAAACACATTCATTTCCATAATTTATCATAAAGAGATTAATAAGTAATATATATTATGCATCTAATTATTTACCATTCTACTTGAGGAGTAAGCTTTAGGTTTCATACTTTATTTGGAAATATAGATCTTATTTTATGGAGAATTATTTTAGATGCATTTATATGTTATTTATCTAAGATTTTATTTATCCTGTCATCCTTACATACCAAAACAACCTCTTGTGAAACACCTTGGCTAAGGGAGATATTGAGGCTTAGCAGGTTTGTCTTCAGAGGTAAGTATTTTGAACTTTATTCCTCCTTTGTAAAAGTAGGTAGATATGAATTTTTAATTATCTTTAATGAATTCAGATTTTGTATACATTGACATAATTATATTCCCTATATGCATGTTTTTTTAATTATTTATTATCCCTACTTTGTACCACAAGCTTTGTTGAGTACTATATTAGACTTTACTTGTTATTAGGTTAGTGAATAAGAAAACATAGAACCTAGTTAGGATTATTGCATAGTTTTACCTAATTTGAGGCTTTATAACCCTCCCTACTAAATTTATTGTGGTAAGAGATCCCTTGATTAGGTCTAGTGGATCCATAAAGGTCATGAACCTAATTATCTAATGTATCCCCAATTGGAAGTGTAAGTAGGATCTATCTTCTCTGAGATAGGATTGATTTGTAGATATATTTCATTTCCCATTACATAAATTTTAGTAAACCTGACATGAATATAACCCTTGTAGGATTTCTTTCACATTTTTCATGTCTACCATTTTATTATTTTTCTATATTTGCCATAATATGTCAACTAGGCCAGTATAGTTCTATCTTTTGTGCACAGGTTTAACACATAGTCATATCAAAACAACTATGTTATTTATATGTAGGTATTCACTAGATATAGTTACTCAATCTAATAGGTTTACACATTACTCTTCTTTAAACTCAGATAAATAACTAAGTTGGGCATGTCAACTTAGTCTTCCAGTTAGCATCTAGATCAACAAACTAAGTTGTGAAAGTAAACTTAGTCTTCCAAATCAAAAAATTAATTTAGGTAGGTCAACTTAGTCTTGTAATCTTTCTTCAACAAGTAAGGTTTCATAGAACTAAGTCAAACTAGTTAACTTAGTTTGTAAAACTTGAAAGCAACATTTAAGGCACTTCAGTAGAAAATTTGCAATTCTAATCATCCTCCAAACCACCAAGGGTCCTCTTTTTCTCTTTTTATAAGTTTATTACTTCATTATAGTTCTATTTTTTTCAAGTTTATAATCTTTAAAACTACAACCCTATATAAAAATTAGTTGACCTGGTCCACTTAGTTATGTAACCTATTTTCTATCTAAAATAGTAAGTTGAGATAGTGTATTTTATTATTAAAGAATTTTTCTTTAAGAAAATGGTAGTGACCTAGTAAACTTTGTTCTAAACTATTTTCATATAGTGTCATCTGAACCAACTCTGTACCATTCTTAATTTTTGAATTAAAAACTATTTGCTAGTAATTAATTCACACATTCATTTTTAGCTATTAACATGCTTAGAGTAGATCACATAATCTAATTATGTGTTTTTTCAAATTAACATTTAGTTTCACTATTTTTATATTTTTTAACACACTAACAAATCACACAATATTTAAAATTAATCTAACATTTATCTTCCCAAGGCCTACCTAATTGGATTTCATTACCAAGGGGGAAGTTGATTTGGTTTTATAGCCAAGTGTAAACATGTGGTTAATGGTATATATTGGTAAGTGCCCTGACACCCTTATCACAATGGGATTGTGAACTGAGGGGGTAAGCCCCAATACCAAGCTAGTAAAATTGCTAACACATATCCCTTTTAGCCTAAATGTCTTAAACCAATCCATAGATTCCTTTCTAGTTCCTCATTTTTATCCAAATTCCCTATGATACTTAAAACAACACTTTATAATAATCTAACAACACTTAGTTAGCATTTACTTTTTTAGTTGATTGTTTTCTCTTTGATCATTGTGTGTTCCATTGTAAAAACATTCATTAGACAATGTTGATATAAATTTTTTTGTTATGTTTCCTAATTGGATGATTTTCATTGATCTAATTATTTGTGTTTTCTTCCATTTATTCCTTAAATTACATTTAAAAAACTTTCCCTATATTTAACACACTATCATTCTATTCGACACAGTCTCTTACAAACTATGGTTTATTCTATGTATAGTACTAAGTCAGCCTGGTCAACCTTATACTCTTTTTATTCCAATCAGTTTATAGTACTAAGTCAACTTGGTCGACCCTATATCCTTATTAGACTATTATTTTACCTAACTTCCATACTAAGTTAGCCTAGTCACCCCTGTACTCTTTTTTTCCAGTTACATTATATTACTAAGTCAACCTAGTTAGGCTGATATCCTTCTTAGCTCAGTTTCATACCCTATATTTAGTACTAGGTCAACTTGGTTGACCTTGTACTCTTATTTATCCCTTGGAATGTAGAATATAGTCAATTTTGTTGACTTTGTATCCTTCCTATATCTTTTCTTTTGCATACACTTTCTCTTCCCTAATCTTTCTCCTTCATCATGAACTTCCAATTTGAAGACAAAATCAAGTTGTATTCATTAGATATGATGAGCTTTACCAGCATCAATAGGTTATCCCATAAGTATTTTGTGGCTCCTACCCTAAATGAAAGTAATGTGCATGTACCCACTCACACTAAAAACTATGGAACCCCTCCTCATTCCTCTTCACTTTATAGTCATTTCTTCTTATTTAAATATCAACCTAAATTAGAGTATACCCCAAAAATTCTCTTCTTCATCAATGAGTTTCCTCAACACCAAGGAAAATATCCTTCTACTATTTACCATCTCATGATAAGTGGTCAAGTCAAATATTCCCATTCACATTCTCCCACATTCTCACACAGCTTTGGGGACACTAATTTTTTTTCTTATCAGCCTCTTCCCTCTATTTTGACCCCTTCTCATACCATGAAATATTAATCTTTTATCTCCTCCACCTTCATGCCTAGTATCTTTACTAACATGGTAGGTTACACATGCAGTGGACCTCTTCCAATACCCACTCTTCTCAATTATTCCACTAGTGCATCATTTTCTACCCATGGTAATCATGCCTTTAGTGACACTTATTATCATCCATATACTAGTACATATTTTTATATATAATAAAATCATGCTACTAGTGCCTCAATTACCAACAATTATTCTCAATCTACTACTAACACCCATAGTGGTACCCAAGCCACTATTACCAATTCCAATGCTTCAAACAATTCCCATAATAATAATCAAACCCATCAAATTATATTACAACTCTTAAATAAATGAATTATTTTCAAGCTAACAATGAAAATAAAATGATGGAAATTCAAAATCATATTATCCATATTCAAAACCATCCTCAATAGGTTCCATAGGGAATGCATAACCAAAATGCTCCCACACCTCCTCTTCAAAATTCCCATGGTAATCTTATCCCTCAACCTCCTCTTGTTAAAAAAAACAATCAAGCACCTTCAAAATGATCCCCTTACACCTTAAATTTATAATATAAATATAGGGGGCATCACCCCTACCATTACTTCTAATGGGTCAACTAATCCTACTCTCCACTTAAAAACATTTAAAAATCTATATAAAGACTAGGTCAAGTTAAATACTTTTACCGCTACCTAGATATTAGCAAAAATTATCACAAATGATGATTTAGATTAGTACAACCAAATCATATCTCATTCCATCACTAGTTTGTAATATTTAGTCAATGATCTACTCCAAGAATTCCAAACTAGTGATGTCCCTAAAAAGACATTGTCCCATTTTATCAATTGTAAGCAACTTGAGACCAAAACTACACAAGCTTTAATAAAATTATGGAATAAATTTTCTAACAAATGTGAAAATGACATGGAAGATTATAACCTATTTCATCTATTTACCAATGTTGTATTTCCTAAGTTGTAATATTAGGTCCAGATTCTCTCACGATGAACTTTTGAAGAGGCCATTAGTGAAGCCAATCATCAATATTTCCTCATGAATTAATTCAATCCATCAAAGACTTATATGGGTAATCACATGTTAATAAAACATAATAAATATCATGCTACAAATGATGGTGTTACCAAATTTTATGATACCATATATACTATTCAAGCTATTGTTCCCAGCTAGGCTCTGGAACAACCTTTGCCTCACAACCACATCACTAACCCTCATTTATATTCCACAAATAACATCAATGTTCATAAACTTGTATCCTTATAAAAATTATAAAAATGTCTACCAAGGCCTCTTTCACAAGAAATTGATCCCACTCATCCCATTAAATCTTGGTACAATCTTAATAAATTTTATTGGTTTAATGATAGTTTGGGTCATTCTCATGATACTTTTAGGTAACTTCATAATTTGGCTATGTATTTCATTCTTGGTTCCAGTTTTGACCATGATTTTATCATTTTTAAACATCAAAAATCCTATGAAATTACCTTTCAATCCCATGAAATATAAATTAAATATTAAGCTTTGAACCAAGCCAATGCTTATTTGGCCATCTATAAAGATCTTCTTTTGAATCACCAAGATAACCTAGATAATACTACCCCTTATACAAATAACTCTTATAGTATTTTTGCCCCAACTCTTGAAGATAATTTGGTTAATATGACTAATATATGAAGGGTCATTTCCTTTATTGACCCTCATCCCTTTCACACTCCTCAATTATCTCACACTTTTCATGCTATCCAAGATTTTTCTCCAACTAACTTAATAGAGTTGGGTCAAGAATACATTATATATTTTGATGAACTAATTATAAATCCCCCATTAATAACACTTCTCATACCATTTATACCATTCCTCCAACTTATTTACCCATCACCAATGATACTCAAAATTCTAAAAATAGTTATTCTAATCTATCTCATACCAAACCTACATCAACCACCACATCTTCTCAAGACAATCAACAAAATTGTCCTATAATTAAGCCTTATACATATTATCAACATGAATTCACATGAATTTTTTCTCCTCCTTCTAAAGACCTCCTTCAACACTATGCACCTATTTGCAATAGTCTCATTATGGGTTATGATGAGTTGGATCCTATCACAAAACTTACTAATCTCCCATATCAAATCCCATTTCTCAAACTTATACAAACCTCTTTGTGTCATTATAATCATATTATACATCTTTTTTTCAAAATGAATATCCCTCATCCTCCCCTAGTAGGATATGAAACCAGATTATCTAGATTAGAAGATACCATTCTATAAAAATGTAAAGAAATGTCCATACATGTTGATGAGACAATGGAAAGTTATCTTCCCCTCAAATTACCCATTACTTATATGATCATTGATGAGATTTTTCTTTGTACAAATGATCCTCCTTTCTTTATCAGTTTTCTAATTGGTGATATCCAAGTCAACTGTGCCTTGATTGATGAGGGTTCTAACACTTGTGTTACCTCTCTTGATCTTATCAAAACCCTTGGATATTTTGACTATAATATTAATTCCACATGAAATATGTGTCAAGGCTATGAAAAAAATAAAATTATTCCCTTAGGTTGTGTGTGGCTCCATATCACTATCCCACCTATCACCATTCACATAAAGTTGATGATCTTCAACTTTCCTATATATTTTAACATTTTTATTGGTAGGCCATGGAATCATCACATGAGAGAAGTTGCCTCTTTCACTTTTCAAAGTGTTGAATTTCCTCACAATGGAACATTATATAAGATTCAAGGTGATACTAGCCTTTGTAATTTCAAACAATTCCAAGACTATGGCATTTTCAATATTCCTAGCCTTAAACCCTTGCAAGGCATTCTATTATGCAAATATCAATGGTTTAACTTTCTTATCAACTCCACCTGAGGTTACAATGGTTAACTTAAAATTATCATGAATATAACTCCTAACCTCCTAAATTCTAATGATGGTGAGCATGACAAGATCAATATCTAGATTAAAACCTCAGATCTCTCATCTCATCTCATTTCACAACTTATCCCTTATTTTCAACCTCATTCCTATCAACCACCTAGTGATGATATATCCATTTGTCTTAACTCAAATTTGACATTAAATTAATCACACCATATCAGATGACAAGGTCATCCCTACCTATGTTATTGACCTTCATACACCTGATTATTATGATCACTATACCTTAAATGATCCATTCTTAAGAGGTCTTATTTTATACTGAGATGGTGAAATTATTCATTATAATTCCTCTTTGATTTAGTCTTAATTATTTCTTCTAATATTCCATTATATATCATTTCTATTTAAACATTTTTCCTCTTGATCATAGGGTAGAGATGGTGAACACACCTCTAGTATCTAAAGATCTTCATAGGAGTATGATTGATGATCATGTTATGACTGGTACTTATCACTTCTCTAGATACCAAGACCCCTCTAGCTGACTTATCCATGAGATGCTTGTGATAGTCCTTCAACCTTATATGCATCCTACCCATCCCTTAACAGAGCCTAGTTTAGATCCTATTACCACTCCCTCTCTAGATGAGTCTCTTTCATCTTTAGATCCTATTTCTCCATCAGTCGAGCCTTGCCTAGTCTCTCCACCAACCCCACCTTCCCTTGGTTATGGTTTTCTCCCTATTATTGTAGCATGTTCTTTTGCCTATCAAAAGGGTTGATCAACCATATTATGATATTCATAAATTTTTTGGTCATTGGAATAGAGAATATGCATTCCACCAACCTTCCTTAACTTATGTTTCCATTCTTCTTGTTAGTACACCTACTAAGTCAACTAAAAAGCATATCTATTGTTTTCATGACACATATAATCATTCATCCATGCATTGTCATAAATTGAGGTAATATATTGACACCTTACATCCCATAACCCTTTATCCCACAAACAAGGTTATATTTCCCTTGAAATTATTACCTAAATATCTTCCCAAATATGGTGAGGTATATTGTCTTTAGCACCAATGAACTACTAATCATACTTATCATTATTGCATCCTTGAGCAGTGTCTCAAGGATCATCTCATGATTATTCTTGCACCTACTACACTTCCTTCCATATACCACCCTCACAAGAAGTATCCCATTTCTTCCCCCATGGCTCCACCACCTATGGTCCCTTCTCTACCTACCATTTTTCCACCCAAGATTCCCTCACCTATGGACTGTCCCTCACATGTGGCCAATTATCCACTAGTAACCCATTCCTCTCCCATAGAATCTACTCCCATTACTTTTTCTAATAATCCCCTACATGATACTTTAGGTGTTCTTACATTTTCCATTAAAGATATTCAACATGAAGTATTTTCTCAACTTTCCTTGAAGATCGATAAGACTTTTGTTATAGTTCGAGTTTAGCTTCACATAGACTTGTTTGATATTATGCATAATGTTTGTGGATATGAGTATTTATAAACAAAAGCATGGTTTTATTTTATTTCTTTCTTCATTTGTATTAGACATGTTATCAAACTTTACATTTATTTATCTTATATCATTTGATATTGTGTTAAATTCTTATCCATCTTACATGATGACATTTGTTTCACGCTACATATTGCTTATGATGTCGTTATTTGTATTAAGTTATCTTATATATAATTTTTCATGATTACATACTTTTTATTATTAAGTTCATTTTCCATGGTTATCCTATTATTTTTCATGATTTTCTTCTATCTTATCTCTATAAATATGGATAATTTTTATTGTGACTTGGCTATACAAACCTTGCTCCCTTTAGTCATTCATCATTTACCATGTTATCAGTTACCAAATAATTCATCTCATATCCTTTTACTGATCCAATATGTATCTCTCATTATTCCCCTTTATTACCTTTCTAAAACTAAGCATACACATGGTTCAGACTTGAGATAACATGATGGTTCATAGTTAATCCTAAGTGTTCTAGTTAATCATATATTTGGATACTTAGCTTCCTTTAGCCAAAGCCTAAATCTAATTTATATGTATGACTTTATCTCTCATGATTTATCATTCCAAGTTCATATAGAGGAGTAATATTAAAATAAATTAACATTCAAAATCCAAATCATTTAACAAAAAGTAATGGTCTAAATGACATCATTCAAAATGTTCAAAAGTCAAATCACACTAAAAGAAATGATTCTAAACACATCTCATTTTTTTAATCAGATATAAAAATCCATAGTTGGCCTCATGATAGAGCTGAGGTCTATTGGGGTGAAATAGGCTAGTAGATTGGAAAATGAAAATAAAAAAAATCTTTTAGTGCTACCTACTTTCTCATGTAAATACCCAATCTTTATTGTAGATCGATGGCTCTGTAAAGGGTCATTAGGAATGGGGAACATGCTATGGGAAGGTAGGTCCATTTTAATTTTCTTGTTTAAAACAACCAACATGAGTTTATTTTAGTACCACACTTATTTTGCCTACATAGCGTTGTGCCTATAAGTGAACATGTATCCTTTGGATATTGATCATCACTAATCACTTAGTGTTTTTTCATGTCCTTAGTGTGACTCATATATCCTAATAATTTTTGCTTAAATGCCTATGTTATCATTATTAAATTCTCTTTTCCACTCCCTATAAATCTACTATTTCCCCTTGAGAAATATTTTTTGTTTGTTGATCACTCCCCTAGGGATTCCATTTGTGAGTTACAGTGTAAAACCTTAGAAAGGACTAGGCCTTCCTTATAAATTACCAAATTTTCACATTACCATCCTAAACCTCCCCTTTTTACCATATTTTAACATTATTTCCACATCACTGGTGTTCCCTTTGTGAGTTACAGTATAAGATCATGGATACGACCTCACCTTCCTCATAAAATTTTCCAATACCCAAGTCATAATGAAATTACATGTGTTAAATATGAGATAATATGTGATTTATTATGAGTTACACATCATTGACATGCTTCCCATCTTGATTTATCATGTTTTATACTTACTTCATTAATCTTTCACTTTTATCTTCTTATTTTTTGATTGCAGTAAGAATACAAATATTTTTCTTAAGCTTATCACACTTCACAAGTTGAATTAGTATGATTAATTTAAGACAATTTTTACAATTTTATTCCTATTTTAAACTTACCAACGTAATTTAGTATGATTGATTGACTTAATTGATTTATTTTTCTACATTTGGTCTTTCACATGCTTTCCATTTTTTACATTATTTTCATACTTCCCAACATTATTTAGTGTGATTTTACTTTTTTTAATTTGGTTCTAATATTTTTCATGGTTTAAAAACATATTAGCCTCTTATTTACCAATTTTTGGTTTATTATGCTTAGTCATATTTTTTTATTACACATTTTCCATCGTGATATAGTGTGTAGTGCATTTGTTTTTATTAATTATACTTTTCCAAATCTTTTTCATATTTTTATTTTTAACCATCCATGTGTACTACATAATTATAGAAAAGAAAGCACTGTTTCTACTCAAAATTTTGCTTTTCAGATTTAAAAAGAGAGAAGAAACTAAAAAGATAATGGACAAGGCTTGGGAAGTACCTGGAGTAAAGATTGCGCACCATAAATCCAGACGCTTGTGGGCACTCCTCTTTGGCTGTGGAGGAATGACACCTGCAAGAAAGAAAAGGAAACTTGGACAAGAAAATGTTAGATGGATAGGCGGTGGGTTGCCAAGCAAAAGCTTGTTCCCGGAAGTGTGAAAACTTCCTCAAGGGAGGTCAACCCACTATTAACAGACAGATAAAAGATCAAGAAAATACAGAATGCCAGAATACAGAAGTGACAAAGAAATTAGGAAGGAAAGAAAAGACAAAATGATTACCTGAAGGAGTTGTAGGGCTGATGACAGTCACCGAGGTCGGAAATGTCGCCGGCGTCGGTTATCTGATCTGCCGGCGTCGGCTATCCTGCCGACATCGGTTGGGGAAGTGACCGGCGTCGATCGGGGTTGTGGCCTGTAGTCGGGTCTGAGTTGGTTTCTGGACTGTGGACGGGTCTGGTTCATGAACGGGGTCGAGACAGAGTTCAGGGACAAATTTGGATGGACTGGGGAGTGGTCTAGTTTTGGTTAGATGCCTTGTGCAAAGTCTTTGTTGACAGGGGGATGAGGAAGAGGAAGAGACACGGAGGACAGGACCTGAGAAGGCTTTGCAGCCTCTCAGGGGGAAGAACAGAGGGAGTAGGAGACAATAGATAGGATAGATGACTAAAAACTAAAGAAATAAAATAAAATGAAACACCAAACTTTGCTTACCTTTTTGCTGACTGAAGAACGGAGGAGCTGTTGTTGGAGCCATGGAAGACTTGTTGCAAGAAGAAAATCCTGATCCAGAGCCTTTGCACCTGTTGCTGCTGTTGCACGAGGTCCAGACGGAGGAGAGACAAATGCCAAAATGCCAAGAGAAGTTTGTTTGCGAGCTCAAGGGTCCAGGGGCTGCAATGGATGTAGAAAGGGATAATGAAGGCTGCCGATGCCGGCAGTTTCGCCGACGTCGGCCGAAGGGTCGCTGACGTCGGCGGTCGCAGGATGGGGACAGAGGCTAAAAATAGCCTCTGCCCATTCTTGCACACCGCCGGGCGAGGGGTTATGGTAAGAACGGTCACGAAGAAGCTTAAATGGTCGTGGGGGGAGATAATGAAGAGATGTGGCCTAATAAATGCTAGGGGGAAGGTGGAGGGATTGAAGGGAGGATCCAAGGTGGCAAGGGTAGGGTGGAAAGGGGGCCACTTGATTAAAATATGTAAATTATTTTAATCAAATGGAGGCCAAGGGTTAGGATAGGGGTTTGAGGTGGACAAGGGGGAGAACCAAGGTGCAGACACGTTTGCGGTGTCTACATTTGCCCCTTTTTGTCTTGTTGGTTGTTCTAGACGAACTGCAAGACAAAAACAGGAGTTGGTTGCCCCAAAAAAAGGATGAGGTGTTCCCCCCTCAAAGCGATAGTCGAGAGAAGGGAACCGAAGATCGAGTGTCAATTTGACAGAGAAATGGATAGAAGAGAGAGTGAGTGAAAATGCTGTCATAGTCGTGATTGCGCGTAGTCCACTTCACAAGAGGGTCAGGTCAAATTGTCGCATGTCGAGGGTCAAGGAGTGCCAAAATTGAAGTAACCGAGCCCCAGCATTTAGTCATCTGCTGATCGGGTCACTCAATCTAAGCTGAAGCTCCAAATGGTCGTCATGTTCCAGGTATCCAGGGCTCAGGAAGTGCTCCCAGAAACATGAAAAAAGCCACAAGTAGTAGGGATCAACCGGCTTACGATCCTATACTTGCGAAAGGTCAAAAATAGTCTGCGGACAATTCTGCTAACCAGCCGTGAGGTAGCACACACGCAAAAACAACCAAGGCAACATTGGCTTGGAAGTGGTCAAAGGTCGAAGGAGATACGCATGATCTCCAATGGTCATTGGTCAAGAGGATGGATGGACGAAAGGATGCGGCTGAGCTAACCCCAGAAGACCCCATGTCAACTGAGTGCTGCCTACATAGCCCCTGTCGTAGGGGCCTCAGGCCGATGTAGTTCTCCCTAAAAGGGAGGAAGGGTCAGAGGGATTGAGTGGTCTTGGTCAAAGTCGATGATTGGTCTTGATCCAAGTGGATGGAGTTGGTCGCGATAAGAGTCAAAGAAGAGAAGGTTTGTCCATCATAGAGACGAACAAATGGGGGGTGGTCGAGCTAACCTCAGAAGATGTGGTATTTGAGTGCTGCCTACATAGCCCTGGTCATAGGGCCTCAGACCAATGTAGTTCGGACGAATTGAGAAGATTGGTTGATGATTGGATGTGGTCAAGCGTCGAAATGATGAGGCTAAGATGAGGATAAAAGGATGCTACAGATGGTGTATTCTATAGAATTGGTCGAGAGTCTTTCATCCCTAGCAAGTTTCCATAGTCACGATGGATGTATGCTAAAAATGAATGAAGGTCTATTTATGCTTCAGCAAGTATTGGTTTGTGCTTAACATAAATTGGGTCTAGTCGGTAGTTTCCATGTGTATTGGTGTCCATAGAAACTATGTGAAATGGTCTAGGGTGATGTCAGCTGAAGATGATGAAAATGGCTTGGTTTGAGATGAGTCGACAATTAATGTGGTTAAATGTGACCGAAGTGTAGAGAAAAGATGAAAGGCAAATCGCTCTTTCATTGACAAGGACCAGAAAGGAAGCATAGATAGGGGTTATAAGAATAAAAGCCTCGTTCATGCATTACGTCGTTGACCAGTGTTGAGTTAGAACGGTAATCAAATCACTTAGACATTAAAGTGAGCTCGAAGTCCCCTGAGTAGGTGATAAGAGGAGGATAGGGTAACCCAATTTAAGAGCAGGAATAACCTTGCCCCTTTTTATAGGAGACCCTGAGACAACTACAAGCCAAGTCCGTGACTCTTTTCTTTTTTTTTTTTGGTGCAGGCTGATCGATGCGGGAAGCCTGCATAGAGATGTCTTTTGATGTATGGTCAGGTTGCAAAGCTGATCAATGCGGGAAGCTTCTAAGAAAAGTGCTGTTTGTAGCAAGATTAGTCATAGCCATCCTTCGAGGGAGTGGTCTATATTTTTGCTTAATAATGTTTGAAAAGTTGGCCTAGCTGTCCTTCAAGGGATCAGTCTAGTAATACAGCAATGATAGTACAGCTGTCCTTCGAGGGATCAGTCTGTCTTTTGATTTTGACGTGATTTTGTGACCATGGATATGTTTTGACATCTTGATTTGTATTTTTTGATAGGAATTTGAGTCACGGACAAGACTGTAGAAGCTCAAGGACGCCCCTTTTATTAGGACAAAGCATCCATGCATCATAAAAGGGTTGTAGAGGACTTGTTAAAGGGGAATAGGGTTGAAAGGGATGAGGATTAAGAGGACGAGGATTGCTCAAGGGACGAGCTCAAGTTACGTGTCAAGTAGATGAGTACTCGACTAGCAGAAGAATGGTTGAAGATGCAACGCATTAAGAGGCTCAGGTTCTGGCCGTCCATCGAGGGAAGACAGACGATAAGTCCCTGACCCATATTTGTGCGTGATGATAAAAGGTCCAAGCCAATTGGGGGCGAATTTGCCTCGTTTACTTCACTCCATATTGGTCACGTGCTGATTCTCTTTGAGGACGAGGTCTCCGATGTTGAAATCTCGTTCTCGCAGATTTTTGTCGTAGGCCCGCTTTATGCGACTTTGGTAGACATGGAGATGATTAAGGGCAGCAAGACGACGCTCATCGAGTAACTCAAGTTGAGCTAAGCGATCTTGATGAAAGTCATCATTGGAGAGAATGTCATGCAGGGAGATGCAGAGAGACGGGATCTGTACTTTGAGAGGTAAGATAGCCTCTGTTCCGTACACGAGAGAGAAGGGAGTAGCACCCGTAGAGGTTCAGATGCTAGTGTGGTAGGCCCACAAAGTGAAGGGGATATGAACGTGCCAATCCCTTCCTGTATCGTCGACCACCTTCATGAGAATTTTGGTGAGAATTTTGTTGGAAGCCTCGGCCTGGCCATTTGCTTGTGGGTAGTAAGGTGAAGAAAAGCTGAGTTTGATGCCAAATGAGTCGCATAGTTTTTGGACAGTCTTGTTTTTGAAGGACTTGCCATTATCGGTGATGATTTTGTGAGGGACACCGAAACGATAGATGATGTGGCTGCTGATGAAGTCGACAATTTTGTCAACTTTTGTGGAGACAAGAGGAATGGCTTCCACCCACTTGGTGAAATACTCAGTGGCAGTGATGATGGACTGATGATGAAGAGACGAGTGAGGGTTGATCTCACCGATGAGATCCAAGCCCCACTGAGAGAAAGGCCAAAAATCCTGAGCGACTTGCAAGGCGTGGCTGGGGAGATGAAGCAGGTTAGAGTGCTGCTGACACTTGATGCAATGCCGAACATAATCGCTACAATCTTGATGAAGGGTGGGCCAATAATAACCTAGGCGAAGGATGCGCTTGGCAACCGAGTTTCCACTGAAGTGTCCACCACAGATCCCGTCGTGGACTTGCTTTACGGCATGAGAAGCTTTAGCGGCGGTTAGACAGCGAAGGAGGAGACCGTCGAAGCCTCGCTTATAGAGAAGACCCCCTAGCATGGTATAGCGAGCTGTGCGCTTGATGAAAGCTCACCGCGCATTGCTAGAGAGGTTGGGAGGAGTGACAGAAAGAGACAAGTAGTCCACGAGTTGCTTATACCAGTCATCTTGTGGGCTAGCATTGATAGTGTTGATATGGTCGATGTGAGGAGAGATGTATGAAGGCAAAGGTACATGATGCACTATGAAAAAAAGGCAGGATGACGATGATGAAGATGGGATATGCGAAGCAAGAGAAGCCATGGTGTTGGCAAACTTGTTCGTAGAGCGTGGAACAGTCTGCAAAAGGTAATGGTTGAAAGATGCCAAAAGAAGGTCAGCACGATTCTTATACCTCTGTAAAACTTTGTTTTTACAGAGATATGAACCATTAACTTGATTAACGACGAGCTGCGAGTCACCGAAGATGTTGATAGACTTGATGTGGAGAGAAAGGGCAGTCTGAAGTCCCAAAATTAAGGCCTCGTATTCGGCCATATTATTGGTACAATCAAAGTCAAGCTTAAAATATAGAGGCATGGGCTCCCCTTCGAGTGGGATGAGGATGACCCCCGCACCTCCACCGAGTTGACATTTGGAGCCGTCAAAGAACATAGTCATTTGGTAGACAGTGTCATCGGTGGAAAGGGTAGCGATAGACTCATCGGGGAACTCACAGTGTGAAGGTTGGTTGTCAGGAAGGGGGGCATCTACCAGTTGGTCAGCGATGGTTTGCCCCTTGATAGATTTATGTTGGATGAATTCAAAGTCAAACTCAGCAAGCAGCATGAGCCACCGAGCCATACGTTGATTCTGATATGGCTTGGAGTGCATGTACTTGAGAGGGTCGGTGTGAGTGATGACAAAGGTTTTATGGTTAAGAAGATAGTGGTGGAGCTTGGTAGCGGAAAAGACTAATGCCAAACAGAGTTTCTCGGTATGAGTATACCGAGTTTCATAGTCGACCAGTGTTCGGCTGATGTAGTAAACCGCTTGCTCACGATGATGCTCGTCTCGGTGCGCGATCATGGCACCTAACGAATGGTTGGTAGCAGAGATATAAAGGTAGAAGGGTTGGTTGTCCTTAGGTGGAATGAGGACTGGTGGAGAGACCAGATAGCCTTTGAGGGCTTCAAAAGCCTCTTGACAGCCCTTATCCCATTTAAAGGAGACGTCCTTCTTAAGGAGGTGATGGAAAGGTTGGCAGCGGTCTGAAAGCTGCGAGATGAAACGGCGAATGGACTGGAGCTTCCCTTGTATATTGTGAAGCTGCTTGAGATTGTTCGGGGGTGGCATTTCGAGGATAGCGCGGATCTTGGCGGGATCTATCTCGATAACACGGAAGGAAACGATGAAGCCGAGAAGTTTGCCTGAGAGGACCCCAAAGACACACTTCTTGGGGTTAAGGCGGACATTGTATTGCAGAAGACGAGAGAAGATGATTGTGAGAATGGTCAGGTGGTCGCGGTGAAGTTTGGACTTGCCGAGAAGGTCATCCACATAGTCCTCCATGATTTTGTGGAGGAGATCATGGAAAATGTAGGTCATGGCGCGCTGATATGTGGCACCAGCATTTTTCAGGCCGAAGGGCATGACTCGATAGCAAAAAGTCCCCCATGGGGTGATAAAGGTAGTCTTGTGCTGATCTTCCGGTGCGATCAAGATTTGATTGTATCCTGAAAACCCGTCCATAAGAGATAGCATCTCATGGCCGGCCGTGAGATCAACAAGCTAGTCAATGTTAGGAAGAGGAAAGTCGTCTTTGGGATAGGCTAGGTTAAGGTCGCGATAGTCTATGTAGATCCGAATCCCCCCAGTTGCTTTAGTAACTGGGACGATGTTAGAGACCCACTGTGGATAATCGATGGGTTGGATGAAGGAGACAGAGAGAAGGCATTGAAGCTCCTCTTTGACAAGGAGCGTAACGCGAGGATGCATCTTTCGAAGCTTCTGCCTAACAGGCTTAGCCTCTAGTTTGGTGACAATGTTATGGGTAGCAATGGTGGGGTCGATGCCAGGCATGTCGCTGTAAGTCCAGGCAAAGGCCTTGCTATGGTTGGAAAGGAATTGGGCATAGTCAAGCTGCTCCTGAGCGTCTAAAGATTGGCCAATCTTTAAGACGTGAGGAACATCGGAAGAAGAAGGGAGGTTGATGTCAATGGTGGATTCATTTAACATAACCTGGGTCTCGGAAGGGAGGAAACGCTGGATGAAAGAGTCATCGGCACCCATGTAGGAAAGGATGGCATCATCATCAACGCAGTGGACAGTGTGAATGGTTGCTGACTCATCCTCTACCATGCTAGGAAAGATGAGAGGGAGAGACCTGGGCACCCCATTGAGCTGATAGGTCAGGGGTTCCAGGTGGATGGTGTTTATGGAAAAAAAAAACTAGGAGGGATGGAAACCACCGACTCCGTAGGTGATGAAGGAGAGATGGGCGAGTCTGGAAGAGATTGGTCAATGGTTGGCTCGGGACAAAGGTCGGAAGGAGCCTGAGTGGGGTCATGATATCCCAGGCCATACCATTTCTTGGCATCGTGATCATTGAGCGGCTCGATGGGCTGATGGGAGCCCTGCTCATAACGTCTGAAACTAAAACCCTTCCATGCACACCTGTGAAGGTAAGTGTGTGCAAAGGCGGGGTTGCCAAGAAATGAGAAATCAGATGTGAAAGGTTGGGGTGAAGAGAGGGAATTGGCGTTGGTAGGAGCTTGATTAAGCCCCCCATAAACAAAGTTGGTTTGGAAGTGAGGAGGACCATAAGGTAGGACCGTCCCGATCCGATGGTCGTAATTAGGACTGAGGTGAAGGCGTCCATACTCTTGCGGAGTTTGGAACATGTCGAGGGTCAACAAGCGATATTCCCCAAGCGATAGTCGTTGGAAGATGTCTTCCATGGGGTCTTTGGTCGGCGCTTGAAGAGGAGGGGTGAGGGCAACCGCCGATTGCGAACTGGTCAAAGCTTCCGCAAATGGAGGCGGTGCCGGAGTTGATGGCTTGATGGGAATGAGGACATCGTTAGGATGGTAGGTGGTGTTGCAAGTCTTGAAGGGTGAAGGGTCAGCGGGAATGGTGTGGACTTGCCCGTCATGTTTGAACTTCACACAACGGTGCAGGGTGGAGGGTATACAGGCCATGGCACGGATCCAAGGTTGGCCCAGTAGAAGGTTGTATTGAAACTCTCCTTCGATGATATAGAAGAGCTCCGGGACGGTGCGTGGACCAATGCGAATGTGGAGGATGACTGTGCCAATGGTCGTGGCGGTGGTGTCATTGAAAGAGCGTAAGATCGCGTCAGTTTTGGAGACGCAGTTCTTGGGAAGAGCCAGCTGATCAAAGGCGTGGGTAGAGATTATGTTGATGCTAGCGCTGCCGTCGATCATAACACATTTAATGTGCGTCCGATCGACATAGGCAGTGATGAAGAGGGTGGCGTCCTGATCTTCTGTGTTAGATGTGGGAATCTCAGAATCGCTGAATGTGATGGAAGCGACAGGAGACAAGGAATGGATGAGGGCAGTGAGTGGTTGGGGGTCCTCGGGTTGGACCTCCGCTGCCTGCAAGGCTTGGATAAGGGCTTGACGGTGCTGAGGTGAGGTTTGGATAAGGTCATAAAGAGACATCTTTACAGGTGTCTGGTGAAGTTGCTTCAGTATGGAGTCGTGAATTGGTCCAGAAGAGGAAGACGAAGAAGGTTGGGACGCGCCAAGGATAGAAATTTTAGGCTTGGGCACAAGGGGTGGCTTGACGAAGGGATAGGTCCAAGGAATGGCAGCTTTTTCTTTGGCCTTGTCCTTTTTTGACCTAGTGGTTATACGGATAGCATTGATTTTGAAAATGGGAGGCGAAGAAGGGGTCATGTCTTGCTGGTGAGATGTTGACGTGTTTGAAGAGGTTGGATAGGAAGGAGTCGGGGTCTGGTCAAGAGTGTCCTGAAGGAGAAGAGTGTCTTTCTCCATATGGTGGCGAATGACGGCCTTGAGGGCACAACAAGTCTCGATGTCGTGTCCTGGTGTACGATGATATAAGCAAATTTTCGTGTCGTCGAACCAGGAGGGCTTGGACCTGAGAGGTTGGAAAGGCTTGATGGGCGAAAGGGTTATGTCAGAAGTCTGGAGAAGTCGGCGCAATATCAATGAGTATGAGCCCAATAGAGGGTCCATGCTATTTGATATGCACGAGGTTGGTGACTTTTGCTTAGGCGAGGTTAGAAGAGGTTTCCGTACCACCTTATGGGTTGATGGCGCGGTGACAGATGGAGACGGCTCTTTCTTGATGATTGATACCGTCTTCTTAGGAGAGGGATGACTGGAGATAGGTAGAGGAAGTAAAGGAGGCAACGAGTTTTGGTTGAAGGCCGGAGTGGGAAGGATGCTAGCCAAGGTCGAAGGATGGGGGCCCAAAATGGATGGCAATGGTGACGGAGAAGGAGGCGTTCGTTTCTGTGGTTTGGCAGTCTTCTTCACCTTGGTTGGAAGACTACTACTGGTCGAGGTCTGGCCTAGGTCCACCTTCACTTGCGGGTGAGTGAGGGTGGAGATAGGACGAACGCCAAATGACTTGATGGGTTTAGACGAGATAGATGTAGGCTTCGGTTTGGGCGGGTTTGGTCGAGGTTTGAGAGTCTGGTCTTTGTCAAGAGTCTGATGAGATTCTACCTTGGGAGGATTAGCAGCATGTGATGAGAGGGCGCGGGTATGTTGAAGGGCTTTAAGACGCTCCCACAACACCTGAGGCGTCACTTTCCTTGGAGGGAGAAGTTCGATCTTCTCCACTAACTGGGAAAATGGTTGAGAGGAAGATGTTGATGGTTGCGAGGTTGAAGACGAGATGGGTGTAGTGGTCTTAGACGCATGGTGTGGTGAAGTCATGACAGATTTAGATGAAGACGAAGGGGAGACAGGGTCTTCCCTGGGTGGAGAAGAAACCGGGGAGCGAGGCTCCTCCAGCGGGTAAAGGGCAGGGATGATGGTGCCCTCCACTTGCGGCTAAGAAGTAGGAAGGGTCGGGTCCTCCATAGGCCGCAGAAAGGAGGATGGCGAGACCGGTGGTGCTGGTAAGGCCGAGGCGTCCTCCAAGATGAGAGAGGTCAATGGAGAACTAGCCGGGGAGAGAGGCTCGTCCACATGTGATGGACTGATTGATGGACTAACCTCAAGATGTTGATTGGGGACGAAAGGAGAGACCGTATTGACTGTTCGAATATTATGCTCATGATTGTCGTCAATTAAGGTCTGGACCTTGTTTTGAGTTGGCGGATGATTGGGGAAAGGTTGTTTGAAGATGTCAATGGCCTGATTAGGGGGTGCATTTGGATTGTCTAAGATGAGATCCCCCTTTTCAAGCATGTCTTGTATTATGTTCTTAAAGGTCTTGCAGTTTTCCGTGTCATGGCCCTTAACACGATGGAAGCTACAGAAGTCTTGTTCCTTATACCACGCGGGGATGGCGTGTGAGGGATCAAATTGTGGAGGAGGTCGGGCTTGAGGGAGATTGAGGACTCCCTGTTTGAGAAGCTTTTCCAGCACAGATGCATATGATTCTCTGAGAGGAGTATATCGTCGTTGCACGTATCTTTGCTGGAATTGTCGAGTAGCGCTCTGAGATGTAGATGGCTCAGGCTGATTGGTCGAAGAAGATGAAGGTCTGACAACCACGGCATTAGCTGAAGCCTTGGATTTAGAATTGGATGATGATGGCTTAGCAGAAGAAGAGTCATTGGTCTTAGAGCTGGGATTCTTACTCCGTAACTTGACTTTATTCTCCTCGATGGCACGCAACTCAAGTTTGCGGGCCATCGTGAAGGCCTCGTCAAAAGTGCGGAAGGTTTGAACCCTCAGGGTGGAATAGATATGTCTGGCACAAGCTTGGGAAAAGAGTTCAATAAGCTCGGCCTGGGGTAAGGAAAAGGAGAGTTGGTTGATAAGGCCTCTCCATCGAGCAACGAAGTCGGCTATGGACTCGTCCTCGAATTGCTGAATAGAATAGAGGTCCGTGATTGAGACCTTCTTAGTTATGTTGATGGAAAAGTGATCGAGGAAGAGTTGAGCCAATTGTGTGAATGAGAAGAGAGAATGGCTAGGAAGGGAGCTATACCAGTCAAGTGCAGCACCTGAGAGAGACATAGGAAACGTGCGTAAGAGTAACGCATCGTCATGGCCAATGAGGTAGCAGGCATGTTTGAATTCCCGCAAGTGTTGTAGTGGGTCTTCCTTGTTTTGAAAGCGAGAAAACTTTGGAAGCTCCCACTGGCTAGGATATGGTCTGATTGGGACAGAAGGATGAATGGGTTCGTTGCAGATCTGCTCGTATGAGAGAGTGTTGTGCGAGCTGAAAACAGAGGTCTCAAGACTGGTCATCTTGTCCATCAGCATTTTGATGATGTCTGCCAATGGATTGACGGGTTGCGCGCCCCCTAAGTTGTAGGGCGCTTGGAAGAGGCTAGAGGAGGCATGCGACATAGTCGGTTGTACAATGTACGGATGACTAATCGCAGGGGAAGAGGTGAAGGGTAAAGGTGGTTGGTTAGAAGACATAGCTGGGCCCGTTGTTGCCACGAGAGGTTGGACTGTGGTAACGGGGGCCAAGGGGTAAGAAGCCACCCTGGTGTTGATAGGGGCCAGGGTAGGTGGAATAGAGACGACAAGGTTTTGAAAAGGAGTGGATAGCGGTTGAGCGGGTTGGGGTTGACAAGGGGCCAGAACCCCGGTGGAAGTGGGCCCAATGATAGAGGGAGAGGCCACACCTGGAGGATTGGTCAAAGTCTGGTCAGTGGTCAAAGCGATGGCTTGAGTGTCTGAAGGTTGAACTACGGATGTTGTCGATACAGCCGTAGTCGCGACAAGGGAGGTTGGCATTCCGTAGATTGGATTGCCCAAGGAGTCTCGCGTTCGGCTATGCGCGAGATAGTGTTGCAAGGCCTTGACGTTGAGGTCCAAGAATCGCTCGAAGTCTTGGTCCCCTTCTTGGACAATGGGAGTCTGCAGCGGGGTTGGACGGGCAGGAGTTCTTTCGATCTCCGAGTTGAACTCCATTGTAGGCTTGGTCACGGATGGGGTGGACGGAAGTGGTTGATGGCTAGCATGGTCGACAAGAGCCTTGGCTTGGATACGAGTCAAAACCATGCAAGGCAAAGAAGGTTAAGGTCTCAGGAACTGTGTTGCTCAGTTTTAGAAGACCAGGATGGAGTCTTTGATAGAGAAGGGACAGGTTTCAGGCTGCTGGTTTTGGAAAAAAAAAAAAAAAGGACAGTGACAGTGACAGAGACCGACGTCGGTTTAAAAACTGATGTCGGTAAGAAATATGGCCGACGTCGGTCAGATAACCGATGCTGGTAACAGATGAAGCCGACGTCGGTAGCAGAACCGATGCTGGTGATAGGGGAAGCTGACGTCGGTGGCAGAACTGATGTCGGTGACTGTGTTTTCCAGAGAACCAAAAGGTTTGAAGATTCTTTGGAAAAACAATGAAGAAAGAGTCCTCACACACTCAAACAAACAGATGAGAAGAGGAAAACAGAAAGAGACAGACAAGCCTAAGCGATAAATCCTAGGAGTTAACCTTAGAAATCGTGGCTTATGCCTTAGATGAATGTTTAGGGAGATTGGCTGAAAAATGGGTCCTAGAAGAAGGCGATCTAAAGATGGTTTCAAGTGTTGTTTTAGGTGCTCAAAGATCTGTGTTAGGGTCTGGTACGTGGCCTGGTGCTAAGGAGCAGGCTCCCCTCACTTCATGATTCCAGTGGTTAGCCGGTCTCGCTTAGCCAAGATATACCTCGCCTAGAGTTTAGACTCCGCCAGAGAACGGAGTGGGCTTCCCCCTTGGTGATGAAATCCAAGTAGGGTCACCGGGACGGGTAAGGTATCTGCTGGGGGATGAAATCCCAGTCGGGCCTTGTCTCAGGTAAGTTTTATGTTTGTTTTAGTGCATGTGATTCGGTAGTGTAACATCAAGTGTCTACGATTTATTCAATATGCGCCTAAGTTACTAGATGTGGACTAATGCAAGCACAACTAGAAATGAAAGTGCAATACGTTTTAATGCCCAAGTCAAAATGTGATGTTTGTTATGAAGACAAGTTTGAGAAAAGGTTGAGAGTATGATGTTTAGACTAGTCTAGAAATGCAAGGAAGAAAGATTCGTTTTAGTCCTGCTTATAGTGTCATTGAGAAGAAGAGAAGGAGGAGAAAAGGTAAGAACCTAATGCTCCTAAATGAATGAAAAAAAAAGAAAAGGAACCCAGGAGGAACCTAGGGTCCCACCAGGCGTGCTAGAGATGTTTCTACTCAAAATTTCGCTTTTCAAATTTAAAAAGAGAGAAGAAACTAAAAAGATAATGGACAAGGCTTGGGAAGTACCTGGACTAAAGATTGCGCACCGTAAATCCAGACGCTTGTGGGTACTCCTCTTTGGCTGTGGAGGAATGACACCTGTAAGAAAGAAAAAGAAACTTGGACAAGAAAATGTTAGATGGATAGGCGGTGGGTTGCCAAGCAAAAGCTTGTTCCCGGAAGTGTAAAAACTTCCTCAAGGGAGGTCAACCCACTGTTAACAGACAAATAAAAGATCAAGAAAATACAGAATGCCAAAATACAGAAGTGACAAAGAAATTAGGAAGGAAAGAAAAGACAAAATGATTACCTGAAGGAGTTGTAGGGCTGATGGCAGTCACCGAGGTCGGAAATGTCACCGGCGTCGGTTATCTGATCTGCCAGCGTCGGCTATCCTGCCGACGTCGGTTGGGGAAGTGACCGGCGTTGGTCGGGGTTGTGGCCTATAGTCGGGTCTGAGTTGGTTTCTGGACTGTGGACGGGTCTGGTTCGTGAACGGGGTCGAGACAGAGTTCAGGGACAAATTTGGATGGACTAGGGAGTGGTCTAGTTCTGGTTAGATGCCTTGTGCAAGGTCTTTGTTGACAGGGGGATGAGGAAGAGGAAGAGACACGGAGGATAGGACCTGAGAAGGCTTTGCAGCCTCTCAGGGGGAAGAATAGAGGGAGTAGGAGACAATAGATAGGATAGATGACTAAAAACTAAAGAAATAAAATAAAATGAAACACCAAACTTTGCTTACCTTTTTGCTGACTGAAGAATGGAGGAGCTGTTGTTGGAGCCATGGAAGACTTGTTGCAAGAAGAAAATCCTGATCTAGAGCCTTTGCACCTATTGCTGCTGTTGCACGAGGTCCAGACGGAGGAGAGACAAATGCAAAAATGCTAAGAGAAGTTTGTTTGCGAGCTCAAGGGTCCAAGGGCTGCAACGGATGCAGAAAGGGATAATGAAGGCTGCCGATGCCGGCAGTTTCGCCGACGTCGGCCGAAGGGTCACCGACGTCGGCGGTCGCAGGATGGGGACAGAGGTTAAAAATAGCCTCTGCCCATTCTTGCACGTTTTCGGGCGAGGGGTTATGGTAAGAACGGTCATGAAGAAGCTTAAATGGGCGTGGGGGGAGATAATGAAGAGATGTGGCCTAATAAATGCTAGGGGGAAGGTGGAGGGATTGAAGGGAGGATCCAAGGTGGCAAGGGTAGGGTGGAAAGGGGGCCACTTGATTAAAATATGTAAATTATTTTAATCAAATGGAGGCCAAGGGTTAGGATAGGGGTTTGAGGTGGACAAGGGGGAGAACCAAGGTGCAGACACGTTTGCGGTGTCTACAAGCACTCCACATATATTTCCTATAAAATTTACAAAAAAATCAAAATACATGTGTTAGAAATAAATATATCCATGATTCAACAACCAAAACCAAAATATAATGCATAAGATCAAAATCCAATTATCAAAACTATCTATCTCCATATCTCATGTGTTTTTATAAAAAATATAAAAATACATCACTCTAGTCCTATGGCTAGGTTTCATCATGTCTATCTCATGTCCTACCCATGTTGTCCATAGATGTCCTAGACCATATCCTCTACATAGTATTCTATAATAAGGTAGTCCAAAATCTCAACACTGCTACTTATCTATATAGGTTGGTCACTTGGGCCTGTACCTATCCTAGTTGGATCATGGTAAATATGTGTGTGGCTCTATCCTGAGTCAAGGCATAACAATCTTATGCCTCTCTTACTCCCACCCCTAATGGTGGCTGAAATTCATATTTTCATGTTTGTGGCTACCTCATGACCTCCCCTACCAATATAAACAACCTTTTTTGAGGTGGGGTAGATGGTACCATAGGATCATCTAGCATGGTGAGGTTGTATGGAATTAGCACTCCATCAAAAATGTCATAGACCCTTGACATGACTAAGGATCCCCATCTAGTCTCCTCTATCATAGGGTTTACAAAAACCAAAACTGAAATAGATATTAAATCACATATATATCTCAAAATGTATCTACCTACAATCCTATACACCTACTATTCTATCTCAAATACTAACAAATCCAACATTTCTTACCTATCTCATGTCATGAATGACCATCTCCTTCTCTTATCATCCATTGAGAATGGTCTCTCCATTGGCCTATCCCTCTAGAACCTTATCTTTGTGTCACCTCTTAATCATATCAAATCTCAGAGTCACCACCCATACACAATTCAAGCCTCTTTTCAATGGTGCCTCTATCGACCAGCTCTACCCTAGGTTGACTGTCAGGTCATACCATGTGACAACTCTTATCTGTGCTTGATCCTATTAATGGTGTCTCTATTGCTAGTGTGATTAAGGTGGTTAATATCCCTAATATTATTATACTTATTTTGGTACTTGTTTCACCCTTGCATCCACATTCATTCCCTCTCCTCCTTTGGCTATTGACTATCATGCTCGACTAGTCCATGGTCTCATGCACCATGATCTGATCTTTGATCTCTCGATTGTCATTCCTCCTCTTTCTATCCCCCTCAACTCTCTCATATGTCACACCCAAAATATAAGAATTACTATAGGATTAATTTTGTGTAGGATTCTAAACTAACTTGGTAAGCATGCCACTAGTTATGACTCTACGCAATAGGTGTAATGTCTTTTTATCCTCTCTAGATCCATCCCTGGCACCATGTTCCCCCAACTAAGCCAAATCATAGTAATATGTGCATAGGGATGCCACATGAACTATCTTCATGTTACCATTTATAGAACTAACACATGGGGTATGACCCATGCTACATGGTCCTATCTCTATCTAGCAACCTAATGTAGCCTGTCATTTACCATATGGGGTAACCTAGTTGGCCGATACATCAAGAAACTGTCATATATCTATGTACTCAAAAATACAACTAGTCCCATGGTCTTCTACCATATGGATAAAATCCCATGCATATCATGCATGAGATGGACGTAGATGGTAGACCCAAAATCATAGAGCATTCCTTGATCTAACATGGACTAGCACAAGGCTATCACAGATAGTGATACCCTACCATCTAAGTTATGACATAACACTCACACTATCACAAGTCTTATCATAGGATTTTATATATCCAAAATCTATGTAATATAAACATCAAATAAGTTCACCCTTAACCCTAAATAGATCTTATCTGAACACATTGCCCACCTAGCTAGTGCTGATCTCTCCTTCAAATCATCTGATGACCTTGTCATCACTGGTGTCCCTCATATAGGTAGTCCAAATAATTCATGGACAACCTCTAGTGTGATTCCTACCTCTATGGTATCCCCATCCACCACCCATCTAAAATTGTTGGTCAACCATTCCCATGTTTCAAGGAACATGAAAATGAGATCAACACATAGTAAGATGTATCTCATCTCCATGATTCCTCCTAATCCCAATTCTACTAAGCTCTTTCTATCCTCATCTGTCAATTTATCTAACAAATCAAGTAATCATTAGGCATCAATCAATTGCCAAAATATTTGGCACCTCTATAAAATATTAAACAAAGGATTTATTATACCTCCATGATATTTATAATAAATAGACATTCTTATAAATTTCACAAAATCAAACTTGTTTACTTCAATTTTAGCCACGTTGGCCTTTTTGTTACTAAGTCGGCCCATATCTAGATTCACAATACTAAGTTAGCCCCTTTCAACCCCTGTATAACTAAGTTAACCACATACTATTGAGTCATCCCACTAGTTTTTATTCTCTTTTTCCAACTACATCGATGTGGTCAACCATGTTCTTTCACTATCATGATGTTTTGCCTAAATTTCCATAAATACTTTGGTCATTTATTAGTCTGATTCCTTTTAACCCAATATCCCACTTAACCCCTAGTACCCTTACAACTTTACTAGGGTTAATTTTTATATATATATTTTACCTAATCATTTAATTCTTATAAAATACTCAATTCTTAATAAAAATACTCAAAAATTTGAAATATTTAGTTGCTTACCTATGTTGTACTTGCTATGGCCACTACGCATCCTCCCTATCTTAGCTATCATCTCCCCACCATATTTTCTCCCTAGATATCTAAATAAATGTATTATATTTATATATTATTCTTAGAATATAAAATAAGGACAAATGAATTATTTTTCACCCTATTTATATTCACTATTTTAAAAATTATTTACCTTTCAATAATTTATCGTCAGATTTCTTATTTTGCTCATATCTTTGTCTCTACTAACTCTTATTCCAAAGCGTAAAATGTTTTGGAATCTTGACATTATAGATAATGGTTTTTCACTATTATATGTACATGTTTCAAAAATATATATTTTCACTCTTTTTTCACTAATTTCTATAAGTTCACCTAATGTTCCTCACATTGGACACCTTCACATATTTCATATTTACTTCTTTATCTATAGCACTAAGGTAATTAAAGTTATGTGTTTTTAAATTATATCCTTTATTTTATCTTCTTTTCTCTTTATTATACTTTATTTAGCTTCAACATTTTATGTCACCAAGTTCTTTTCTTGAGGTACCATCCTGTGTTAAACCTATGTGACATGTGATGAGCTTCAAGTGGGGAAAATGTATACACATAATATTTTCAAACTTTATAAATTAATGATGCTTTCTATATTTCAAGAACTCATTCATTCTCAATCTCTCAAAGTGCACACCCTAATGGGTGCACTAGGGAAGGGGTGGGTAGACCATTGATGCTTTGCATAATTTTTGTCCCTTTTTATCACTTTATGTCTACACACTTGTATCCTAAAAACCATTCCACTAAGATTTGCCCCCTATTTTACACCCTCCACTAGTCATTTTCCACCTTAATTATCCCTTTCACTAGACTAACCCCCTTTTTGGTAGTTTACATGACTATGTCAGCCACATTGACCCAGTATTGTTACTTATAAAGCTTATTAATAACTAGGTTGGCCATGGTTGGCATAGTTCATTACCTAGTTAGTGTTTACTAATTTCAATACTAGGTTAATTGGGTTGACCTTGTCAAATGAATCTTTTAGAAGGGTTTAGGGTTAGATACACCTATATAAACACATTAATTCCCATCATTTATCATGAAGATAATAAGAAGTAATATATATTATGCATCTGCTTATCCACCATTCTACTTGAGTAACAAGCTTATGGTTTCATACTTTTCTTGGAGATATAGATCATGTCTTGTGGAGAAGTCATTTGGATGCATTGATAGGTTGTGTCACCTAGAGCTGATTTATCCTTATCATCCTTATATACCATAACAAATTCTTGTGAATCACCTTGGCCAAGGGAGAGATTAAGGCTCAGTGGGTTCATCTTCAAAGGTAAGTATTCCTAACTTTGTTCCTCATTTGTAAGAGTAGATATATATGCATTTTTACTTCTCTTCCATGTATTAGGATTATGTATACATTGACATGAGTATATGTCTTCTATGAATTTTTTTTATTGTTTATTACCACCACTTTGTTCCATAATATTTGGTGAGCACTAGATTAGACTTTACTTATTATTTTGGTGAATATGAAAACATAGGAACTAGTTAGGATTATTGTGTTGTTTTACTTGACTAGAGGCTTTGGAACACTTCCTAGTGAATTTATTATGGTAAGAGATCCCTTGATTAGTTCTAGTGGATCCATATTGGTCATGACCCAGTTATATAATATATCCCAAATTGAAAGTGTAAGAAAGATCTATCTTCTCTGAGCTAGGATTGATTTGTAGATCTATTACATTTCCCATCACATACATCATGTCTATGATTTTTTTAGCCCTTGTATAATAGTAATGACATGTTTCTAAACAAAAGGTGTATCTTTTCTCATACCCTTATAATGTTTAACTAAAAAGATAAATAGGCTGTTCTAGTCCTTAATCATTTTTTTGCATGAGCATAGTAAAAATGGCATCAACTATGGAGAAGACATACATGAAAAAATCCTTGTTAAATTTAGAGTTGAGGAGGGTGGGAGGTTAGGAGATGGCCTCAAAACTTATTTTGCCTTATTTTATCAATGATAACTCCTTGTGCTTCTTCAGCATATGAGTGAGTGGCTTCACCAATTATTCAAATCCTAGAATGAATATCCTTATGAAGTTAATATTTCCCAAGAATATTTGTAATATTTTAATATGTTTGGTTATGGGTAAGGCTAAGATTGATTCTATCCTCTTAGGATCAACAGAGAGGCCATCCTTTGAGACAATATGTCGTAGAAGTCTTCCTTCATGGACTACAAATATGCATTTTTGGGGGTTTAAAGAGACCCCAAACTACCTACATTTTTCAAACACTAATCTCACATGTGTCATATGATCTTTATGCTCATTTCAAAACATAATGATGTCATCAAGGTAGATGAGAACCATTGCATTAATTAACCCTTGGAAGGATATATCCATTTTCCTTTAGAAAGTTTCACCTACATTTGGATAGTCTAAAGGGAATATTTATGTATGCATAGGCGCCCGACTTAGTTTTAAAGGTAGTTTTATGTTTGTCCTCTTCTATCACCAATATTTTATTATACCCAAAGTATCCATCAAGAAAAGAAAACCTCTGAGAACCTATAAATTTTTGAATAATCTGATCCATGGATGGTAGGGGGTAATGATCTCTCAAACACACCTTGTTGAGATCTCTAAATTCAACACACAAACATATATTCCCATTATTATTCCTTACAAGCACAATATTTTCCACCCATGAGGTAAGATAATCTTAGATTCAATGAGTTTTGTCAACTCCTTTCTCATGATTACCTCAACTTTGGGGTTGATTGGTATTTGTTTTGCCCTAAAAATTTATCATTCCCCTCCAAATATATGGTATGTTTGGAAAATCTAGGGTCAAAACCTTTCAAGTCATGGTACTCCCATGCAAATAAATCTATAAACTCCTAACATAATGCTATGAAGGTAACTCTCTCATCCTTGGTATTAACTTTCCCTAACTTAAGCAACTTGTCTTTGAATATAAAAAACCTGTCATAATATTATTCTTTGGTGGAGATACTTACCTTATCCCTCTTAAACGGATCATTTTCATTGAAGATATTTTCCAATGTCACCAAACCTTTAGGAAATTTATTTGTTGTCAACTAGACAATCTAGTCTCTAAACTAATTTTATAGATTGATTTGGTTTTTTTATAAATATTATACTTCATGTTGGAGAAAAAAAGAAATATGATTATCACTCTAAAAAACATACCAACTTACCTAATTATTAGGGAATGAGGGCCTACACACCACCTTGATTTCTGATTACCCTTTGGTGTCTTTGAATCCATCAAATATGTCATATTATGTACTAATGGTAGCTAATTTGTCTACATGATGATTTGAATCCCTATGTATGAAATGGATGTCAAAGTCTTGGAAGTCCTCTAAGAGGTCCCAAACTCAGTGCTTGTAGGATTTCAAAAGTGTATTTTTGATTTCACTTATACCCCTTACCTACCACACCACTAGTTCACTATCCCCATTTACTTGCAAGAGATTAATACCTCTTCTTCTTACCCATTATAGGCCTTGAATGAGGGACTCATATTCTATAGTGTTTGAAGTGTATATAAAATAAAAACTTAAGGTATAATAATATCTATGATTATAAGGGGAGACAAGCATAACACTTTCCCCACTCCCATTATTTGACCTTGATCTATCAAAGAATAAACTCGATTTACATTCATTCTCTTGACTTGGGTTATTAAGGTTAGGCATAATAGCTCCTTCTTCATTCATATAGAACACAACTAGGCCCACCTCTTCAATGGTATTTTAGGGGTCATAACCATGATTATCTACTTCCCACTCATCAAGGAGAATATATGAGATGCCTTTAAGTAGTTCCATAGAATCTTGATAATTGATATGTTCATCCTCATCTAAGATAGTGTAGTTGACATTGGATAGGTTGGGAATGTATGGTTATAATTATAAAATAAAATAGGTTCAGACCTCATGGTAACCCTTGTCTCATACCTAGTCCTAAAGACCATGTATTACTAGTCAAAAGAGAGATACCCCCAATTTTAACAATGAAATCCCTAAACAAGCATAGAAAAAAATATGGAGGAAGGTCACCTACCATGAAATATTGATATATGGTACAGTTAGTAAAGGTATCCAATACAATTTTGATATCCTTGAGAACACCTATAGTATTAATGGGATACCCATCCAATTTCCAAACTCCCTTTTTATTAGGTTCGTATTTGAGTTTGAACTTATCACCTATGGATTTGGGCATGGCAAAAGTACTAACACCACTATCTATCATGCAATTGTGAACAAGAGAATATAATATTATGAATGATAAGTATAAAAGAGGTGGTTTTAGTACCTTAGATGTGTGGGACTCATTAGGTTGACTACCATTATCAAAGACTGCACTTACATTATCATCATGTTTATCCATGACATGAAGCTTGGAAAGTTCTTTTAAATGAGGTCCTTTTGCCCTAGAATGAGTAAAGCATCCCACATAGGAATATTGACATGAGCCTTATTCATGTAGTCCATAATGATAAAAGGAGAGATGAATATCCTAAACTATAACTTAGAATAATAAACCTCATTTGGATCTTGGGTAACCTAGGGAATAAAAGGACTCTTTTGATGCTACCCATGTCATTATGGTATCTATTAATTTGGAAGTGTCTTTTGGACTACATATTTAGTGGAAACACATTGAATTATTTGGGAAGGTATGGGAGTTACCTTAGACTACCCAAACTATCATCCACTACCATTCTTTTATCTATTGTATGGGATGTAACCATATTGTCTTCCTTGAGCACATTCTAACCTTGTTTTGCTTCCACTTTATCAAATAAATGCTCACCTTTTTGAAAGTTAAAAATTGTAGTTTTAGAGGGTGCCTTGCTTCAATTTAACCCTTTTTGACTTGGAACTTCATCTATGGTAATGAATGAAATTAATCCATGAGGCATGAGGGAAACTTCCTTGTGTTGTTGAGGAGGCATGTTGTTATGTGTTTGAAAGGCAGGACCCTACTATAGATGTCTAACACCCTTCACCACTTGGATCCATTTTCATCTCACTATATTATCCCCATAGATTAGAACACTATACTTATTATGCATAGTTATTCAGAGTTGGCACCAAGGACCTATAACTATTGACAACATTGGGATTAAATCTATTATAGGGTATTACCTATGTAATCTTCCCTTGGACTTGCTAGTTATGCTAATAATGAGACTTTTTTTATGGGTAAGACTAATAAAGAGATTGGTAGAGGGTTTGATAAGGCTTATAATTTGGTTTATGTTACCTCTATAAGGATACTAGCTTATTAGTTTGGGCCTTGAGCAGTCCCTTTATCTTACCCAACCTATTTACTTAGTTTCCATCTCATTGATCCTAATTAGTTGGGGATAATAATGGAGAAATGGTGGGGATAGGGGGATGCATTTCTAGGAATAAAGGATTGAGAGGCCTATGAGTAAGTTTTCCCACTTAGATTAGGTAGTTTTATACTATTATGTATATATTATAGGCTTTTATCAAGGTAGTACCTTCAATTGACTAAATCATAATAGCTACACCAGATTTTAAGGCCCTTAGGTAGTACAAAAAGTAATATTTAGGGGTGGGATGGATGATGGTAGAAATACTATCCTAGGTTTTTTGGAACCTATAATTTAAATCTACCATGAATTCTTGAGGAGATATTTTTATTGAAGTGAGTTATTTTACCAAGGAGACATAGGTCACTCCTATCCTAAAAGTGTTTACATAAGTGCTCTCAAAACTCATCCCAAGTGTATATATATGTAGGTGTGACACCCCTATACCACTATACTGCCTCACCCCTCAAGGAGTTTTCCAAAAGTCTCTTAACCACATTCTCTTGGGTTACGTTATGAACTAAACATAGATTGCTGATGTCTGTTATGTGCTCTCTAAGGGTATTTGAGTTCTCTCTTATGAATTGGGGAAGAATTTTAAGGGAACCAACTAGGATATCATCAAAATCTTTAAGGTTCATGGGACTACCACCATTGAAAGGCACAAAAGCTTACATCTTAGGCATAGCCATTGGGGTTAGAGTACATGAAGTAGTATTTATTTTGGTAGAATTGGAAGAATTGGGAGAATTGGGAGGTTTAGGATTAGGATTAAGTCTAATAAACCTATTTATTATATAAACATCCAATGACAGTTCAACAAACTCAATATTATTACCTTTAGAAGATCTAGTAGACACCTTTTGCATGTAGCTATCTAAAAATCTACCACTAAATTTACTTAGCCTTCAGATGCCCTCTAAGGTTTCCAAAGCATTTTTTAATGTCACTTAAAGGATGGTCCCATTGGTTTTTCCAAAACATTTATCTACCCAAGTTGCATCCTCTTGAATAATACTATTCAAATCCACCTCAAATTTTGACTAACATGGGATTGACCTAAAGGTTGTGGGATACCTGTAATCTAGGTTAAACCTCTAGATTATGGGGATAGCTCCAATAATTTATGAAATTGAATAATCCTTATAAAATATATCTCTATTGGTATAAAAAGGGTTTAAATGAAAACTTGGAAAGATAACCTATGCTAAGAGTGGTGTTGCACAAATACTTGACTATTCATTAGACACACTTATGAGTTCAATGAAGGATAATAATTGATCAAAAATATTAGCCCAATCCTAGGAATGAATATTTCATATTAAGGTCTAGTATAAATTCAAAACTTGAAGGCTAAAAACATAGGTCTTCACAATACACTACTAGCCCGTCAACACTTCAAGAACACTACTACCTATAAACACTTCATACAACTTATATATACTAACCATATGAAATTAGGTGCATGGAAGGAATTTAAAAATACATTTAAACTCATAAATTATACAAATAAACTATAAAATTACACATTAACACTCATATGAAAGGTTTGTAATTGTTCTTCTCTATTGATTCAAGGCACAAGGTATAATTTTGCCAAAAAATTACTACACCTAGTCAAGGGATAAGAAAAAAGAAATCAATGCCTCAATATATAGAATTTTCATGAGATAAAAAGAATAATTTAGACATAATAAAGTCCATTAAGAGAGTAAGGTGGCCATATGACAATTACAACAGTCACTATTACTCCTTACATGTATTACTTGAGTGAATGGGTATCTTGAATGGGACATTAGATGTTTTCATGCCTAATTTTGAAAATGTTTGACCTATGGGGAGATCATGTATGCCACCATCAATAAAATCCCTCTCTATCCATCAATTACAAACATTAAAATAGCAAAATGAACCCTCTTTCCATGAGTGTTAAGTGTTTGTCTATGCCTACAGGTTGACCATGATGAGAAAACTGCCTAAAACCTTCATTATGTTCTTCAAAATTGGGTATAATAACCTTAATGGATATATAAAAATGTACCAAGGTGGCTCATTAACCTCATAATGCCTTTATACATCCATTTCCATTTTTTTCCACTGATTAAGTAGGCCTCTCTTGTAAGTTATTCATTCTTGTGATCATCCACTATTTGGATGCTTGAGATAATTGAAATAGACCTTGTAACCATTTTATAAATATTTTATCACTCTTTAACTAACCAAATAAATTAATAATTAATCTTATAAAACATCCTTCACCTGCAAATTCATATACCTTCTATGACTAGGCTAGTTAGACTAGCCTTATTGATAGGCTAATTAGAAGAAGATAACAAAGGCACTTAAATGTAGATAAATGGACACTTATAGATTTGTAGGGATGAAATAAGTCTTGAGCTAACAATACCCATGATTTATAACTTATGACTAAGTCCTACATCCCCTTTCCTACTTAAAACATTGAAAACTTATAGTTTATAGAAGTGTCCCTAAAGCTTTTATACATCTAAGTAACATTGGCATGGCCCTCTCTGAGTGTATAACATAAATTATGAATTTTCAAGTGATTTAAATATATTTGGATAAATTTTCCATAAAATATTTTTAATTGGGTCTTTATTAGGGTTTTATAAGGGTTTAAGAGGGCATAAGACTCTTAATTATGGTTCATAGAGGTTAAGGCCTAAACATTTGAACCAATTCCACTAAATGTATGTTGACAACCCCCTTTACCTCTCCTAAAGTTATTATCCTCCCATATAGACATTTCATATATATATGAGCATTTGAAAATTCTCTTTGGGTGAGAAGAATTCCTTCTAGATAGCTTTTGGGTGTCTGTAGGACAAAAGGGTTAACTGTGACAATTTTCCTAGAACTAAAATTGAAAAAAAGGTTCATAACATCATATTGACCTTCACCATGAAGATCTAAGGTAAAATTTCTTCTAAATTTACCCTATACTCCACCTTCTACTATTATTACTCGAATAGAGGTGTTAGACTAGTCTATAAATACACATGGTTCCTGAGTTTTTTCCCTGGCCCTAAGATTTTGAGGCACCTTTACATTGTTCTCAACCTATAAATAATCTCTAAAGTTCCATGGAATAGCAATATTGGCTTGATTAAGCCATTTGATCTCCTTTGGATACACATAACTCTTATTCTCAACACCTAGGTATATCTTATTTTATAACCAATCATGTAGGTTCTTATAGATAGATGTTAAAGGACTATATAGAGGTTTTAGGACCCATTATCTCTCCTAAACCTCATGATACACACAAACACCTTCCATTTATTTGATTTTAGACCCAAATTATATGTCTTAAGCTTGTTCAATAAATTTTATCCCTTCAAATGTCAACCAATGAGTTATCATGGTTCTTAGAAGACCTAAGGGGACATTAAAGACCATTTTAGAATCAAATAACTCCATCTAGATGCATTTTGGAGAAAGAATCCACCATCAGGTGTTACCTATGATCTGGGAAGGGTTGAGGATGTTGACCTTATTAATTATGGCTCATAAAGTAAATATGTCTAAACCAAGACTAATCACCATAAAATTGTATCATATTGACCTATCCATCTTCCCTCAATAGTTTGGGATCCCATGTAGAAGGTGTATGGAGAGAGGAGTGTTGAAAGGTTACCCTCAAGCTTTATGTTGGCCAATTTTAGTAGGATGACTTCTTAGGGATCATTCATAACATAGATCCCATTAATTATTACCATTATTTTATGGATTTCAATTCCATAGGGATACTTACATTTCCCCAATATCCCTAGGCTTGAGCCTCTTTTTGGTGATTGGTATGAATGTTTGAAGGTGCACCTCAAGCTGGATGTGTTGGAACTTAGTGAATCAAGCTAAGTTTTGTGACTAGTATGACCCTTTTATTATTTATTTTTACTTATAAATAATATATTAGGATTTAAAACATTATCTATATCCTTCATGGCCATTAAACTTGTTTGGAAAGATCTGAGTATGTCGTAGAATGACACTAGGGTTTGAGACTAGGTTCAAGGTCTACCTTTTTAGCTAATCCTCAAGAGTATTTGACTAAGACACTAAATTTTTTCTACCCTATAATGTATATGAATATAATAACCATCATATTATAATTATTTATAAACCCATCATGAGGTCTATCATTCCTATTAGTTCTTAAATATCTTAAATCACTTACCTATCTCCAAAGTCAACTGTCAATAAACTAGGCTAGGTTGAGATAAAATAGTGGGTATACTCACTAATTTTCTGACCCAAATGGGAGAATATACACCTTTAACCACTAATATTTACAATTTTTACCAAATTTAAAGTCTTGGTCACACCTATAGGGGCCTCAAATAACAACTTTTTCATGATTAGTTGTAGGCTACTTGCAAGCCTGAGTGATTGGTAGCATGAAGGGTTTTAAGGAAATTTTTGTCTCTTTTATGAAGAAATGAAGATGAAATTATGAATTTAATCATATTAATCATGGTTAGGTCCACTTTCATATATCAATCATTTAACATCCTCTCCCTTTTTATGCTGTGTCCCTCTTAGGTTTAGGTTTATGCTTAGTTAGGCCTATGTTACCCTTAGGTAGGTGTTTAGTGTCATTTTTCCTTTAGATGGGATGATCATTATTTTTTACCCCTTATTCAATATCAATATTAAATTATTATGTATATTTTATTAATCTTAATCTAATAATATTTAGGTCTCTAAGCATGTCCACAGTGTTATAAGCACTAACTTGCACATGTTCATTGTCTATAGGGGGTCTGAGCAACATGATTCTATGAGAGGAGAAAGACTTGAAACTTCTTGAAACCTTTGTGAAAATTTTGATATTATCATTAATATCCTTTATGTATCGATACTTTATGCTCAAAGTGGCCTATAAATAGTGATCTTGAAGACTTCTACATAGTAGGCTCAAAATGGTTTCCTTTAGGTGACTATTTGTTCCCTCAATAGGGTGTATGGCCATGTAAGTATATCCTTTCATGAAATTATGGTTATTAAGAGTCCAAATGGGTATATAGGTATATTTCATGTGATTTATAC